>CP139505.1:294311062-294804790 GCA_021014915.2 Artemisia tridentata subsp. tridentata | reverse complement strand
AATAAATAAAAAAATTTAACAAAACGAGTGTTTTCAATAATATTTACGAAAACATGATAAGTTCAAGAATCTTACTTAAACCATGTTTTTGACGGCCCACGTTTATAAACCTACTAAAATATAAACTACCACAAATATAAACTTTCATCGCTAATGATATAAACTTCATCAAGTCCATAAACATATCTTATAACTTATTTATAATGATATAACTGGCGAAAATTTGGATCCACTCAAGTTTATCTCTTCATGATAAACTTGTGGTTATCTTTCATATATAAAGTTAACGAGTCGGGCGACGGTCGGCCGCGTTGCGGCCTCGCGGGTTTTTTGCTATTTTTTGAATGTATATATGTTTCTGAATATATAACTAAAGTGAGATAAAGGGCGAGAAAGCTTACATACTGAAATCTGTATATGTATTCATCATGAAGGAGAATATGTGCATTCTCATAGTATACCGAATCAATAAATTTATCAGGTTTTTGAGCTTTCATACTTGTAAAGCTGAAGAAGTTTGTTGTCTACATCATCAGTTACCACATTTTGAAGCTGCGTCCCAAATAGAGTCAGCCAAAAACGTTATCGCTGCCTCTCCTTCGTTTTCTGCTTTACCATGAAGATCATCACGGTTTCCTTCTTCATGATCTTCCCTTGAGCATTCATCAGCTAATAGAGTCCAATGAGAATCAACATTAGGTGATAACTCTCCCTCTTCTTTCTCAAAATTAGCAAAATTTCCATTTGCCGGGGGTATTGGGAGTTCTTGAGGTATTAGCTTGCTGTAGAATAAAAAAGAAAAGAAAAAATATGAGATAACTCATTGCAAGGCGTGAAAGCAATGGCTATATGTTATATTCAAACCTGAGATCATCATGAACATTACGTGGTCTAGAAAAAGAAAATCCACAAAAGTGGGTCAGCATCAGCATATGAATGTTTGTATACAAATGATGGCATGGTCAGATGTAGCATTGCAAGAGAAACCAATATGTTCAAATGTTACATCAAGTGATGTACTACCCAGTTATTTCATAGTAATCAACTTGAGAAGCTGTCAAGCGAACATTAGAAATAGGCTTTGTTGGGGCAGCGGTCAACCATACAGGGACTGTGTAATGTGTACGGCATGGCTGCAAACTAAACCTGTTCAAATTCATCATTGCTTCTTATAACATGTAAACTGCTGCAGCCTGACGTCAGGTTAAATAATTTCATTGTGTCTAAATGTATAGATTAGCTTACGGTAAGCAGATTAGTGTGAACGTACCAATAATTTCCCGAGCGTTATGGGTATGATGATCAGACTGGGAATTCTCGGCTGTTGATGGATGCCGTAAACCTGAGAAATAAAATCAATTACAAAACAAATTAATAATAAAGTAGTTGGAGCTTAAAAAAAAAGGTCGGAACTCATTATATATACAACCGGAAGTAATGACTAATGGCTACTCATATTAAATGTAATACATTGATTGTTGACAACCTAAAGGTACCTTTCATGGGTCTTTTGCCTTTATTGCAGTTTGTTGTGCGTGTTACATGGACCTGAATTGTTTCCGAACCGATGTAATCCGTCTTACGGTGAATGGTTCCTGTTGCAAAGTCCAGTACCAATGATCTACGACGTACGGCTGCAAATATCATGGTTGCACATTTGTCAATTTTAGTGTTGCACATTTGTCAATTTACAAATGACAAATGACAAATGTGCAACACTAAAATGTGCAACACTAAAATAGCAGTATAGTTATTTTAGTGTTGCACATTTGTCAATTTACAAATTGGCATGCCAAATTGCCAATAAGCATTCTATTTTCTCCTGATGTCATGAAATAGCAACAAATTATCTCAAATGTTCCATATTAATCATCATATAATTCAATAATTCATCAATAATGAAAGAAAGAAAACATCTTACTAAGTTTAATAACTCAATGCGCATGAAAATTTGTACAGTCGTCAATGTAGAACAGGAAAAAAATCCAAAACACATAAGCCCAAATGCACCTTGTGATTCAGTCACCATGTATTTAGCTATTGAGCCTCAAAGTTTATGTTTTTATGTGATTGGCAAGTCTCAGATGCATGCGGCCGCTGCAAAACTAAAATAGACAAACCAACCGGTAAGAAACAGGTATGGCATATATTCAATTTGCTGGTATAATCTTAGCTGTGATGGTACCTGCATCCGTGGGTTGACGTTTGACCGTGACAGATCGTTACCAACTAATGTTACAAACCGCTGTCGACTTACTTTTGACATTCGCGATTGCCATTGTCTGCTGTTGCGACGCATTCCGTCAGAATCTCTTTGTGAACCTTTGTTAATAGCTACAATAGAAGAAAAATTATAAAGTGTACTGGTGTGTCTCGGAGTTTTCTATAATTGCTGATCGACTTACATTTTTAATTCGTGGTTGTCATTCACTGTTGTCGCCAAGCATACCGCTAAAACCTTTTTCTGAACCTTCAAAAGTTGACATGTGCCAATGAAAAAAGGCATTGTTGGGGGTCAGTCCATTACGTGATCCTCACTTGTATATGAACCTAAACAAAACTCCAATTCTTCAGCAAGGATTTCTATTATTTTAGACCCTAGATAACGGGAAAATCATGACCATAAAAAATGGTAACACAAACCTTTTCTCTTTCGGCTTTCGCTCGAACCCCTGCTACAGCGGACTGTATCAGCACACTTCGTTGTTGAATTTTCTTCCTTGTCTCTTCTACATGCTTCCACAATTCCTAAAAAATGCATAATCATGAAACATATCACTCTACATTATCTGATTCAAAACAACTATTCAATAAAAAGAACCAAACCATCTATAAAAGGCAATAAATTTATACCAGGCGTACCTTCTTGTAAGCATTCTCGAGTTGAATATCAATGCAACTCTTGTTTAAGGCCAAAACTTGAAGAAAAAAGATAATTCCTTTCATTAGCATCTGCACCCAATATTTAAAAAACTTAAAAAATAATATATAATTCATTTCTTTGTGCCCACGAATTAGACTATATACGTACAGACCTCTGAAACAGCCACACTTGGTGAGCCGCAGTACGGGTGTGTCCAGTTCCAGCATGAATACAAAACGATTGACCCTCGGTAGCACAGACATCAGAAACAGCGACAATAAGGTGGTAAGTAAAAAAAATAAGCACAAAAAAGGGCTTACGAAAAATAAGAGGGTCGTAAGCCCATCCGAACATACCCGTTGTAGGCCATTCCAACACCCATTGCAGGCCCCATTTTAACACCCAAACAAACCTGTATTAGCCCTGGTTTCAATCCCCAGTCCCCAACCCGTTTCAGGCTCCAAAGTGACCTATGTTAACCCCCACTTGAATCACCAAAGACAACTAATTCAGCCCTATTTAACATTTTTTATTGCATACAATCACACACCTCAAAGGTTTTTTTCACCTATATGCTAATACCTATCATAAAACCTCTAAAAACCCAAAAAAGCAAAGTCCACCCATTACCCATAAATAATTAAACTATCACTCCATCAAGTTCTGCAATAACTCAATACCAAGATTATGTTTAAGCATAAAAAACATATACCCAAAACAACCACCCAAGAGTGGCTCATAGACATCAAAATCAAGACAATAATAAACAAAATTCAAAGTGAAGAATGAAAAGCTTACACAACGTGGATTTTGTCAGCGACCCTCTCGCTTTCAGCAATCTGTATCCAGGCAAAAAGACAGTCATAAGCCGAAAAAGGAAAACACACAGTTACTGAAACTGAAAAGTAATAATTTTTGTATACCGGTTTAGATTCAAACTAACGCAATTCAGTTATTCCTGAATCCGCCCAATTTCAACCCTAAAATTAAGAAGAAAAAAAAAGTATCAACAAAGTGTGAAAAGTAAAATTAATATACTTAAAGCCAAAATCAATATAAACTAAATCTTACATGTCTTTATCCAAAATCCCTTTGGCCGTTTCACATGTGAATCTCGATGAATGATGTTGTGGAAGAAGATACTATTGTACTAATGGCCGGGGGAAAAAAACCGAGGCGGACTACAAACGCACCGCACCTTCGAATCGAACAATCAAGAAGAGGATGGTTATGGTGGCGAGATTTGTGGATTTATCTGGGAACTTCTAGGTTATCGTTTATGTGTGTGGATTATAAGGAGGGTGAAGATTTGGATTGGGCTAGACAACATCAACCGGGCCAAAAAAAAAAAAAACCCACGAAGTCAACTGTTCATAGAGCGACGTCGTATCATTTGGCATATAATATATATAGTAATGCTACAATGCAAGTTCATGTGCAAAAACTCCATATCACTTTCAGGTCACCATGAACATGGTCTATGGACCTCCATTAGAAATGCTCTCAAAATCATGTAGATATTCTTTGACCAATATTATACACCATCAAGGTGTACAAGATTCTTTGTAAACTATCTTATCACCATCAAACAAAAGACGTAAACAAAATGAATACAGTTAATGATATACTATAAACGGCAAAAATCAAAAATCCAAGATACGGGTACGGCAAAGGTACGGCAATAAAAAAATATTAAAAAAATAAAAAATATATTAAAGAAATTCCAAAATAGATATATATTGATGTTCCAAAAATACTAAATCTTCCAAAGTAATTAATTATCAATAATCAAATCATTTTCTAATGCAGGTTCCTACAAAGATTACGCTACAAAAATAAAAAATATAAAAGCCAAAGTCTGATTTCACTACAAAGATTACACTTAAATTTCAACGTTCCTCCTGTTGTTCCTTGCTTTTCGATTTTAGTCACATAGCCCCATAATGGAGGTTCGTCTACTAATGTATTAGTATTAGATGATCCTTCTTGAGAAGCCATAAAATCGATATAGGGAATAGACTAATAGAGATGATGAATCGTTATAGAGATAGAGATGATGAAGTCTCAACTCTCAAGTCTGATCGTAATTTATTATGATGATTAATTGAGATTTTAATAGATCATATATATATATATATATATATATATATATATATATATATATATATATATATATATATATATATATATATATATATATATATATATATATATATATATATATATATATATACGTGATACACTTGTTAGAGTTTGTGGATAATAATTAATATTTGTATGTCTAGTTTCGAACACGAGACTTCGGGATTGCACACATTACGTATGAGTCTCAATGGTTTGAATAAT
Source organism: Artemisia tridentata subsp. tridentata (assembly GCA_021014915.2). Lineage (NCBI taxonomy): Eukaryota > Viridiplantae > Streptophyta > Magnoliopsida > Asterales > Asteraceae > Artemisia > Artemisia tridentata. Next base: position 294,799,581 of record CP139505.1, on the reverse strand, counting down.
TAAATATAGATTTATGATTTATTTATTCATTTCACAAATAAACACTTAACGGTCGTTAGTATTTAACGGAGTTTGGTTAACGGACGTTAAATATTAACTACAAGGACTAGAGATGAAAATAGGGATCAAGAAGGATCTAGAATCCTTCCTAATCACTATGTTCGGCCCACCCTTATCAAAGGGATTAGGGTTTCGAAACTTGGAGTAGGGAACAAGCCATTGGGAGCCTATAAATACAAACCCCTTGTATTTGTAATTCCCTAATCCTAATTTTCAAGCAAACCCTAATTCTTCTTCTCCTCCCTCCATTGTGGCCGATCGGTTTCAATCCCCAATCACCTTGGGTGTGCCGATTTTGCTTCAACATAAGTTGGGGTTTTGTTTGTGATCTTAGAACTTAGCTTTTCACATTGAGACGCTAGTATTACGTGTGTACAAGAACGAAGAACAAGCTTCCTTTAGCTTGTGTGTTTTCCCCAATTCGACTAGCTTATAAGTCGACATACTTAAACCCAATTTAGGGTTTATCTTGTTCTTGGAGTGCACGGTTTCTTGTTCTTGCTAGAAACCAAAAGGTACGCATCACTTTTAAATTTAGTTAATTAATTACATGTATGTAGATCTTGTTATTCCGCTGCGTGTCTTTGATGTTATGTGTTAATATGTTTATGGCTATGATTCATATTTTCCAACAGTGGCATCAAGAGCCCGTTTATACATTGTAATTAATTACTAAACACATAAAAATTGAAACTTTACATGCTTTAGATAATCTAGGGTTTTAATTTTTGTAAACCCTAATTTTCATTAAATATGGGTCGACACCCATTAATTATTTTTCAGGGTTTTGGTATTGATAAAAAATTGTAGAAACCCTAGGATTGCATGTAAACTTTTATATGTAAATTAATGAGTACCTTGAGATGTCATTAATTAAGTATGCGTACAATATTGACTTGATAATATGTGCTACATGATTATAAGTGCAATATGGGGAATCCATGACAAAAACATGCATGTTTTGTCATGGAAAATTGATGCTTAATGTTACATGTTATACGTGCTATTTTATGTGATTATTAATTAACTAGGGTTTAGTAATTATATTGTTGAACACGAATTAAAATTACTAAAAGTTAATTAATTAGGTTTTTAGGGAAGACCTAAAATTGGGGAAGACCCCATATAATCGCATATTTAATCAATTATGTGTGTTGTGTATATATTAATCATAAAATGGTCCATTGGGTACAATGAGCTCGAAAACCAATGGGAGTCTTAAGACCAATATATACATATTAATTGATTTTAGCATGTTCATTATTAAGTTGTTTATGTTTATTTTTAATTGCGCATTTGTTTAATATGTTGTAGACATGATTACAAACAAAGGGTAATTTTTCAATATAAAAATAAACATGACTTAATAATGGTGTAACATTGTTTTAAGCAAGAAAATCATAAGTGTTTAATTGATTGATGCGACTGTACAAAAGTGGTCGAAGCGGCGGACCTAATATTGACAAACTATAAAGTGGGTATAAGGTTGGTTTCGCATTAAATTGTGGCCTTAAAAGACTCCATTCTGTCTCTCCGCTCGCCTGTGCGTCAATATTAGACTTACCAAGTACACCTTGAAATCGTACGAAGCATCTTAAGGCAATGTTGTAAGTTTCTCAACGCCATCAATTAAAACTTTGATGATTTGAGCTTATAAATATAACGAATGAGTAAACTGGTTTTGAAACATATGATACAAAGATGAATGCATGACATCTTTGTACATATTTTGATTACACACATCAAAAAATTTAATACCCTTAAATTTAAGTTATATGCCAACCAATTAATACGGAAAACCACTGAGATTACATTCTATCATTGCTAGTAGCCTCAGCTGATGTAATGATTCAAAGAATGGTAATCAAAGGGTAAATTGAGTCTTTCATTGCTATCAGCCTCAACTGATGTAATGAAACGACGTCAATTTACATGTTTCTAAATTGGTTAACTTAATTGAGCACTTTCATCGCTAGCAGCCTCAGCTGATGTGATGAAACAGCGTCAAGGCATAAAGATTTGGGGATGAAACATGCTTACATTTGCAACTGATGTTGGCAAAATATGTAAGTCCCATGATTCTAGGAATTGCAATTGGATATTGGCAATTGGGGTTGACCCGTACCTTATTGAGTACTTTCATTGCTAGCAGCCTCAGCTGATGTGATGAAACGACGTCAATTTGGATCCTAGTTTTCAGTGAAAATTAAATGGTTAAATTTTAATTTACCATGGGTGTTTAATTTTCTTGAAAAGTTTATTATCGAAAGTACTAACTTTTGAACTTTTTCTGTAGAAATGGCCCAACCCGACAACACAAACATGAGTAACATGAGTTCTGCTTTCAAATCTATGATTGAAAGAGAAAAGTTGACTGAGACTAAAAATTTCAATGATTAGTATCGTTCTTTGAGGATTACTCTTAGAATTGCCAAAAGATTTGAATATCTTAGTAAGCCTCTTCCTGCAGCTCCTGCTGGTACTGCCTCTACTGCTGAGCATGAGGAGTACAACAGCGAGTATGAGAAGCACAATGATGTGGCTTGTCTCATGTTATCTAGTATGGACACTCAATTGCAAAATCAATTTGAGAACTATGGTCCTATGAACATGGTAAATGAGCTCATACGCATGTTTGAAAAACCACCAATGGCAGAGTTATATGATCTGTTAGATTCTCTGGCCAAGTGTAAGCAGGATACTGATACACCCGTGAGTGCTCATTTATTGGAGATGAAAGGAGATCTTGACCAATTGGATGCACTCGGATGTGGGTACGTGCAAGATGTGAAAGTTGGCCTCATCAATCGATCCCTCAACGAGGAATTGTATGGTGAGTTTGTGCGTAACTTCAATATGCATTGCACGGGGAAGACAATAAGTGATTTGCATGCAATGCTTATTGACTTTAAGAAGGGACTCTCAAAGAAGGCACCTACACCTGCTGTTATCGCAATAAAAGGTGGCAGGGTTACTAAGCCCAACAAATCGTAGAACGCGAACAAGAAGGGCAAAGGCAAAACTGACAAGGGCAAGCAGATTGTGACCTATCAGCAGAAGCCGAAGAAGCAGAATCATCCTAAGAAGAAGGATTATCCCAAGAAGGATTTGGCTGCTTGTCACCACTACAACACTCCTGGACATTGGAAGAGGGACTGTCCATTGCTGCTAGAGGAGTGTCGCAAGAATAAAAATGCCAAGGCTGCAAATGGCGCGAGCACTTCAGGTATTTTTATGGTTGAATTATTTTCTTTTCCTCGTAAGAAAAATGCTTGGATATATGATACAGGATGTGGTACTCACATTTGTAATACATCGCAGGGGCTTAGAGGAGCAAAGAAGCTGAACTATGGAGAATGCTACTTGTACGTGGGCAATGGCATACGTGCAGCAGTTGAAGCCATAGGGACATTTGATTTAGTTTTACCTTCGGGTTTAATTTTAGTATTGAACAATTGTCATTATGCACCGTCTATTATTAGAGGTGTTGTTTCAGTTTCTTTGTTGTTGGATAATGGTTTTGATCACACTTTTAATAATAATGGAATTTCGGTTTCTTTAAATTCTGTTTTTTACTTTAATGCAATTCCATTAAATGGTGTGTTTGAAATAGACATGGAAAATCATGTATCCAATGGAAATAATTCTATGTATAGCATTGGCAATAAGAGAATCAAGTCTAACTTGGATTCGTCTTATCTTTGGCACTATCGTCTTGCTCATATAGGCAAGAAACGCATGGAAAAGCTGCAACATGATGGGCTTTTGCAAAATATCAATGATGATTCATTTGATAAATGCGAATCTTGCATATCTGGGAAGATGACAAGGAAACCTTTTTCACAACATGTGGAAAGGGCTAAGGATCTACTTGGATTGATACACACTGATGTGTGTGGTCCACTTAGACATGTGTCAAAACGCGGTGCTACCTACTTCCTAACCTTTACGGATGACTATAGTCGTTATGGCTGTGTTTATTTACTTAAACATAAACATGAAGTCTTTGAGACATTCAAGGTTTTTAAAAGTGAAGTAGAATTACAACTCGGTAAGAAGATTAAGGCTCTTCGATCCGATCGTGGTGGTGAATATTTAAGCCAAGAGTTTAAAGATTATCTAGCTGAGTGTGGCATTGTCGAACAACTCACATCTCCTTATACTCCACAGCAAAATGGTGTATCTGAAAGGAGAAATCGTACATTGCTTGATATGGTACGATCTATGTTTAATCTGACAACTCTTCCCTTATCCTTTTGGGACTCTGCTCTTGAAAGTGATGTTCGCATATTAAATATGGTTCCAACTAAGAAGGTTGATAAGACTCCATATGAATTTTGGACTGGAAAAGCTCCAAATTTGTCTTACTTAAAGTTCTGGGGTTGTGAGGCGTTTGTTAAACGTGACTCACCGGATAAACTTCAACAAAGATCTGTTAAGTGTATCTTCGTAGGATACCCTAAGGAAACAAGGGGTTATGATGAACTCAAATAAGTACATTTTATTACTATCATTTATCCTATCTATTTAACTTGTTTTATTATATTATGTATGAGAATTGATACTTAATTGTTTACTTTTGTAATTCTCAGGTAAAAACAAGTATTATGTGAAACTTGGCGATTTTGGACTAATTATGGAGCAAAACAAGCATGAAGTTAAGAGTCTACTGAAATGTACAAGATCAAGACATTCTGCTCCAGATACGCCGCATCTTGCTTATTACATACGGCGCATCACTATCAAGATTTCACAAGATACGATCCAAGATACAAGAGGACATGCGCCGCATCTATAAATGGAGTTACGCCGCATCTTCTGGCGGTGTACGAATATTCCTGAATATATTAATCTTGGACCCCACGCGAAGTTAAGTCAATGCGCCGCATCTACTTATTAGATGCGCCGCATCTTACCCTCAGACAGAAACTATAAATACCCCAAGACCAGACGAATTTCGAGAAGATAATATATACGAAGGACAAAACAGAAGAAACCCTAGGACGAATTCAGTCGAAGTAGCAGCACAAGACACACCTTGAACGAAGATACAAGAGCTGTAAGAAGGTCCTGCATGTATTCAATTCATTAAGTAGTTTTGTTTTATTGTATTAGTACACTTTAATTCATCAGGATTGGTGGCTTGTGTAACATGACAACGGAAAGGTTGCACTCCCTTAAAACTGCTTTCCCATTAATTAAAGTTTATATGTTGATGTCTTTGGTGACTTTTATTAGTGCATTGATAACCTCTGTGTCTAGCTGAGCATTGATCGGGTCGCCATGCCTCTGCCCTCGCCTATTTATTAGATCGCCTATGCATTCTATCGTCTGTAGAAAAGTAGGAAGAAAGATAAATAGGATAGTCATAAGTAATCATTAAGGGTTTACTCGCCGATAAGATTAGAACCGACGAGAAAGGACTTAATCTCGGTGCGTTGCATCGAACTATACACTTCATATAAAACTAGCAATAAAACAAGTGACAAGCTACTTAACTATCAGGACAGGTCTTCTTATTGTCTCGAGTATTTATCTGTGTACGTGTATGCTACTCGCTGATTCGTGCCTATTAGTTTAGTTATTATTTAATTGCAACCAAATCGTGCCAGTCTCTCAGGCTGAACCCCCTTGCGTTAGAATAGGTTATATAGCTAACTTAAGATATTAAAATACTGATTAGAATAACTAGATAATACGTTCCACTCTTAGTGATCGACACTCTACTTACCATTATATTCATACTGACCGGGTACACTGCTCGTTAAAGTGTGTGTGTTATTGATAAGTCGGCTAAATATAAATTTAAAACTTGAATACTGCTAAAGCCACAACGACATACCGTGGGTATAAATTAGAGCATACGCACACGCGCATCAAGTTTTTGGCGCCGCTGCCGGGGAGTGAATTGTTATTATCTGTTAATTTGATTAGTATTTTAATTAGGTTTTCTTTTTAATATTTAATCTAACCGCTAACCGTGTTGTATATTAGGTTAATTTGCATTCATTGTATTATTTTGCACATTTTCTGTTTTTGTGTGTTTAATTTTTGTTTATTTTCGTTTGTCTTTATTTGTTTTTATTTTTCGTATTTTCTGCATACTGCTATCGTTGTACTGAGCTTATTCAAACGATACGGCGCATCTGATTTCTCAGATATGACGTATTGCGTTTAATTTTTATAAAATACAACGCGTTTAATTAATTCGATACGACGCATCTTTTCCCCAAGATACGGCGTATCTGTTTTTGATAAAAAAATTTTCTAAGCGATAACGCCATACGACGCATCTGCTTTTGCAGATACGGCGTATCTATTATTTTAATTAAAAACAGTTTTCGAATTATTAAACAGATACGACGCATCGATCTCTGTCGATACGGCGTTTCTTCTGAATCAAAAATCTTGTATTTTGAAACGTAACGAAAATACGGCGCATTAACTTTTGTTAATACGACGCATTTAATTTTAAATAAATATCGATTTTTGATAATTAAAACTAATACGGCGCATTCTAAATTTATAAGCGGCGTATCTATTTTCTGAATAAAGTCTGATTAAATTTTAACGATCATAAGATACGGCGTATCCAACTTTTTGGATACGGCGCATCGTCTGCAGATATCAGCAACTTTTATTTTTCTTATCTCCGAACGGAAAATACTCTGACCCTTATACTTGGGAACTTTTACTTTGAAATCTACCTGTCTTTAATTTTCAGGAACAATGTTCGATATTTTCCCCAACTGGTTCGGAAGACCCCAAAGAAACCTTACCATGGAAGAGTTTGCACTACAAATCGCTCAAGCCAATGAAAAAGAACATCATGAAGCAAGAAACTTTATTAATGAATTCAAAGGCAGTCATGAGCTGTTACTAAAAGAACAAAACAACATGATTTATGGATTGGCAATTGAAGTGCACCAATTGTCAACGGTGCTTAACAAGGTTCTTTTGGTAAAGCAAGATTTGAAAGGGATTACAACTAGAGGCGGAAAGTCAACCTTTCAAATCGGAGAGACACCCGAGGATGACAATACAAACAAGATTTCCCCTGAATCTTTATCACCTGAGCAAGAGCAACCAAAAGAGACTAATCCAGAACCTGTAATTAGAGAAGAACCTTCTGTTGAACCTAAACGATCAACACTACCTTTCCCACATAGGGTAAGGAAGGAGAAAGAAGATGCCTATCAAAAGAAGTTCTTGGAAAATCTCAAGCAGCTGCAGCTAAGCATACCATTTATGGAAGCCCTAGTGCAAATGCCAAAATATGCTAAATATCTGAAGAGCTTGCTTACAAACAAGTCTAAACTTGAAGAAGCCTGCACAGTAACAATGGGGGAAAGAAGCTCAGCAGCATTGCTCAACAAACTTCCATCTAAGGAAAAAGATCCAGGGAGTTTCACTATTCCTTGTCAAATTAAAAATTTACATATTGAAAATGCTTTAGCCGACCTAGGAGCTAGTATAAGCCTTATGCCCTCTTCTATGTATGAAAAATTAGGTCTTGGTGAACCAAAACCTACTAGGATGTGCTTAGAACTAGCTGATAGATCCATACAATACCCATTAGGAATAGCCGAAAATATATTAATAAAAGTTGATAAATTTGAATTACCTATCAACTTTGTTATCCTCGATATGCCTGAAAATTCTAGAACTCCTATAATATTAGGACGACCATTTTTAGCCACTGCTAGGGCCATAATTGATGTTTTTAATAAAAAGATAACTCTTACCATAGGAAAAGATGAGGTTGAGTTTAACATGGAACAATCTATGAGTAAAGATAATTTCGATGACGATGAATGCTATAATATCGATGTTTCTGATGACACGATTAATCAATTTACTCAGAAATTGTTAAAAAGTAATTTGCTTGATTCTTTTCTGCTTAAAAATTTAGAAAACACAATTGCTATAGAAGATCAAGTTGATGAGAATACTATTGATAATTATTTGGCTGCTGACTCTGCTGTATGTAACGTCATACGGCGCATCGAAAATATCGATGCGGCGCATCTATCTGATGACAGCAGCAATATAATTAAAGAACAAGTTTATTCCGCCAGTGCTACTGAAATTGATAATGTTAAACCTGTGCTTAAGGATCTCCCTTCTACTTTGGAGTATGCCTATCTAAATGGGAACACTAATTCGCCCATTATTATTGCATCTGATTTAACACCAAAAGAAAAAGAATCCCTTTTGCAGGTACTATATAAACGAAGAGGAGCATTAGCATGGAGTATGTCTGATATTAAGGGAATTAGCCCGTCATTCTGTACACATAAAATACTCATGGAAGATGAATTCAAACCAACCATCCAACCCCAAAGGCGTTTGAATCCAAAAGTCCAAGACGTGGTGAAAAATGAAATCGTAAAATTACTTGACTCCGGACTTATCTACCCAATTTCCGACAGCTCGTGGGTCAGTCATATCCACGTTGTACCAAAAAAGAGAGGAATGACGGTAGTACTCAATGACGACAATGAGCTAATCCCTTCAAGAACTGTTACCGGATGGAGAGTTTGCATCGACTACCGCAAACTCAATGATGCTACGCGAAAAGATCACTTCCCTCTTCCATTTATTGATCAAATGTTAGAAAGACTATCAGGACATGCTTATTATTGTTTTTTAGATGGTTTTTCAGGTTTCTTCCAAATACCCATTGCCCCCGAAGATCAAGAGAAGACGACTTTCACCTGCCCTTATGGAACCTTCGCCTATAGTAGAATGCCGTTCGGACTATGCAACGCCCCTGCTACTTTCCAACGTTGCATGACGGCTATCTTCCATGATATGGTAGAAGACTTTATGGAAGTCTTCATGGACGACTTCTCGGTGTTCGGTAACACATTTAGTGATTGTCTCTTTAAACTTGATAAAATGCTTGCTAGGTGTGAAGAAACTAACCTTGTTCTTAATTGGAAAAAATGTCATTTTATGGTTAGAGAGGGAATTGTGTTAGGACATAAGATTTCTGAGAAAGGTATAGAAGTCGACAAAGCAAAAATCGATGTAATTGCCAAACTACCTTATCCCACTAATGTAAAAGGTGTTAGAAGTTTTTTAGGGCATGCTGGATTCTATCGTAGGTTCATAAAGGATTTTTCAAAGATATCTAGGCCTATGACCCAATTATTGCTAAAAGATGCGAAGTTTGATTTTTCGGAAGATTGCAAAAAGGCATTTAATATACTTAAAGAAAAACTAACTTCCGCACCTATTATAATTTCGCCGGATTGGAATCTGCCTTTTGAACTAATGTGTGATGGTAGTGATTATGCTGTTGGAGCTGTACTTGGCCAAAAGATAGATAAGAAATTTAAGCCAATTTATTATGCTAGCAAAACATTGAATAATGCCCAAGAACATTACACCACCACGGAAAAAGAACTTTTAGCAGTAGTTTTTGCATTCGATAAATTTAGATCATATCTTATATTGTCAAAAACTATGGTTTACACTGACCATTCTGCTTTGAAATATTTGTTCAATAAACAGGATGCCAAGCCAAGACTTATTAGGTGGGTTTTATTGCTCCAAGGATTCGATATTGAAATTAAAGATAAAAAGGGTGCCGAGAATCTGGCTGCTGACCACTTATCTAGACTTGAAAACCCTGATATGGAGGTACTTGATGAAAGGGAAATTGCTGATGACTTTCCTGATGAACACCTTATGATGGTAAGAATTAAGAGCAATAATAATGAACCATGGTATGCTGACTATATAAACTTTATTGTCGCAAATGAAATTCCAAAAGGGCTAACATCCGACGAGAAAAGAAGGTTTCTAACTCGCGCTAGCGAGTATATTTGGGATGAACCTTATGCCTTTAAATTATGTCCTGACAATATTATACGAAGATGCGTAGATGGTGATGACATCCTAGCAATATTGGCACATTGCCATTCAGGGCCGACGGGGGGACATCACGGTGCAGTTATCACAAGAAGAAAAATCCTTGATGCGGGATTTTATTGGCCCACTATGTTGGATGATGCAAAAGATTATATAAAAGGATGTGATGCGTGTCAACGATCCGGGAATATAACATCAAGAAATGAAATGCCGCAAAACTATATCCATGTATGTGAAGTTTTCGACATATGGGGATTGGACTTCATGGGACCGTTTCCTGAATCTAAAGGTAATAAATATATTTTGGTTGCTGTTGATTACGTATCAAAATGGGTCGAAGCGCAAGCATTACCAACAAACGACAGCAAGGTAGTACTTAAATTTTTGCAAAGTTTGTTCTCTAGGTTTGGAATTCCTAAAGCATTGATTAGTGATAGGGGAACACACTTTTGTAATCACCATCTGGGAAGAGCCTTGCAAAAATATGGAGTATATCATAGGGTTTCCACCGCATACCATCCTCAATCCAATGGGCAAACTGAAGTAACCAATAGGGTTATAAAGCGAATTCTTGAAAAAACGACTGGATACAATCCGAAAGGGTGGTCTGACAAGTTAAATGATGCTTTATGGGCATTCGTACAACCTATAAGACACCAACGGGATGCACTCCATTTCGTCTTGTATACGGAAAAAGCATGCCACCTACCGGTCGAAATTGAACAAAGTGCATATTGGGCTTTGACGAATTGTAATATGGATATGGAAGCTGCAATGAAGAACCGTTTCATGGAACTTAATGAACTCTATGAACTAAGAGATGAGGCCTACAAAAATAATAAGATCTACAAAGAAAGAACTAAAAGATGGCATGACTCGAGGTTACATGGGGATAAAACATTTACTATTGGAGAGAAAGTGCTACTATTTAATTCCAGATTAAAGATGTATCCTGGTAAACTTAAATCAAGATGGACGGGTCCATTCGTTGTCAAGAAAGTGTATCCATATGGAACTATTGAAATATGCGATAAAAATGGTTATATATTCAAAGTAAACGGGCAACGAGTGAAGAAATACTTTGATAATAAAATTGAGGATACTGAGAACGAGGTGGTGGAATTTGAACCTGAAATATTGGAATGAAGAGCTGAACGTGAGTCTAACTTGAAGACTCTGGAATAAAGACAAGTGCTGACCGGGAGACAACCCGGAAAATTTTTACTATTCTGTTCTGTGTCGAGTCAGTCAGGCCCGCAGAGGATACGGCGCATCTCAATCCCTAGATGCGACGCATCTCCTGCACTGGTCATATCTTACTTTATTTTCTGCATTTTTTATTTTCGACTTTAAAACTTTTTATCAGTTTATTTTAATGCGGCGCATCCTTTGTTAAGGATGCGACGCATCTTCTATTCTGATTCGTAATTATTCCAGGCTCGATACGGCGTATCTTCTTCCATAAGATGCGGCGCATCGACTGACCTGATGATTTTCATTTTAATTTTTATGTTTTATTTTTACTAACTACTAATGTATTATGCAAGTTTGAACCTTTCTTAATTCAGGTGTGTTAAAGTCTTGGTGGTATTATAGATTCCTGCATTTCTTGTGGATACATCAATATGAAGCTTAAATGTTCTAATCCACAAGAAATATGATTTTTGCTCTTATACAAATAATGGAGGATCATACCGAGCAAATCTCAGGGGAGTTTTTCTGTTCTAATTCTTTTATTTTCCAGTTTTTAACCTTTGATACAAACAACGAGGACGTTGTTTAACTTAAGTGGGGGGATTGGAGAATTAGAACACTTACTTGTCCTAAACTTTTAAAAATTATGCTTAAAATGTGCTTAATATATCAAAATTTAAAATTTTTAGCATGTTTTTGTTTAAGATCTAAGTTGCATAGCTGCACACATGACGTTATTTTCAAAAATTGTGATTTTTAAAAAATTCACAAATCTATGAGTGTGCCGGTGACTTGTAAACTTTAGAACTTGGCTTGTATACTATTCGAGACCACCATAATAAGTATTATTTTTTATAATTGGAATGACTAGTCTAAATTGGTAAATTTCTAGGATTACACCCAAATAGCCTTTATATGTTATATGTGATATTAACTAACTACACTGGTTAGTTAACACCCGTATAAACCCTTTTGTTACTCTCACTTTTAGAGTAAGATACCCCTAGAAAAATACTCAGAGCCATTCCTTTCGTTTCTTACACCTTTGTTATAATGTTTCGTTACACCCTTACACCTTAGCCTACCCTGTAGATTAAAATCCGTGGTTGGTTAATTGCTTTAGGCGAAGTGTGTTTCCTTACATTACCTGTGTTCGCGTGCGTAATTCATTATCTTTGGTTAGGTCGGGAAATTGCACAATGCAATTGGAGTGAAAGTAAATATTGTATATCTTTGAGTTTATTTTTCGTGTGTTTACTACTTTCACTATTACCGTTATTTCTGAAGTCATGAAAAGTATGGAAAAATTATCCAGAGTTATCATTATAGTGATGTGGTGAAATTTTACACATCTATGTTTATGTTTCAAAAAAAATAAAAAAATAAAAAAATAAAAAAAAAATAATCAAAAAAATAAGAAAAGAAAAAGAAAAAAAGGTAAAGTTGGAAGTTTGTTTTAACCAACTTATGTAAAGTTTTGTATTAAGTGGTCGATATCACCACTAGTTGTTGTATATTATATTTATGGATTGAATGGGAGTTGAACGTTATGGGAACGCCAACTAAAGGATATTCTTTGATTGAGATCTTGTTGAGTATAATTCGTGTCTACCTAAAGCGTGTGTTTCAAGTGTTAAAGCGTGAGTTATTCTATGATATGAGTCTTATTCATGGGATGGTTGGGATAGTGATTAACCACACTTAGGATTTTAATTTATCTGTTTTGTTTATTTTTCATTTTACACCAATTTATATCCCAAATATTATCCATACCCTATATTATTCTTTATCCAAACCTTTGATTTATTGAGATTAGGGATTTGAGCAATCTTAAGTATCGTAGTCGTGGATTCGGCTATGTATTTATGATTTTGTCGCCCTTTTTGATATAATAGTATTGGTGAAGATTACTTGGTCCTATCTTTAGCCTATTCGAGTTAAGGATTTGAGCAATTGCAAGTATCGTGTTCGTGGATTCGATCATGTATTTGTGATTTTGTCGCCTTTTTTGGAATTTGAGATCGATAGAGATTAAGGAGAATGATTAACCCTTAAGCCTACAAACCCTATTTACCGCCTTAGACTTGTTATTCCTTGGCTTTAGTGGGGGAGATGTGTATACTTGCCAAGCCTATGATAGAATATTCGTCACGACTGGACAGTTAAACGATTAGATTTGCTTTTATCAAAATATTTTATTTTACTTCTAATTCGTTAAGTGTTTGGTTGTGTGATTATGACAAAAATGAATACATGCTTAAATATAAAAATAAATCCTAATATCTTTTAGGATACATTTTCATAAGATTAATTCTAAGGTTTACTTGGGGACAAGTAAAGTTCAAGTTGGGGGATATTTGATGAACTCAAATAAGTACATTTTATTACTATCATTTATCCTATTTATTTAACTTGTTTTATTATATTATGTATGAGAATTGATACTTAATTGTTTACTTTTGTAATTCTCAGGTAAAAACAAGTATTATGTGAAACTTGGCGATTTTGGACTAATTATGGAGCAAAACAAGCATGAAGTTAAGAGTCTACTGAAATGTACAAGATCAAGACATTCTGCTCCAGATACGCCGCATCTTGCTTATTACATACGGCGCATCACTATCAAGATTTCACAAGATACGATCCAAGATACAAGAGGACATGCGCCGCATCTATAAATGGAGTTACGCCGCATCTTCTGGCGGTGTACGAATATTCCTGAATATATTAATCTTGGACCCCACGCGAAGTTAAGTCAATGCGCCGCATCTACTTATTAGATGCGCCGCATCTTACCCTCAGACAAAAACTATAAATACCCCAAGACCAGACGAATTTCGAGAAGATAATATATACGAAGGACGAAACAGAAGAAACCTTAGGACGAATTCAGTCGAAGTAGCAGCACAAGACACACCTTGAACGAAGATACAAGAGCTGTAAGAAGGTCCTGCATGTATTCAATTCATTAAGTAGTTTTGTTTTATTGTATTAGTACACTTTAATTCATCAGGATTGGTGGCTTGTGTAACGTGACAATGGAAAGGTTGCACTCCCTTAAAACTGCTTTCCCATTAATTAAAGTTTATATGTTGATGTCTTTGGTGACTTTTATTAGTGCATTGATAACCTCTGTGTCTAGCTGAGCGTTGATCGGGTCGCCATGCCTCTGCCCTCGCCTATTTATTAGATCGCCTATGCATTCTATCGTCTGTAGAAAAGTAGGAAGAAAGATAAATAGGATAGTCATAAGTAATCATTAAGGGTTTACTCTCCGATAAGATTAGAACCGACGAGAAAGGACTTAATCTCGGTGCGTTGCATCGAACTATACACTTCATATAAAACTAGCAATAAAACAAGTGACAAGCTACTTAACTATCAGGACAGGTCTTCTTATTGTCTCGAGTATTTATCTGTGTACGTGTGTGCTACTCGCTGATTCGTGCCTATTAGTTTAGTTTATTATTTAATTGCGACCAAATCGTGCCAGTCTCTCAGGCTGAACCCCCTTGCGTTAGAATAGGTTATATAGCTAACTTAAGATATTAAAATACTGATTAGAATAACTAGATAATACGTTCCACTCTTAGTGATCGACACTCTACTTACCATTATATTCATACTGACCGGGTACACTGCTCGTTAAAGTGTGTGTGTTATTGATAAGTCGGCTAAATATAAATTTAAAACTTGAATACTGCTAAAACCACAACGACATATCGTGGGTATAAATTAGAGCATACGCACACGCGCATCAGGTTACTACTTTTACTTTCCACCAGAAAATAAAGTCATTGTGGCTAGGTATGGCGAATTCCTTGAGGAGAGTTTCTTGTCTCAAGAATTCAGTGGGAGAGTATATGATCTTGAAAATGATCAAGAAGATACGTCACCTTCTGAGAACACTAGCACACTTCCTGTGGAACCTGCAAGTTTAGGTCCTCCACCTGAAGTTGAAGTGGTTCCCATTCGCAGATCTACAAGATCTGTAAAAGCTCCTGAACGTCTATGTTTAAACGTAGAGTGTGAGGAAACTATACTAGGGGATCTAGATGAACCCACTAGTTATAGGGCTACCATTAATAGTCCTAAAAGGGAAAAATGGCAGGTTGCTATGAATGGGGAGATGCAATCCATGAAAGACAATAAAGTCTGGATTGAAGTAGACCTTCCTCCCAATGCTAAGGTAGTTGGGAGTAAGTGGCTCTTCAAAAAGAAAACAGACATGGATGGCAATGTACACACCTACAAAGCTCGTTTTGTGGCTAAAGGCTTTACCCAAACGTATGGTGTTGACTATGAGGAGACCTTTTCTCCTGTAGCTGACATTAGAGCTATTAGGATTCTTATAGCCATAGCTGCCTACTATGACTATGAGATTTGGCAGATGGATGTCAAAACCGCCTTCCTGAATGGTCACCTAGATGAAGACATCTACATGGCGCAGCCTGAGGGGTTTGTGAATCCAGATTTTCCTGAGCGTGTATGCAAACTTCAAAGATCCATTTATGGATTGAAGCAAGCATCAAGGCAATGGAATAAGAAATTTGATGAGGAAATCAAGAAGTTTGGATTTACTCAGAATTTCGATGAGCCATGTGTATACCACAAAGCTAGTGGGAGTAATACTACTTTCCTAATCCTATATGTCGATGACATATTAATCATGGGAAATCATATACCAAGTCTTAATGAAGTTAAGTCTTATTTGGGTAAATGTTTTTCTATGAACGATTTAGGAGAAGCAGCTTACATCCTTGGAATCAAGATCTATAGAGACAGATCTAAGCGGTTGATTGGATTAAGCCAAAGTGCTTACATGGATAAAATATTGAAGAGATTCAATATGCAAAATTCCAAGAAGGGATATTTGCCCATGCAAGTAGAACATGGCTTAAGTAGCAAACTATGTGCTTCAACACCTGAAGAGGTGGCACACATGAAAAAAGTTCCATATGCTTCGGCAGTAGGATCTATCATGTATGCAGTAAGATGCACAAGGCCAGATGTGGCATTTGCAAAACATTTGACCAGTCGTTACCAACAGAATCCTGGGAAAGATCACTGGCATGCTGTTAAGAACATTCTTAAGTATTTAAGGAATACTAAAGATATGTTTCTTGTGTATGGGGGAAATCCAGATGCAGAACTTGATGTTACAGGTTTCTGTGATGTGTCCTTTCAAACTGATAAAGATGATACGAAGTCTCAGACGGGTTACGTTTTTGTCATCAATGGAGGAGCTGTAGACTGGAAGAGCAAGAAGCAGAGTACAACGGCTGTGTCTGCTACAGAAGCTGAGTATATTGCTACATCAAAAGCTGCAATGGAAGCTTTTTAGATAAGGAAATTCATTTCGGGTCTTGGAGTGATGCCGTTAATTGAATTACCTATAAATGTGTATTGTGACAACTCTACCGCAATCACATTCGCCAATGAACCTGGAGTTATGAAGGGCGCCAGACACTTTCCTAGGAGATATCACTATGTTCGAGAACAAGTCAAAATAGGTGAGATCAATTTACTCAAAGTTCACACAGATGACAATCTGGCTGATCCTTTTACGAAGGCATTACCTAAGGAAAAGTTTACTCAACATGCTGATGGTATTGGTCTTCGTTTAGCTAGTAGTTTCATGTAAATCTGTGGATTAGTATTTGGATAAGGGATATGTAAACAATGTTATTTTAATGAAATAAAGTTTGGTTAACGTTTATTCTCATTCATAATATTGTATCCTATATTTGCATGTTTAAATCCGTGAATAATTAATTTATTCTAAATAGTCCGTTGCCAATCAATAATATGGGAATATTATTGAATTAAGGAAAATGTGAAGTGTTGTTAGAATATACTTAAGTATATTGATGCGTGGGCATGCCAAATTCACATGATATTCAATATTGGATAAATTGAATATAGGACAGATCCCAACCACATGATTATACTTAATGGATCGTAGTCATTAAGTAAATCATGAATATTTATCCTCAGACTTGAGATACCAGGTAACTGCCGAGGATTTAGCTCATTTTCTGTGAGGTAGTCTAATGCTATCCGTAACTGGTAGTTATAAGGGCTGTTTTCGGAGGTGATGCAAAGTTCGAGGGTTATGCTCGTAGTCAAGAAAGGATTTGTTCCTTCAAATTTGTTTTGAAGTTTAATACTGCTTGGCCACTCGTAGGATTGACAAGATGTTTGCGTGCGCACGCCCAAAGGCTATCTGAAATACGTTCAGATAATTTGGTAATCTTGATCAATCATGTATAAACGAGAAACTAATTGTTAATTATGGAATGACCTAGATCCATATCCATATTAATGCGGTATTAGAAACAAAAGGATAAGTATGATGATATAATCATCACATGGTTTTTCCAGGAAACCATACTCGGGTCGATCTGGGGGCATTGGGGGTGTTAAGCTAGACTAACCCATGTCATTACTATATTAATGAATATCCAAGTGGGAGCTGTTAGAGTTTGTGGATAATAATTAATATTTGTATGTCCAGTTTCGAACACGAGACTTCGGGATTGCACACATTACGTATGAGTCTCAATGTTTTGAATAATTAAATATAGATTTATGATTTAATTATTCGTTTCACAAACAAACACTTAACGGTCGTTAGTATTTAACGGAGTTTGGTTAACGGACGTTAAATATTAACTACAAGGACAAGAGATAAAAATAGGGATCAAGAAGGATCTAGAATCCTTCCTAATCACTATGTTCGGCCGACCCTTATCAAAGGGATTAGGGTTTCGAAACTAGGAGTAGGGAACAAGTCATTGGGAGCCTATAAATACAAACCCCTTGTATTTGTAATTCCCTAATCCTAATTTCCAAGCAAACCCTAATTCTTCTTCTCCTCCCTCCATTGTAGCTGACCGGTTTCAATCCCCAATCACCTTGGGTGCGCCGATTTTGCTTCAACATAAGTTGGGGTTTTGTTTGTGATCTTAGAACCTAGCTTTTTCACATTGATACGCTAGTATTACGTGTGTACAAGAACGAAGAACAAGCTTCCTTTAGCTTGTGTGTTTTCCCCAATTCGACTAGCTTATAAGTCGACATACTTAAACCCAATTTAGGGTTTATCTTGTTCTTGGAGTGCACGGTTTCTTGTTCTTGCTAGAAACCAAAAGGTACGCATCACTTTTAAATTTGGTTAATTAATTACATGTATGTAGATCTTGTTATTCCGCTGCGTGTCTTTGATGTTATGTGTTAATATGTTTATGGCTATGATTCATATTTTCCAACAACACTGATATGATACGTCCCATAATATAATAAGGATATATGTTAGTCGAATAGTCGGTTATTATTTTAAGTGGGCCGGTTAATTATGGAATTTGAAGAGACTACAAATACTTAAAACCCTAAATGGGCTAGGAAACGTCCCCATAATCAATGAAAACGTCCCCATCTTCTCTCTGCCACCGTCCCCTGAATTTGGGACGTCCCCAAGCCGTTTCTCTGGCGTTTTCGTCGTCGGGAAGTCCCCGGAACGGGTACCCAGACCCTACAGCCGTCCCCGTGCTTCATAGATGATATATGTAAATCAAAAGTAAATGATGATACTTAAACCCATAATCTAAAGGTTTTGAACCAATCAGATGTGCTACTTATGTCTCAAAATTCAGAAAACTAGAAGACCATTTGTCGAATTTGAAAACATCAACTTCTCATTTCAAAAACGAGGAGACCACGCATTTACGGAATTATTTGGGTCGCGAGGAGGTCATTTTTCTTTGCACGATTTTGTCGCAATTCTTTTGTATCTTATCCTTGAAAGCTTCTCTACTTGACGAGGATCTTACACTTACCATTGAGTCCGATTTTTGACTCATGGACAGTCTTGGATTGCCGGGAGGACTTGGTTGTGGATCATCTCGAAATAGCTCGCTCGGGTATTCAACACCATCAACCGTTCGTACCGTCTTCCGGGAATTGTGGGTTTGGTAACTTTGGAGTGTTCTTTCAAGATATCTCATGGACTAAAGTGGAAAAACGGAATTCCCCAAATTTGTGTGAATTTTTTATAACAACGATTTACCCACATAGAATCATTTTCACCGCTAAGAAGAAATTCATATTGGCCAACAATGCCTTCAAACTAGTTGCAATCAAGTGTCAATGTTTTTTACTTTCTCGTGATCATATCCTTGGTATATTTGAAGGATGCATGGTGGTCCTATTCAGTTACAACTTGTTGCCAAAACATTTTTGACTCTCGGTCGACACTAATTCTTGGGTCCTCGGATATATGTATCCAAGTTTCCGCCAATTTTTTTTTCTTATTCTTAAGTCCAAGGAGTACGTACGATGTCGGTTTTTTTCGGTGTAGGCTTTCGTACTTTTTCTTATCTTTTTCCAGCGGGAGAAGACTCGGTTTGCGATGTTTGTGGTGGTGAGTTTGGTGGCGATTGTGGTGGTGATTTTGGTGGTTTTGTTTTTTGTGGTGGTTGTGAAGTATGACAGAATACTCCAAAGTTTTTTTTGGTGCAAAGGGTGAACATATCTTATTAATACCAAGCAAATTACAAAGAAAGAATACACTCGCATGGACATCTCCCATCCAGAAACAATCATGAAAACCTAAGCCGTCCGATATCAGACAATACAATCAAGTATCTCAGAGAGATACTTATCCAATAACAGATACAGTCAACTCATAAAGAGGAGAAAAGGCTAATGTTCAGCTGCATATTCCACCTTAATGCAGCAACATAGCACATGAAAATCACCCATTACTGCACTAAGACCATAACCTCATTACTACATTTCCATAATCACTTCCCAATCTTAACCATTCAACCAGCATCCACAATGTATCAAGAGGAAAGGTAAGAAGGCATCATAATGCAGGTTATAGCCACCCATACCATTCCAGTCAAGGGCTATACCAAGATTCCAACATTTCCCTCTTTACAAAATGCTTCAGAATCTTGAGAACACACACCTTGAGGGAGAATCAACCTAACCTCCTATGGCAATGTATAGATAGGACCAAGTAGGTTTATCTTTCACTCCTCACTATTACTATCTTCCTACACTGCCTACCAAACTCACTTACCTTCCAAACAATGGGAACCTACTTTATGAATATCAATAGATTGTTTTCTAAAAAACTAACAAAACAGCTCACAATTACCTAACAAAGGCCTATTGAGAGATTGTCATGTAGCTTTAGAGAGAAACAACTAAATAAATCCAAGTTACAAGGCCATCATTATGTAGTGAGTTTAAACATCTTCAAATTCCATTAGTCATAATAGAAGATACCAGGTTAAAAACCTTTCAAGATTGCAGGCAAACATGAATCTTAACACTGCACATTACAAGTTATCCAACTTGTATTGACCTTTAGGCATTAAGTAACTGAGCATCAATGCCACTGGATTAACGAAAACTGCTATTAAGTGCCAGTTTTGAGACTATATACCCCTGTTGGAATTACATAACATGACTAACATATATATAAAACACAAAAAACATCAAAGAGCATGCGGAAGCGTAAGGATCATATAACATGTAATTAGTGAACCGAATAATAAAAGAAAATGCGTACCTTTGTGATTCCTAGCGAAACAAGGAATCAATAAACAAGAACAAGTAAAACCCTAATAAAGGGTTTTGTAAAAGTTGATTAACACAAAGTCGATCACCTCCTAGTAGCAAATGTGACAACCCGTAATTTTTCAGACGTATTTCTATACGAGATTGTACCTGTTTTTTATATATGAACTTTCTTGAACTCATTTGGTTTAAAAACATGAAGTTATCTCGCGAAACGTGGAATTTGTACACAACACGTACTGGCACAACCGACGATTTGATTTGATTATTTTATTATTTGAGAGAAACGAGGCGTATGAATAGTCGTTTTTATTGGAAAAATTATTCTAAGCGCAATGATGAAATTCCCGTGTCTTGAATCAACTGTTTACTAGCCTAAATGAGACCCGAGCCTCATTACGTGAAAGATTAAAAAACTACAATATTGGTCCTTGAACATAAAATACTCCACAGCCCCTAGACTTTAATTATGACAGTTTTGGTCCCTAGGGTATTCACAACATTGGGCTTACCTATATAAAGCTTATTATAACATTTCTAGGGTTTTATAACCACTTAAAATCCGGCAGCCGCCCTCCATCTCCGACCACTTTTTGGGCCGACACCCTTATCCGGCCAACACCTCATCACCGTCACTTTCTAACGCCACCACCACCATCTTTACACCTAAATCCGTACGTACCACATATTGAGGAGGAAAGACCGATTGCTTTGTTTCCGTATAGCTTCTCCACCGCTTAGCTCTCCCTCGTTTTTATTGTTTAATCATGTGCTAAGTGTTGTAAACGAGAAACCATTTAAGGGTTTGGTTAAAAATGACGATTCGCTAGTGTGGTGAATCGGTTTGAGTGTTAAATTATTTCTATAAATCGATTTGTAAATAAAAGCGTGTTTGAAAGGTTTGGTATCATCCTTTTTTCGTGATTTGGTCGTGTGAATGTTGTGATAATCGTAAAAAGCTCACGGCGAGCTTGTTAGCATTGGTTATTCCTAGCTTATTTCAAGCTTATGGTTGTGGCTTTCCGGTTGGGCCTCGGGTCACTACAGCCGCTACGGCGTGTGTCAAAAACCCGTTTGGGTTGGTTAGTTTAGCACCGGACTTAGGTCCATGTGGTTTGCGTATATGTTGGATTTAGATTTGTTGCCCGATTTGGTTGCGTCGGACCAAAGCTTTGGCTCATGGTCAATCCTTGGGTCCGTTTGGTTATTGTCGATGCGAGTTTGAGCCGAGGCTATATGGTCTCGGCGAGGTATGTGTATTATGGCCGAATGGTGTTTGTAACTTGTGGTTGATGTTTTGCTTGGAACTCGAGCCGTAAGATTATTGGTGGCCGAGTGGTTTATTTGTGAGGTTATAGCTCGAACTTGGTTAATATTGTGATGTTACGGCCCTGTCGTGGTTAGCCGAGAACTCGTGGTCTCGGTGTGACCACGATAGCCTAAAATGGATTATTATATGACTTGGACATGTGGATACTTTGACTTGTTGACCCGGCTTATGACCGAGGAAATGATATGGAAATGTGACTCGATACGATAATAACTCTCGTGACGTGATTTAAAAATAAAAGGAAAGTTATATTAAAAATGGATGCTAAAAGTATTAACTAACAAATTAAATTTGTTATTTAATTTAATAACAAAAAGGGAAATACAAAAATCGTGAGAAATTAATTTGGATAAAAACAGAAAAAAATGAAGTTACGAGAACGTATCGAGGCACATTTGCCTTAGTATATTTTATTGCTATTGTGGGAATTAATCGAGATGAATTGGTTGGTAGTCGAATTAATTGGGAATTTTCAACACTAAACTTGATATATATATATATATATATATATATATATATATATATATATATATATATATATATATATATATATATATATATATATATATATATATATTGGAATGGAAGCTAAATAAGTCACTTGACTTGGGACGTTCTACGAACGAATAAGTCATGACGAGTCTTTGTTAAATAAAACACATATGTTTTTCTTAGAAACCTGATGGATTATAACCGACGAATACCAACCCTTTCAGTTAATTGGTGTGTTTGACATATGTGATTACTTTGGGTTATTCCCGTCATCTCTTCTTGAGTTCTAGTCATCTCCTCCGCGGAAATCTCGCTGTTTGTTTCCTTTTTGGCATGCATTCACTTGAGTCAGTGTCCTTGCACTGTCACACGAACAATGATACCAAACACTGATAAACGGATAAAACAAGAATACTTTTGGAAATGGAATTGGATTATTTTGGGAATGGAAATGATTGATTTTGGAAAGGGAAATAGTAACGTTTGGAGACTTTTACGCTTTTAGTTACCGTGCGGAATATATTTTGAGACGAGTCTTTGTATTATTTGGTTGTGCCGAGTCCGTTGTGTCGTGCCGTCATAGTTACCGTTGTGCCGGTATATCTTGGAACTGTCATGTCGTATGTCTTGAGACTGTTGTGTTTGCTCCTCGATGCCAGTCATGTCAGTTGTGATGTTTTGCATTGTTGTGGCTGAGGTGAGTTCATGGCCCCTACTTTTACTAGTTTTATAACCGTTTTGGGGGAGAATACATGCTCGTTTTTAACTAAACTCAATGCTTTTAAATGCTTTCATGCTGTGATCTAAAGGTTTCATGATTTTGGATAATATGTGTGTTTTGATTGAAATATGTGCCTTATTGTGTGAATTAAATTTGTGTGACTTGGCTTGAACGTGTGCAACTGTTTAGTGATGCATTGATAGTATATATTTTGGGAAGGCACCCAGTATACATTTTGGGAAGTGGCACCCAGTATGAATTTGGGAAGTGACACCCAGCACATCATTTGGGAAATGGCACCCAATCTATGTGTGGATCATTTATGCGTGTTTGTAGTCTGAGGTTCAGTTGTTGCTAGTTTGTTATGTGCTCACATTTGTATATCATGCTCACTGTTGTCCTACGCTTCATTATTCACTGCTTCGTGGTTTAATTCACAAACCTATGAACTCACCAGCGTAAGCTGACCTTTTTAGCATGTATTTTCAGGTTTAAGGCGATAGCTTATTTTCGGAGGCGCTTGGCAAGGGGCACGGTCATAGACTACTCTGATATACTTGTTGGGACCGCTTTACTTATTTAATGGGCCTATTTCCGCACTACTTTTAAATAATGTATTTTTAACACTTTTGTTAATGAGTTTTATTTTAAAATGATTGAGGTAAAAACCGTTCTTTGTACTTGTGTTGTGATACCAATTGAGTAGCACCCCAGTGACATGTATGCTTTCGCTAGACCCGATTTTGGGGGTGTGACAGATTGGCATCAGAGCCTAGGTTATAGAGAACTGGGTATATTTTCTAAAACCTGGACTATAACCACTTTTATGAAAACTTAACCCTATGACTGCCACGTGCCTGCCTGCCAAGCTGATGCCTCGCGTATGATTTTCTTTGAGGATATAATTGATGAGACGAGTAATGATATATTAGATGAGATGTTCATGATATGATTGACGAGTTGTTTGATGAGATGCTTGATTATATACTTGTTGAGATGCGTGCCTGACCATTGGATATTTTATATCCGCTTGTTTTACTTGTTCACTATAAGCATTTCCATATGCTTATGCACGCACCATACCTGTTGCGAAGTTACGCTATTTCCTTGCGTAATCTCATTATTGAATGTTGAGTTTGTACACTTGTCGTGGTTTGAGAATGGTTTTGGATGTAAAGGACATACTACTAGTATAACTAGGCTGATTATTTCAAAATTCATTGAACCTCGGGTGAATATAGACTGATCACCTATATTCAACCAGGGACAGTGGGACATAGCCTGATCACCTATGTCCGACTCAGAGGTGAATTTTGCAATACTTGGAGTAGTTATAATGGAATTATGTTCGGGTTGATTTTGATTTTGGAAATGGTAAAGTTTTGCGTGTGTACACGAACATGGAATATTATTTCCACACACACAACACACTGGCATCACAATACCGCATGAACCGTAATACTTCTGGCACCGCTATACGTCTCCGTTGTATGGAATTCCTGTTTGTCGCCGTCTGGCCGTAGTTTGCATCGGGTCGGGTTAGACCCGATTGGCACCGTTTGAATCCGAGTTACTTATTTGTAACCCCCTAAGAGCGTAATAAGCCCGTCTGAGCTTATTGGAGTGTTTGGATTGATTTTGGCTATGTTTGGATTCGATTTTGGCTACGTTTGGATTTGATATCGGCTATGTTTGGATTGGTTTTGATCCTGATTGAATTTGGGTTGTTTGATTTTGTGATTTTGGACGTCATCCTAGATTTGGAATTGTTATTCGGCCTTGTTTTGTTGTGGTCTTGTTACAGTCGCCTCTACACTAAGCCTTGTGCTCAATCGATGTTGTTCAATCGAAGTTGTTCAATCAATGTTGTATTTTCCACTTTAAGTACTATGTACATTACTGATTCAACAGACTGATTGCTAGTAGCAATCAGCATCCTCCCTCAGAGTTGTACTCTGAACTCGCTAAACTCTCTACTTGGCAGAGATTCCACGCCCAACAGAAATTTTAAGACCTTAAGGAGTAACCTGAACCGCGTTCCTTGGGACAATCACCTAATTCTCCTCTCGTCTCTCGGGAATACAATTATTTTGCTAACCTCTTATAGAACAATAAAAACCTGTTTTGCCAATAATTTACAAACTGCCGTTGATTTTCCTACCGACCATTTTACGGTCATCCTACAAAATGTTTTACTGCTATTTCACGAAAATCAAAATTTTGATCTTACTACCGTTTTATAAATGGCGAACTATTTTCTTGTTACCCCGTAAACTGTTATTCAAATCATTTGGCAAAATGATTTCATAAAACATTTTGTTGCCTTGCTACGATGTT
Source organism: Artemisia tridentata subsp. tridentata (assembly GCA_021014915.2). Lineage (NCBI taxonomy): Eukaryota > Viridiplantae > Streptophyta > Magnoliopsida > Asterales > Asteraceae > Artemisia > Artemisia tridentata. The sequence goes on along the minus strand of CP139505.1, from coordinate 294,773,977 downwards.
ATGAATCAAACTGAAAATCAAAATTTTGACTTTGCTAAAATTTTATAAACGATGAATTGTTTTCCTATTATCCTATAAGCTGCTTCACAAATCATTTTGTATGTCGATTTGTTGTTCCTGCTGTTATATCAGAAGCTAGACCTCAGGAGCGAATCCCGCGCCTCTACCTGAGTAATCAAGTGTGGCAATGTTTGGGATATGACACCTCCCATTGGCCAAATTCTCTCATAATGATACCTACGACTCTAGTATTTCAAATGGCACCCTGTGAAGTGTTTTGTGGTCGATCGCCGAACTGTTAAGTAGAAGTTGGAAATACCCAACTTACTAACCCTGAACTTGTTTATGAGACTACCGAGAAGATCGTTCAGATCAGAATTGAGTTGCAAGCTGCTCACGAATTGTCAGAAGAGTTATGCTGACAAATGACGTAGACCTCTTGAATTGAATCGCGAGGTCGCGATTCCGTTTAAGGAGGTGAGACTGTGACAACCCGAAATTTTCCAGACGTATTTCTATACGAGATTATACCTGTTTTTCATATATGAACTTTCTTGAACTCATTTGGTTTAAAAACGTGAAGTTATCTCACGAAATGTGGAATTTGTACACAACGCGTACTGGCACAGCCGACGATTTGATTTGATTATTTTATTATTTGTGAGAAACGAGGCGTATGAATAGTCATTTTTATTGAAAAGATTATTCTGAGCGCAATGGTGAAATTCCTGTGTCTTGAATCAACTGTTTACTAGCCTAAATGAGACCCGAGTCTCATTACGAGAAAGATTACAAAAACTACAATATTGGTCCCTGAACTTAAAATACTCCACAACCCCTTGACTTTAATTGTGACAGTTTTCGTCCCTAGGGTATTCACAACATTGGGCTTGCCTATATAAGACTTATTATTACATTTCTAGGCTTTTATAACCTCTTAAAATCCGGCAGCCGCCCTCCATCTCCGACCACTTTTTTCGGCCGACATCCTTATCCGGCCAACACCCCATCACCGTCACTTCCAAACGCCACCACCACCATCTTCACACCTAAATCCGTACGCATCACATATTGAGGAGGAAAGACCGATTGCTTTGTTTCTGTATAGCTTCTCTACCGCTTAGCTCTCCCTCGTTTTTATTGTTTAATCGTGTGGTAAGTGTTGTAAACGAAAAACCATTTAAGGGTTTGGTTAAAAATGACGATTCGCTAGTGTGGTGAATCGGTTTGAGTGTTAAACTATTTCTATAAATCGATTTGTAAATAAAAGTGTGTTTGAAAGGTGTGGTATCATCCTTTTTTCGTGTTTTGGTCGTGTGATGTTGTGATAATCGTAAAAAGCTCACGGCGAGCTTGTTAGCATTGGTTATTCCTAGCTTATTTCAAGCTTATGGTTGTGGCTTTCCGGTTGGGACTCGGGTCACCACAGCCGCTACGGTGTGTGTCAAAAACCCGTTTGGGTTGGTTAGTTTAGCACCGGACTTAGGTCCGTGTGGTTTGTGTATATGTTGGATTTAGATTTGTTGTCCGATTTGGTTGCGTATATCCATTTGGTTCTTTGAGAAATATGGGTCCGTTTGAGTTTTGTTTGCGTCAGACCAAAGCTTTGGCTCAGAGTCAATCCTTGTGTCCGTTTGGTTATTGTCGATGCGAGTTTGAGCCGAGGCTATATAGTCTCGGCGAGGTAAGTGTATTATGGCCGAATGGTGTTTGTAAGTTTTGGTTGATGTATTGCTTGGAACTCGAGCCGTAGGATTAGTGGTGGCCGAGTGGTTTATTTGTGAGGTTATAGCTCGAACTTGGTTAATATTGTAATGTTACGGACCGTCGTGGTTAGCCGAAAATCCGTGGTCTCGGTGTGACCACGATAGCCTAAAATGGATTATTATATGACTTGGACATGTGGATACTTTAACTTGTTGACCCGGCGTATGACCAAGGAAATGATACGGAAATGTGACTCGATATGATAATAACTCTCGTGACGTGATTTAAAAATAAAAGGAAAGTTATATTAAAAATGGTTGCTAAAAGTATTAACTAACAAATTAAATTTGTTATTTAATTTAATAACAAAAAGGGAAAAACAAAAATCGTGAGTAATTAATTTGGATAAAATCAGAAAAACAAAAGGTTACAAGAACGTATCGAGGCACATTTGCCTCAGTATGATGAATTGGTTGGTAGTCGAGTTAATTGGGAATTTTCAACACTAAACTTGATATATATATATATATATATATATATATATATATATATATATATATATATATATATATATATATATATATATATATATATATATATATATATATATATATATATATATATATATATTCAACACTAAACTTGATATATCATGACGAACGAATATATCATGACGAGTTTTTGTTAAATAAAACACATATGTTTTTCTTAGAAACCTAATGGATTATAACCGACGATTACCAACCCTTTCAGTTAATTGGTGTGTTTGACATATGTGATTACTTTGAGTTTTTCCCGTCATCTCTTCTTGAGTTCTAGTCATCTCCTCCGCGGAAATTCTGTTGTTTGTTTCCTTTTTGGCGTGCGTTCACTTGAGTCAGTGTCCTTGAACTGTCACACGTACGATGATACCAAACACTGATAAACGGATAAAACAAGATTATTTTTGGAAATGGAATCGGATTATTTTAGGAATGGAAATGATTGATTTTGGAAAGGGAAATAGTAACGTTTGGAGACTTTTTCGCTTTTAGTTACCGTGCGAAATATATTTTGAGACGAGTCTTTATATTATTAGGTTGTGCCGAGTCCGTTGTGTCGTGCCGTCATAGTTACCGTTGTGCCAGTATATCTTGGAACTATCGTGCCGTATGTCTTGAGACTGTTGTGTTTGCTCCTCGATGCCAGTCGCGTCAGTTGTGATGTTTTGCATTGCTGTGGCTAAGGTGAGTTCATGGCCCCTACTTTTACTTGTTTTATAACCGTTTTGGGGGAGAATACATGCTCGTTTTTAACTAAACTCAATGCTTTTGAATGCTTTCATGCTGTGATCTACTGGTTTCTTGATTTTGGACAATATGTGTGTTTTGATTGAAATATGTGCCTTATTGTGTGAATTAAATTTGTGTGACTTGGCTTGAACGTGTGCAACTGTTTAGTGATGCATTGATAGTATATATTTTGGAAGTGGCACCCAATATACATTTTGGGAAGTGGCACCCAGTATGAATTTGGGAAGTGACACCCAGTACATCATTTGGGAAGTGGCACCCAATCTATGTGTGGATCATTTATGCGTGTTTGTAGTCTGAGGTTCAGTTGTTGCTAGTTTGTTACGTGCTCACATTTGTATATCATGCTCACTGTTGTCCTACGCTTCATTATTCACCGCTTCGTGGTTTAATTCACAAACCTATGAACTCACCAGCGTAAGCTGATCTTTTTAGCATGTATTTTCAGGTTTAAGGCGATAGCTTATTTTCGGAGGCGCTTGGCAAGGGGCACGGTCATAGACGACTTTGACATATATGTTGGGACCTCTTTACTTATTTAATGGGCCCATTTCCGCACTACTTTTAAATAATGTAAATTTAACACTTTTGTTAATGAGTTTTATTTTAAAATGATTGAGGTAAAAACCGTTCTTTGTACTTGTGTTGTGATACCAATTGAGTAGCACTCCAATGACATGTATGCTTCCGCTGGACCCGATTTTGGGGGTGTGACAGCGAACAATAATGTATTTGCACCACGTTCTTATACACACGTACTATTAGCGATTCGATGTGAATGCTAGTTCTTGATCACAATAGATTAACCAAACACTTCGTTATGTTCAAGGTTACTCGCAAATCCCTTTTATAGGGCTTCACTCGTCGACCTAGGAACAAGAGAGGAGAAAAGAAGAAGTTTGGCCTTCTATTGAAATCAAGTGTACCAAAGGATGAATACATGGGGATGTATTTATACCCTTATGGTAGATATCAAGTTTACAATGATTTCCTATGTGGGATCCCATTGTTCGGCCACAAACAAGCCCAAGAGAGGGTTTCTAGAACCTTTTCTTGGCTTGTTTCCTTTTCTTCGTATCCCGTTGACATTTATCGACCGTTAGTCAATTTCGTTAATTACTTAACGCTCTTTAGTCATTTATTGTGAATTTAATAATTAAATATAACATTTTATATTAATTATTTAAACATCGAGTCTCATACGTAAAGTGTGCAATCCCGTAGTCTCGAGTTCGAATCCGGTCATACACATATTAAAATATGTCCATAAACTAACAGCTCTCACTTGGACAGATCTTAATAGTGTAATGACATTGGTTAGCGTCTAGCAACACGCCAATGCCCCCAGTACAACTCGAGTAAGGTCTCCTGAAAAAACCTTTTGATGATTCATCATCATACTTATCCTTTTGTTTCTAATACCACGTTAAATAAAGATATGGATCTTAATCATTCCTTTATTTAACTATTCTGTTTCTCGTTGTTTGTGATTGAGCAAGATTACCAAATCTTCCGAACATATTCCAGATAGATCTTGGGCATGGCCATGCAAACATCTTTTCAACCCTACGAGGGGCCTAACAGTATTAAACTTCAAAATGAATTTGAAGGAACAAATTCTTTCTTGACTACAAGTAAAACCCATGAACTTTGCAACACTTCTGAAAACAATCCTTATAGCTACCAGTTACGTATAGCGGTAAATTGCTTCACAGAAATGCACTACATCCATGACAGCTCTCTGGTATCTCAAGTTTAAGGATAAATATTCATGATTTACTTGATGACAGGATCCATAAAGTACAATCATGCGGTTGGGATAAGTCCTATATTCAATTCATTGAATATTATGTGAAATTGGTATGTCAACGCATCAATATACTTTCAAGTATATTCTACCAAAACTCAGATTTGTCTTAATTCAATGATATTCCCATATCATTGATCGACAACGGACTATTTAGAATAACATAGGTTATTCACGGATTTAAGCATGCAAATATAGGATACAATCTTTTATTAATGAAAACAAACGTACCAAGTACTTTAATTCATTGTAAATAATAATTGCTTAACATCTCTTATCTAAATACTAAATAGATCAATGCATGATAATTATAGTTAATGAATTATGCCTCAAGTCATGTCAATCATACTTGTTGACAAGACATAAATCAACTAATTTTGATCAATCGAAATTTTGAGAATACTTATTTCAAGAATTCAATTAGTGAAGTTCTTGTATGTGTGCATTCAACTATCTTGATATTGCCACATAATATTTCATAAAATGCGTGACATCCTCAACCACCAATTTATGACAATTAAACTTTCAAACCTTTTATAGTTTAAAGTATTCTAATTCTTTAATGTATAATGCAACTATGCTCTTAGTTGAGCACAACTAGTTCATATGGCCATTAATCAAGGATGAAATCCTACCATGACTAGTATTGAGTGTCATCTCAATTTAAACCAGCATTATTGTATATAAACAACAATATGCTCTTTAAAAATCCGTAAACTTAATATCCATTGTGTAATGTTTGATGCCTTCCAATCTTTCAAGATTTGTCGGCTATAACAATTACGCAACAATTTGCCATATTGTTCATACTTAGAATCTAGGAGCAATTCCAGGCTGAGGATGTAATTCTATATCAAACCATATTCATTACACTTAGTTATCTAATAACTTTCGATTAGATATCAATGTTGTCAAATCATCTTTCATCCAAGCATGATACAACAAATAACATGATGTATATGAAAAATCCTTGTGTCAAACTTAGATTTCATTCATGTTATATCTTTTCAAAGATATGTATCCATTTAGACTTTCTAATAATATATCATGTTCTATTAGAATTAATTATTTTACCGCTTATGTTTATAACAATAAACATATATTCCAAGGTTATATGTTTATTTCCTAAATCTTCAAGTGAAGTTTCATTCCAAATTAAGACTTAACATTTAATGTATATGGAATGTTACTTCCTATATGTTATACAACATATATGAAATAAGAAAATAAACATAATACTCCCACTAGCTTTCAGGAATACTAAGGAATTATCTTATTTTAATTATAAATCAAAACTTGGATTTAATAATTAACATAAGTATATCTCTTAGATGCATGCATTAATCCATTCATGAATTATTGCACTTTGTACACTTCCAAAGATTATTTGAATTCAAATACTCCTTTTGATTACTTATCGTCCTCGCACAAGTAATTACTCAAGAAAGAGTTTTGATATTCCATTGTCAATTTCATATTAATGAAACTAAGGATGACAATCATAATCTTTATACATTTAATGTGCCTAGAAAGAATATTCAATCACATTTAATTGCTTAAGTGTGATTAATAATCTTGTCATAAGACATACATTAAATATGTTTACAAAATTGTCCATATGATTCTTACAGAAAGATTTAAACCTCTAGGATTTTCATTCCCTTTGAAGAAACTCATCTTCATTCTATAGTCTAACTATAGACTTCAAGATAAACTAAGTTTCCAAAAACTAATTATCTTTATGGACTGCATCTTAACATTCATAGTATGAGTAATTTGCCAAATTCAATATTTGCAATTCATCTTAATGATCAACGGGTTTACCATAATCCTGTAACTCATAATCCTCAGCATATTATTCAAATATTTGAGATATCCTTGCGGATCTATGAATGAGAATTACATCATCTTGAGATTTAACATTAACATATTTAACCTCATCATGACATTCACTAGTGTATTTTTAGAAGATTATGTATCTTGTAATTTTATTTTTTCAAGATAAAAACTCCCACTTGCCTTTTGCAATTTATAAACTATCTATAAATACTTAGCAAGTAGAGCAACACCAAATTGTTCTCTTTTGGGACATTACAAATACACATTGACAGTTCCTGATATTAGTTTGTTAATATCTAGCTTCATAAGAAGTTTAACAAATTCAGAACTTCATTTTAAGACTTAATGTGATTCATCACATTCCATAATAAATGGTGTCTTATTAATCTTCTAGGTTGGAGTCTTATTGAGTATATACAATCCATACTCAATTTTCTAACCTTGATAACTTTTGGAAGAAAAGAAGTTATAGTTATCTTTAATCAAACGATACCAATAGAGTTTGATTCTCCTAACTGAACACACCACAAACTTGTGGTATTTCATTAGAACTAATATTGTGAGACAATCTAACAATATATAAGATAAACTTATACTCCTTTTGGCTTACCTATTTACCAACTAAGTCAACTTAATGGTGAAATAGATTTTTCAAGCCAATTGCATGCTTTATAACACAAGTACTTTTTAACTAAGTCACTTCATGTCCATGTCTCAACAAGAAGACATAAACTGTTATAATCCCACTATACATTATAAATTATTGATCAACTCAATGACTTCTTGTATATGTCTTAATAAAGAAGACATAACAAGTTAACGTCTTACTTTATATTATAATAAGTCTTGTAACAATTAAAAGACTTCATATTTATAGCTTTAAAATAAAGTATAAACATGTATAACTAAAGTAATCATGAACACCACAATTTGGTTTCAATAGTAATTTCAAGTTAATTTATTACTTCATTTATTTATGACATTCCAAGAATACATAAATATTCAAATTTAAAGTAGTCTTGTTAATATTGACACATGTTCTAATAGATGTCTAATTTAGAAACTGTAAATTCTCCATGTACGGTCTCACGTAATCATGGAAATTCACCTTGTCATTGCAATCTAGTCAAGGTCTCACTTAAGCTAAATTTCAACACCAAGTGTTTCTTGAATTAGATGTGTATTAGTCATATTTAGAACGTTAGTTTCTTACCTTGCGGTCAAGATAATCCTTTAAATCATATCTCTATGTGTTGTTTCTTGCACACAATTATAAGATTTCTCCCACTTGTGCATGGAACAACATCATGTAGCAGATAAACAACACGACACACGTTTGTTTATGTGATCTATATGATTTGTGTCATAGATATTAGTATAGCAAGTAAATGTAGAACTTCACTGTCTAGTAAGAAAACGTACATGACTAACCTTTAAAAAACATAAGTGTCTACAATTGGAAAGTAATTATCTTGAGACATTCAAAAGATAATCTGGGTTACTACCAAGACAATAAAGCTTGTATCTCCCACTGAATTAGAGAAAATTACAATAATCCCTTATTTAGTAATAAGATTCAATGCTCCCACTGGATTTGACAACATTGTAAGTGTTTCATAACCAGTGAAAACAAAAATCCCGCTTTTTAACTTTCCTACATCTTTGAAGGCTCATACGTAACAATTACTTAGGCACTCCAAGAGTGTATTCTACTATGTAGATAATGGACTATCCATCAATACAATTAACTTGAAAATTGGGCATGCAATTTCTTTCTTTAATAGGTCTATCATCCCCACAATGGTATGTAGTACCTCTAAAGGGTTAAAGGAACAAAAACTAGATAAAATATCCTAGTTTGCCTTTACTACCTTTTGCGGTAAGCAGTCTAGCTTCTAATTTAATAACTCATAATTTTCCAGTTAACCAAATGTCATATTTGTTACAAAAGAATTTAATCGCCGAATGAGGGTGATTAAATTTCTATGAAAAATAAAAATGTGCAATTCTCTTAACTATTAAAGCTTGCTATGAGTTATATTAGAATTTAGACAATTCTAATGTTCCTATTATACCTTTCTCATTCATGAAAAGGAATAGGATTAAGTCTCACTCTTCTCTCATGGGAAGGAGACTAGGTTTGTTCTTTTAGTAAAGTTGACTCTAGCCAAAAACCCCTATAGGTGTAGATCAATTTACCAATAAAAGAATAACCCATGTTTACGGCTTAATGTTGCATTAATACATTTAAAAGAATTTACAAAATTCAATTTTAGTATTTTCAATAATAAATCTTTAAGAAAATTAAATATCCATTGGTTAATATTGATATAAACCATAGAATTTTCTTAAAGCTATGATCCTAATTGACATAGTACCATTACATCAGTTGATCTGTTAGTAATGATAGTATTCAACAAGGTAATTGTCGAACAATAATTGACAATTTCATATTGCAATTCCTAGATCATTATGGGATTTACATTTGCCAAAAATCTATTTGCAATGTAAGCATGTTTCATCCCATCTTATGCCTTGAGTTTCTAGGTCTCACTAACAACTCAATTAAGTTTTCTAATTTAGAAACTGCAAATTCTCCATGTACGGTCTTACGTAACCATGGAAATTTACCTTGTCATTATAATCTAGTTAAGGTCTCACTTAAGCTAAATTACAACTTCAAGTGTTTCTTATAATTAGATGGCATAAACTTAAGTTTAAGGGTACTAGTTTTTTATGTATGTAATCAAAAAAATTATGTATGAAGAAGCATGCATACAACTTCATAACATAGGTTTTCATAAAAAAAACATTTTATTAACCAATTCACTAAGATTAAATTAACAAAGTTTTGATTGAGGTATTAGGTTCACCAATCAAAGAATTTACCTTTAATTATCGTCCATTATATCGTACTTTTGCATAAGTCCAAAGACTTAGTGTTTCGGATAATTACCACAAAGTGGCACATGGAATTAAAGCTAATTCACCCTTAAGATGATTTTGTACAATAAAATAGTCGTACTAGGTAGCTCCAATTTTGACGCACAAAGGAGCGGAGAAACTAAAGGTTAGCATAAAGCCAATTAAAAACCCATTTCTTTTGGGTCACAATTTAATGCGTACCCTCCTTATACCCCTCTTATAGTTTGTCAAAATTGGATGAGCCGTTCGGACTATTGGCACAAAACTCATCACTCAATTAAACTTTTGAAAATTTAACTCTTAAAAAACAAATCCAATTTCACCATTATTTAGTCCGGTTTATTTTTTATTCAAAAAATTATCCTTGCTTACAATCATGTCAAAACAATATATAAACAAACAAGTAATTAATAGAAATAAACAACTAAAATAATGCACATGCTAAATAAATAAACTAACATGTATATATTTATCTAAAACTCTCATTGGTTTTTGAGCTAATGGTACCAATGGACCACATACACCAAACAATTTAGTTGCGTAAGTTCTACGACAAATATATACAATAATACACATAGTTGAAAATTAAAACAATGTATATGGGTCTTCCCCAATTTCATAATTAATTAATTCATTAGTAACCTAATCAAATTTTACTTACTAATAAACCCTAATTAATTATAGCATAAAAAAGCATGTATACACATAACCACGTAACAATTACTACATAATATCATATGATCCATGATCAAATATACACGTTCATCATGGATCCATATCAACTTATTACCAATTAATCAAGTTATTCAAAGATACACATATAATTCCATGTCTCATAACAATTATACATGAATTAACACATAAAACATTGCATGCAACCTAGGGTTTCTACAATTTTTACAAACCCTAATTTTTTATATATTTTTTAATATTAATATGGATCGAACCAAACAAAAAAAATTAGGGTTTCGAATTAAGAACCCTAGAATTCGACTAACATGCAATACACAATACAATATTCATTTTTTATGTGTTTCGGTAATTAATTACACATTATAACCTGGCTCGTGATGCCACTGTTGGAATTACATAACATGACTAACATATATATAAAACACATAAAACATCAAAGAGCATGCGGAAGCGTAAGGATCATATACCATGTAATTAGTTAAGCGAATAATAAAAGAAAATGCGTACCTTTGTGATTACTAGCGAAACAAGGAATCAATAAACAAGAACAAGTAAAACCCTAATAAAGGGTTTTGTAAAAGTCGACTAACACAAAGTCGATCACCACCTAGTAGCAAACAATATTGTGTTTGCACCACGTTCTTGTACACACGTACTATTAGCGATTCGATGTGAATGCTAGTTCTTGATCACAATAGATTAACCAAACACTTTGTTATGTTGAAGGTTACTCGCAAATCCCTTTTGTAGGGCTTCACTCGTCGACCTAGGAATAAGAGAGGAGAAAATAAGAAGTTTGGCCTTCTATTGAAATAAAGTGTACCAAAGGATGAATACATGGGGATGTATTTATACCCTTATGGTAGATATCAAGTTTACAATGATTTCCTATGTGGGATCCCATTGTTCGGCCACAAACAAGCCCAAGAGAGGGTTTCTAGAACCTTCTCTTGGCTTGTTTCCTTTTCTTCGTATCCCGTTGACATTTACCGAACGTTAATCAATTCCATTAATTACTTAACGCTCTTTAGTCATTTATTGTGAATTTAATAATTAAATATAAAATTTTATATTAATTATTTAAACATCGAGTCTCATACGTAAAGTGTGCAATCCCGTAGTCTCGAGTTTGAATCCGGTCATACACATATTAAAATATGTCCATAAACTAACATATACCCCTAATGCAGGTTACTAACTTATGATGGATTGGTACTTTGACTGAAAATAAGCCTATAGAATACCCTGCTAACCCACCCAGATACACAAGATACTCACATGTTACTCCAGCAAGTAAAAAACCACCAAGCTAATAGCCATCTGCATCAACCCTTTTATCCCAAACACTCCTTATCCCTTCAGCTCATTCATTACAACTTCCCATTTTTTGCTAACTTCCAATACTTGTGCAGTTTTATTCACAGTTAAACTAGACAGTTTTAGGCTTACATGGTTTATCATAGTGACAGTCAACTCCTTACTATCATTCTTTTCATTAGTGAACAGCCTCTTGTTCCTTTCATTCCATATGAAGTATACACATGCTGCAAATAGAATTCTACTTAATACTCTTTTGATAGACATATTATGTTTCGCACTGGCCATCCTCCTCATAATTTCATCCCAATTGTCTGGTAGAGCTTCTTGTTCAGCCGTTTTCTTTAATTCAGCCCAAATTTTGTTGGCGAATACTCCAAAGTTGTTAAATGGGTATTGTTGTTATATTTGGTATAAAGCGAGTTTGTTAAAAGGATCTTGGTTCATTTGAAAAGTTTGTTGTGGGAAAACTTGTTGAGGGAAAAGTTGTTGTTGGGAGGCATATTGTGCAAAGTTGAGAGATGGTGTGTGTTTTGAAGAACTAGAATTGGCGGATGATGGCATAGCAAGTTGTGGTGAACTCTGACTACCGGAGCTGTTTTAGTTATTCATACTCATAGAGATGATTAAAGTGTGTGTGAAAATGTATCAAAATGAGTAAAATGTGATTGTGTTTGGTTGTTTGTATGGTAGAGGTAGGTATGGAAAAAAGGGTTTTAAAACTTTTGACTCTTTGAAATTGTGACCATTACAAGAATTAAAGACTAAAATGACCAAAAACGGCCGTTGTGATGATGGCGTGGCACCTATGATGCCAACAGTGGTGCACTTGGCGGTGTCATAAATTTCGTCTTTTGGCTACAATGAGCTCGGTAACAAAGTCCGTAACAAGCTGCTCCCATCCTTCTAAGGAACCAATTAGATAGTTTGCTAACAAATGCTCGAAGATATAACTTTCATTTTAAATAATGGGATTTACTCTGAACACTTTATTATACCATACTGAATGCAATATCATTTGAAAAACATCATATTTCACAGGCTTAACATGCCATAAAAATTGTTGTCCCAATATGTGAGTCGAATATGAGTTGCAAATTTACTGAATAATTATTTCGTCTAACCTTTTTACATCACACGTTCATACATATATATAGTACATGAATCGGTACAAATGAACCATTGTGTGTTTTGGTTTGTAACCGAATTTAACTACCTTTTAAGTAACTAACTAACTTAACCGAATAACTAACTTAACCGCTTGGCGGTTACTAACTATCTAACTAACGTTATCGGTCCTTCATGTTTTGTTACGGAGCAATGTCGAGATTATTAGTCCACATTCTCCACCTTAATCTTGATCGTTGCTTCGTCCTATGTCTTGAACTCTGAGCATTTGTCGCATAGTCACAAACTTCAATCTTGGTAGAGCTTTAGTCAGAATATCTTCTCTTTGTAGTTCTCCACTGACGTGTTCCACCTTGATGTGCCCATTCTCTACACATTCACGAATGAAATGATAGCGAATGTCAATGTGCTTGCTTCTTCCATGAAAAACTGGGTTCCTGATGAGTGTTATTGCTGAAATGTTGTCGAACTTCAGCGTTATCCTTTTCTCTTCCCAACCAGTTAATTCACTACGTAGTCTTTTTAACCATAAGGCTTGACATGCTGCTCCAGTAGCTGCCATGAATTCTGATTCACATGATGAGAGTGCCACTGTTGGTTGCTCCTGAGTACACCAGGTAATAGGTGATTCTCCAAAATAAAATACTATTCCAGTAGTTCCTTTTCCTTGATCGGTGTTGATTCCATAACTACTATCGCTGTAACCTGTAATCTTGCAGCCGCCTTCTTTCTTGTATATTATGCCATGCTCCTTTGTTCCTTTGATGTATCGGATTACTTGCTTCACTGCCTTCAGGTGATGATCCTTTGGGTCTTGCATAAATCTGCTGAGTAGTCCGACTGAGTAACTAAGATCTGGTCTTGTATGTAGTAAGTACCTGAGACTTCCAATTAAGCTTCTGTAATAAGTTGCGTCAACTGAGTTTCCATCTTCCGCCTTGACCAACTTAGTACCGGGATCCATTGGTATCTTTGTATCATTACTATCCATCATACTTGTTTCCTTCAAGATCTTGTTGATATAACTTGTCTGTTTGATTGTAATCTCTCCTCCTATCTGAGTAACTTCTATCCCAAGGTAATAAGCTAACAACCCTAAATCGCTCATTTCAAATTTATCTTCCATCTGGGATTTAAATACTTCTATTTCCTTCCTTGGAGTGTCGGTGATTATCAAATCATCTACGTAGATTCCAACTATAAGTACAGAAGTCTTGCTTTTCTTCGTGTAAACTGCTTGTTCGAGATTACATTTCTTAAAGTCTAATGACTTCAAAGTTTGATCAAGTTTCACATTCCAAGCTCGCGGTGCTTGTCTTAAGCCGTACAAAGCTTTAATAAGCTTGTAGACTTTCCCTGAATTTCCTTGTTGAATAAATCCTTCAGGTTGTGTAACATAGACTTCTTCCTTCAAATCTCCATGTAAAAATGCTGATTTTACATCTAAGTGATGTACTTGCCATCCATGATATGCTGCTAGTGCTAATATCAACCAAACTGTTTCTATCCGAGCAACTGGTGCAAATACTTCATTGAAGTCTATTCCTTGTTCTTGTACATATCCTTTTGCTACTAATCGTGCTTTATATTTGATGATCTTTCCTTTTGCATCTCTCTTGGTTTTGAAAACCCATTTGAGTCCTATTGCCTTCTGATTCGTTGGCAATGTAGTAAGAGTCCATGTGTTATTCTTGTTGATTGAATCCAATTCAATCTCCATGGCCTCAATCTATTTCTTATCTGTTGATGCCTCCTTGTAGTTACGGGGTTCTTCTTCCGTAAATAGTAAACTTTCAGTTTTAACTTCACGTGCATTTTCATATATTTCTGTTAAGTCTTTGAAACCTCGTACTGGTATATCATCAAATCTATGATCTGAGTTCCTAAGTGAACTAGTAGTAGCTTCTTCTTTTTCATCTTCTGAGTGTGGGTTGTAAGTGTATGTAGGTGGGGTGATTGATGAGTTTGGATCCGGAGTTAGATCCTGTTCCTGATATATGTTATCATTGTTTTCTGTGTTGACTGGTGTAGGTTTTTCATTGTCAACTCCTTCTACCACAAAACTTGCCCAAAATGAGTCTTGTGTACTTGTTTCCTCTCCATTTTTATCCCAATCCCATGGTTTTGTTTCCATAAACTTTACATCCCTGCTAACGTGTTTCCTTTTTCCTATTGGATCATATAACCTACATGCTTTTGATCCTTCCTCTACTCCTAAGTAAATCATTGGTATGCTTCTATCATCCAGCTTCTTCAATTGAGGTATTGTTATCTTGGCATAAGCTGTGCATCCGAATATTCTTAGGTTTTCCAGATTTGGTTTTCTGTTGTAGAGTGCCTCATATGGGGTTTTATCTACCAGGGCTCGTGTAGGTACCCTATTGAGTATATAAATGGCGTGTCTAACTGCTTCCGCCCAAAAAGTTAATGGTAACTTCATTGCTTTCATCATACTCCTCGTAGTTGATAACACTGTTCTATTTCTTCTTTCCACTACTCCATTCTGTTGTGGTGAGTAAGGTGCTGTCAACTGTCGTGCTATTCCATTTTCTTTACAGTAATTGGTGAATTCATTTGATGTGAACTCACCTCCCCTATCCGTTCTTAGCATTCTCAACTTCAATCTCATTTCCATTTCAATTTGTTGTCTAAATATCTTGAAAGTGTCAAAGGCTTGATCTTTCGAAGTCAGAAAGTAAGCCCACATAAATCGTGTACAATCGTCTACTAACAAGAAAATATATTTCTTTTCGGAGTGTGTGGCTGGACTTATTGGACCACATAAATCTCCATACACTAAGTCTATTGGGTTCTTTGATCTGAACTTAGCTTGATTTGGGAATGGGGTTCTACTGTGCTTTCCTAATAAACATGCATCACAAATCTGTCCTGCATGATTTATTCTCGGTATTCCTTCCACTAGTGTTGTAGCTTGAAATCCTACTTTATCATACCCATAACATGTAGATCGAATGACACTTGAACAAGAAGAGAATAGAATGGAAATAAGATGAAGATAAGATGAGGAGAGTGGCGGCAGTAGTGAATAACAGGAACAAGTGTGATATTAGATTGGAAAAGAAAAGAAAGATGCAAGAGAGAAGAATACAAACACACACACTCCCACCTTATCTCATTACTGCACACGTAACTTATGTGGTGGGAGAGTGCTTAAGTACAAAGAGAGAAATGCCCTAGTGGGCTTAAGATTGGCTTGGTGTGGGCTTGTGTCTCATGGATCACATATACATTAAATCTTTACATGTTAGATTTAGCCACAAGCCCACTTTCTAGACTTAGATACTACACGACACATACAAGTTCTAATATTTGAAATGACCATCACTTCAACATATAAAATCAATGCTAACAATCTCCCCCTAAGGGATGGTCATTCAAATGATGATCCCAGTGATAAGATCTTTTGACTTCGATGTCTTGAACTTTGTGTGTCGTTGTAGAATAGACTTGATTCAATGTTCCTTCATGCTTTGTGATCTTCAAAGAATTGTCTTTTGGTCGTTCTTGCCTTGATCTACTTCTTCTGTTCAAATGCGTCGTCGATGTAGATGATGATGGTGTATGGACTTTCGTCGGTACCTGCATAAGACAGTTAGCAATAAATCGTCCAGCGGCCATCATGTCGTGAGGCAAGATCCTTAGATCTCATTAAGACTCATACAACTTGTATCCTTTTGAGTGAACACAAGTGTATTGCATAGGAAGTGTTCCTAAGAGATCTTTGATGAATCTCATGTCTCTAGACTCAATTATGTGCGTTTTGGTTTTAGTCGTCGGAGGCATGGAGCAGAGTGCCACCTTTGCAATATCAACACATCTCGGAATGAGAGGCCGATAGATTATGTAGTGTTCTCCGTGAGAAATGAAACAAATATCTTTTGAGAGATATCTGAGTGGATAGGAGGGGTGGTGCAAATGCGTCACTGGGTCCATGACGTCTTGTCTTCAATACCAGTATCACCTTAGTGAGTACCGATAGCATATGTATTGACCCGGTTTCTGACCTAAGTTTTCATGGAGGGCTATTTCTTTTCACCCTTACATTAAACTTTTCTTTTTCATTCTTCAACCCCTTCTTTCTCCTTTCTCATTTACTCCTTTTTTCAATCTTACCTAAGGACTTCTAATTCTAAACTATTGGAATTGTCCTTGGGAAGATCCCTCCGGCTCTGGCGGATCATAGGACATAACCTAACCATAATCACCTTATAACTCCATGATTATCCTAGGTTTGTTGAGAAAATCTCTCAAAGTGTTCATGAATAAAACACATTTTGTTAATACTTCGAGAGTTTTGCATTTTCTGAAATACTCCCCCTTCACATGTGCATATGAGATTTAAGAAAGAATTGCACATGATGGGTAGAGTTCGCACTTTTTGAACTGATCGATTTTCAATTAATATGACCATTGCGAGACACGTTTACATCACTAGTTAGACTAGCTTGAAGTTATTACCCGTCCCGGTCATATCAAAAGATCATCTCTCGAATTGGTACATTCTACTCAGACAAGTCCTTTGCGAGACACGTTTACATCAATGGATAACCATCTTGAAATTATTACCCGTCCCGGACTAGTCTTTTCGATTACTGACATTTATCTTTCGTCAATTCGAGGGTTCATGCTGAGTCTTTTTGAAGAGCTCTTTTTTGAGATTCTCTTTTGATCACATTTTAATCACGTCTTCTCCCCCTCAAAAATAGCATGAAGTGGTATTTTTGATATCAACTGATTAAAATGTAACTTTTTGGAGAGAAAGACGGATTTGAGCATGAAATTGGAACATTTTTGTTTTTCTACTCCCCCTTAAACAAAGCATATGGTTAAACATTTTAGTTTAAAAGCAGTTTTAAGGGTTTAGGAGGGAGTTATCTTGAGCACTTTATGAAAGATATGGAAAAATCTTATTGAAAAATCTTGAAGAAAATGTGCTCAAGATAGAGAAGATTTTGAAAATCTTTGAAGATATATAAGGAGAAATATCTTCATTTGTTTTTAGGATAAGTGTTATAAGAAGAAATTGGTTTTGCACAACACTTTCCTTTATTTGAAGTTCGGGTCCGAAACTGAGTTGTTCCGAAGCCATCAAGATTTTTAGGATAAGTGCTTTGAAAGATTTTGAATAAGCACTTTCGTTTCTTTGAGGCGCGGGTCCTGAACTGATGTGTCCAAGAGCCATTAAGTGAAGCTCGGGTTTCGTACTGAAGTATACGAAAGCCATTTGGATTTTTAAGAAAACGACATGTTTTGAAAACATTTAAATGAACTCTCGCTCAAGCATCTGTACATGCCCGTATCATTGTTAAATGACATTTCTAACATTTCTAGGTACGTACAGAATATCGATTATACGAGAGACATGTCGGAGAAGAATATTTTTGGATTTTTGAAATTTTCTATTTTTGTATTTTGCTTTTGAGTTTTTTTTCAAAAAATGTATATATGTACAAAGAATGATTAAGTATGAACAAGTAAAAGTGGAGTTAAGAGTGGAACAAGACCAGGATTTCCAAATGAAATGTTGGCATAAAGCTCTTCTTTTCCACATTCAGCGTATGAAATCTCAACACTTTCACAAGTACCTGCATTCACAGAATCCACAAAAGAAGAATATGCACAAATAACAGTGTTAGAAGAACATGAATCATCACATTGAGGGTGTCCACTATCAACGGTTGTAGTGGTTTCTACATCCTTATCCTGATGATTTTCACTATTACTTGTCGTGGGGCAGGTATCAAAAATCTTCCCTATGGGAATCAATCTAAGACCAACTGTTTTAAAAACTTTTCCCGTAGGAATCCACCTAAGGCAAGATCTAGGAGTTGTTTCCTTTTCAGATGCAGCGGAAGTCTCATTATTAGAAACACTACGTCCTGTAGAGATCCACCTAGTAGGTTTCTTCACCTTTTGCTTTTTATCAACGGGCTTGTTTCTTTTTGGTGTCTTAGTGGATTGTGCCTTAGCACTCGCATTTGCTTTCTTGATATACTGTGCAACACATGCATCATGATTAGCTGAAAAGACACATTTTTGACATGTAGGACAGACAAATTCAACATTTTTGTTTAACACCGCAACCTTAATTTTGTCACTACTGTCATTTTGAACTTGCTTTGTGTTCGAAGAGGAATTTGAGTTCTTAGTGTTGGATTCTACGTGGATAACATTTTCTTTTTCGCAACTACTCTTAGATGCAAGCCAATCCCTAGTCTTTAGTTGAATGATCCTAGGTAGTGGTTTACTACTACTGGCAGTGCTTGGTAATGTTGTAGAATTTATCACTCTAGGTTTTGTACCTAAAATGCCATCTTTTCGAACCTGTGCCTTTTGCCTAGCTGTTTCTAGGTAGTGATTGTGGACCGTGTTGTTTGAACCAACTGATTCCTTAACTGTTTGTGTGGTCACATTCGGTGAGCAATTCCTAGAAAGGCCAGGTGTTTTCACTTTTGGTGTTGTAGGCAAGAGTGTTGGAGTGACTGGTTTTGTCAAATCAATTGTCACATCAACTGTTGGAACCTTTTGAGAAATTGACATTTTTGGTTGTTCCGAAGTTGATGGTTTTGCAAACTTAGTTTCCTCACCCTTCCTTTTTTGACTATCCACCTGAGACTTCAAAAGATCATTTTGTTCTTTCATATTTTTGTAAGCACGCTCATACGACAATTTGTCATACTTGCATTCTTCTTTTTTCTGATCAAGTTGTTTAAAATATGTGACATTTTGTTTCTCAATCTTAGCAAGCGCATTTTCATATTTTAAAACAAGTTCAGAAGTCTCAGCTCGGAGTCTTTCATCATCTTCCACAGAATATGTTTGGTAAATAATTGACATGATATCGGTCGATAGAGCTTCGAAGCAGAGATTGTCATTATGTTTTTCCAATGCCTTGATGTGTTCAATGTTTTCATTTGCTTCCTTCACTAAGGATTTGTGGTCCTTAACAAATTTTGATGACTCTTTCAAAAGATTATTTTCCACATTTTGAACAACCGCATAGATAGCAGCAATATGTGGATTAATTTCCCTTTCAAACATCTGTTTCAGTTCTGAATGAACACCATCTGAAAACCATTCAAAAAAAATTTTACTGTTTGTTTTGGAAGCCACAATACGTTGAAGTGTTTCAATTCTCCTTTTAAGATCAACCAAATATAGTCTAGCTGCACTTGAATCATAAGTGTTTTTAGATGCCATTTGTTCAATGTTAAGCAGATGTTTTGAAATAAATAAACGTTTTGCGACAGCCACTGGTTGTTTGAAAAATATTGGTGACTCTTTTTGAGCAAGATGAACCCCATAGTCTATGTTAAGCTGGTTATATTCTATTGGTTTGATTTCTGGGTTCATTTGTCTCATTTTAATTCTACTCTGCTGATCAAGCTCGATCGTTTCATCAGAATCATGAACCTCTATAGGATCATGTTTATCATTTATAAGTGTACCATCATATAACACATTCTGTTCTTTCTGAGCTTTCTTGAGATAATAAGGGTTTTCATAACCGATAGCCACTTTCTTCATTTTATGTAAAACCGGGTTTTTATCGTTTATTAACAAATGAATTGTTTGTGTAGAATGACCCGTTTTTACAAGCAAATCTTCCAACTTTGCAATGGTTTCCTTTTTGTCAGTGATCTCTTTTTGAAGATCCTTTTCACGTTTTGAAAACCTTTCATTCAACTCCTTCTTGTCTTTTTCAAGATTAGAATAAGTTGATTTTTGTTTTGAAAGCTGGTTGGTTAGTTCAGAAATTTCCTTGTTTAAAGATTTTATTTTGTTGTTCAAATTGACATCTAGAGTGTCATATTTGATTTGCAAATGTTTTTCTCTTAAAACAGAATCTCTTAAACTATTTTCAAGTTCAGACTGTCGATTGTTGTGAAAATCAAAAGCTCTTGCATTGACCTTATAACTCTCAAGCTCAGTGGTCAATTTTTCATTCGCGGCTTTTACCTCGCGATTGATCTTTTTGACATTTTCAATCTCTATTTGACAATTTTGAAGTAATGATTCAAATAGAGCACGGGTTTCCTCATTATTAGCATCATTTTGTGCAACTTGAACTTCATTAGGATCCATATATGAAGTTTCACAGTTAACATTGCTATTAACTTGCTCCCCCACATATGTATCGAAATTAGGTTCGAGAGGCACAGAATGTGGCTTTTCATGAGCAAACAATGATGGTACCTCATGGAGTGGTTCTGTGTCATAGGACGGAGGAGTTTCAGAATCACTGCATGATGTTGTTTGTTGCTGATCAGGCATAGGATCGGAGACTCCAGTGACTTCTGTAGAATTATCATTGATTCTGGTTGTAAGCAGGAAGTCTAATTCCTCAGCAGTCAACGGTATTCCCGAATGTTCCTTGTTGGCTAGCATCAACATGTACTGGAGCTTTTCTACCTTCGTCATAGCCTGAACATTACTAATTCTGCCTATATCACTCCTGTGGATTCCAGATGAAGTCATGAAACAATAATCCTCATTTTGATTGACCCCATTCTGATTCACAAACTGATCTGCTTGGTTTCCCGTATACAACCCTGCATATTGTATTTGATTCCCAGTCTGTATACCCATAGCATTTCCTTGCTGATTCCCAATAACTTTAACCATTTGTCCGGCTTGACCCATATATAACTGCGTATTGTCAGTGTACGGTGAATTCCAATGGTTGTTGTTATGTGGTTCGATGTTTAATGCCCTGTATACCGAAGCAAAACCATTTGTCAAAGTGATGAAGCGAAAAGTGTACCGCTTTTAAGGGGTCATTTAAGCCCTAAATCGTATTTATTTGATCAAATATTGCCCTAAATCGTTCCTTTTGTCATTTTAGGTACTTTTGAGGAGAAATCTAGAAAATGAGGCATTTTGGACGTTTTTGGAGCATAAAAGTGAAGAAAACGACAAAGTCTCAAAATTGTGCTGGAAATTACCTTTGACGGCGTCAGGATTTGTTCTGGACGGCGTCATGGCTTGGCAAAAGTGGTGGATGTGAAAATTACTCATGATAAGCCAGAGAAATTTGCATGGAATTCTGACGGCGTCACGCTTTAATGTGATCAAGGTCGTCACGGCTTAACTTAAAGAGGGACGGCGTCACCCCTAAGTCTGACGGCGTCAAGCCTTGATAAGCCAGAACGGATTTTGGAGGGCTAAAGAGGGACGGCGTCAAGAAGGCCATCCGGGAACCCTAAAAGCGGCGAGGTGACGGCGTCACACTCCATAACGTGACGCCGTCAGATCTGAAAGTCTATATATAGTTTTGCAATTTTTTGTCATTAGTGTGGAACTTATTGGGGAACTTTGTGTGTGAAAACCCTAAGACGATTTTAGCAGCTTTTTTCAAGGCTTTTTGCCTTGAGATCTTCCATGTTACATTGAAGATAAGTTATCAATTAATCATTCAATATGTCTATGTGTTGTTTGATTCTATCTTGTTCTTGTCTTTTGTTTAACATGCTAGGCTAGATTTATCTTGTGTTTGCTTAGATCTAATGAAACCTAGCTATTGATTATTGGTTATTGGTGTGTTATTAGTTGTATTGGATGATTGTTCATCTATGTTAGGCTTAAGAAAACTGGCTAACTTCCTATTCGGTAACTTGCTTGAACGTCTTAAGAAACATGAACCAATGCGTACTAAAGGTTTTTATGGTTGTATTTAATGCACAAACGAATTCTAGTGATCCCATGTTAGGAGCTTCCTAGCCGGCTCGACATAGGAGTGAAGTAGGAGCTTGTAGAGTTGGGGAAGTACGTACGCCACCCCACGATTGGTATTAAGGAATACACCCGTCATCCACGCAATTAATACACACTAATCAACCGGTAAAAGATAGTTAGGGAGTAAGGAAATCTAAGTAAACACATTTCTCTACATATAAGTTTTACCACCTTTTCATTTTCTGTTATTTTATTTTATTTGCATTCGTAGTAATTTGGGTTAGTTGACTAGCAACTAATTCCGCCCACTCTTTCAAACCCGAGATTTTACTTGCTTTCATAAAAATATAAAAACATAAAAAGAATCTTCTCTCACCCTTAGACCTATTAGAGTAGTTTTTCATACCTAACGAACACTATTCCCTGTGGAGAATGATCAATCCCCCGTACTTACCACTACACTATACTACATCGGTCAGGTACACTGCCTGGTGGGGTTGTAAGCCTCTTGAGATCCCTCGAGAGGTAAAACCTATTGTAAGGTTGCAAAACCACGCATCAAGTTTTTGGCGTCGCTTCCGGGGAATAGTTATTGTTTAGGTTGAATTTTTATTTTATAGGTCTACTCACTAGATTCCTTTCTAGTGAGATTTTTATTTTATTTTTCTAGGTTTTCTTTAGTCTATCTATTTTCTTCGTTTCTTTGTTCGTAACCATTACCATTCGACATCATGGAAGATGGTAATATCCTTAATCCCAACAACCCACCACCACAACAACCACCACCACCTCCTAGAGCCCGTACTTTAGGAGAGTACTCCCGTCCTAGCCACCATGGCTATCGAAACACCATTGAGCTCACTCAAGGAGCCAATGTCACTCCCTTGCGATCCGACACCATCCGGTTGGTGCAAAGCGGATGCGCATTCCATGGACTTCGTTCTGAAGATCCTAATCAACATCTCAAGGACTTTCTCAAAATTGTTGATTCTATAGACCTTGATGTTGCCACTCGTGAGACGACCCGATTGCGTCTCTTTCAATTCTCTCTGCGGGACCAAGCTAGTCAATGGCTAGAGCGTCAACCCGCAGGATCCATCACCTCTTGGGATGATCTCACCACTCGTTTCCTTGCTCAGTTTTTCCCACCGGGAAGAACTACCAAGCTAAGGAAGGATATCTTGATGTTTGAGCAACGTCGAGGCGAAACCCTCTACGGGGCATGGATTCGATTCAAGGACTTACTCCAAAAAGTCCCTCATCATGGCATAAATCTCTGGCTTCAAATC
Source organism: Artemisia tridentata subsp. tridentata (assembly GCA_021014915.2). Lineage (NCBI taxonomy): Eukaryota > Viridiplantae > Streptophyta > Magnoliopsida > Asterales > Asteraceae > Artemisia > Artemisia tridentata. Next base: position 294,750,284 of record CP139505.1, on the reverse strand, counting down.
CAAATCTTCTATGACCATGTTGATTACCACACCAAGCGTGCCATCGATCGAGCCGCCGGGGGCAGATTGCGCGACAAAAGCGCCGAGGAATCATGGGAGATCATTGATGAGCTTGCATCCGACGATGATGAATTGTGGCAAGTTTCCCACGACGTACGCTCGGCGGTCAAGACATATTCATCGCCCGATACAGCCAATCAAATCACTGAGGAAAGCGTTAGTGAACTTGAGAAAAGGGTTGCATATCTTATGGAAAAGCAAAAGAGACCCTTAAGTCCACAAAAAGCAACAATTAACTCGGTCTCAAGCGTTAAACAAATACCATTGTCCGAATCACCCCTTAGGGAAAATACTAAACCCTTCCATAAGCACGCTCAACCCAACTCACCACCTCAGGAACCTAGTCCAACATTCGAAGCTCGAATGAGAGAATACATGTCAAAACACTCCGAACGGTTGGCAAAATTTGAGGAAGCCGTCTACAAACAGAAGGAGGAAATGGAAGAGAAGATGGCGGAGATGATGAACCTTTTGAAAGAATACACAAATACAAAAGCTCCTGAAAAAGTGTTGGTGAGGAATGACGTTGAAGTTCCCAACACTAGATTTGTCAAGGCCATCTCCGTCGTCCAAAAGGGCGAAAATGATGGAAGAGGGAAATCCATAACTATGGAAGTTAACAAAATTGACCTCGTCCCAATTAATGATGGAAACACCAATGCCTGCAACTGCGATTCAGACAAAGGCAAGGAGGCGCCCTCTAAGGAGCGCCAATTGGTAGAACCGCCAAAGTCGCAACAAGTGAGGCATTACTTGAGGCACGATATAAACAAGGAGACCATAAATGATTGGGTGAGAAATTATCGACGTACTCATCTACCCAACAAGGAGTCCACGAGAATAGAACCGGATGATGAATCCGACACATTGCCCGGAGGGCAATTGTATGAGTGCCTCATAAGACAAAAGTTAGTGGAAAAGCAGGAATTCTACGGTGCCTTCGAAATACCATGCAGCATTGGAAAACTCAAGTATCTGGATGCGGTAGCCGACCAAGGTTCCGACGTAAATTTGATGCCTTTATCCGTTTATGTCCAGTTAACCGACAAGCTGCCATTCATCACCCGTACTAAACTCTCCTTTGCAAAACATTCTTATGAGTACCCGTTAGGAATTGCAGAAGATGTGTTGGTCAACGTTGCCGGATTCCTGTACCCGGTCGACTTCACGATTATTGAGAGGAATGATATGAATATGCCAATAATCCTTGGGGCACCCTTTCTCGCTACCACTAGGGCACAAATCGATTACGAAAATAGTGCCATCCTAATGAAGAAGGGGAAGAAAACAATAAACTTCCCAACGGTCCCACGACACGTACGAGATGTTGCTCTACAAAAGAAGATGGAGGCGAACTCCAATATAATCCGTGGTGATGTTCGAGAGAAAATCCGTGCATGGGAGGCAAGGATTAAGAGTTACAATGAAAATGAGATTAGGGAATGTAAGGGGGGAAATAACGATTATATTGAGACCGATAAGCAGACCAATAACCCCGTTGAATTTATAAAAGGAGACTCAGTGCTCCTAAGGCATTCAGAAACAAAAGCACCTACTGATGAACCAAGTCCCTGGTGGTACGGACCATTCACGATTAAAAGTCTACACCAAGATGGGGTAGTAAGCTTGACCAGCACGGGAGGAGGTGAAGTGGCTGCGAATATCGAGCGATTGAGACACCACCACCCTGATAACAAGGATTATATCTATCAGGGATACGTCATTATGAATGATGGAATCACGTAATGTACGTGACTTTGAGTCTAGCTACAAGACTCGTTAATAAAGAAAAGCGCTTCTTGGGAGGCAACCCAAGTTTTATTTGCTTTGTGTGTTTATTTGTTTGTTTGTTTGATTTTATTTGTTTCCGTATGTGTGTTTAAGTTTTATTATTATTGATTCATGTTAAAAACTAATTTGTGAAAATGCTTTATCTTGTTTTTAACTTCGTCTTAACTACATATAAAGGTATTTTGCAAAAGTTAAGTGTAAGGGAAATCTAAATCGGTTTATTAGAACACAAATGAACATGAATCGTAATAGTAATAAATGAACATACATATTAGTATTTGTTTGAGTCAAATGCTTGTATCGAGTCATAATGATGTTTTGCAGGATTTCCAGGAAGTAAGGTATAGGTTTTTCCAAAAATTTTCCGGAAACATAACATGAGAATTCTGTCAGATTATTTCTGACGGCGTCAGGTTTAATTTTCTGAAAATTTTTGAAAGTTTTGTTTTCATAAAAAGTTTTTATTAAATCTCTAACTTATAATCTCCAGGAATCTGCAAAATAATCATTCCACAAGCATTATATCCTTATATATAGATTTATCCCGCCGATGTTATGCAGGTTTTCGTGTTTGTTTTCTCAGGTTTAACAGGTTATTTTGGACAAGGAAATGTTTGTTGGATCAAGCTTATGGCGATGCATTAGTCATGGAGCTTCTACATTCTCTTTGGAAGAAGATCTAACCGTGTTACTTCATTATCCACCGAGCGAATCAGGGGAGTATTTGATTTCATTCTTTTACTTTTTTCTTTTACATCTTGTTATTTGAACATTGGGGACAATGTTCATCTTAAGTGTAAGGGGGGGTAAAAGTACGATTAGAGAATGCAATTGCACTTGATTTTTGTTTGTTTAATGGTAGATGTGTAATAAAACTGAGAGAAATACTTGTTAGGGCAATTTTAGTGCCAAATTAAAATTTTTTACAACATTTAGGAGTGAAACTTTAGTTCTAATAAGCGTCTCATGGATAGGAATTATATGACTAGCACAAAAACCGTACCACTAAAAAATTTTCCACCCCCAAATATGTGAGGTTCGCCCCTAGAATTGGTAGGAAAAGCATTTATGCTATGATGTGTGTACCGGTAGCACTTAGATTCTAGAACTTGCGTTAGGACCATTCCGAGGCCACAAGTGAGACTACATTCGTGTAGTTAGATTTACTACATGATAAGAGGCATTAGGATTAACCCATTGTTTTACACCTGTGTTTTTGTTATAATTACTTTGGCTACATTGGTCAAGTAATTCTCCCACACCCTTTGCGTTGTACTCATTTTTAGTACACGATACCCCTAGTACACCCCTCAGAGGCTATCTTTTCGTTTCGACCTTTAAGCATTTTACTTAAAGGAAGAATTTGTTACACCCCACTTAAATGTACACCCAAATCGCCTTAGCCTACCTTGTATGCACTCATCTTTAGTGCATTATTGTGACAACATTTGTTTAAACCCAAGTTAATTATCTAGTTGATTACATGGTTGCTAAGTCGAGTCATATCCTTGTACGTATTGTTTTGGGACGATTGGGACTCATGGGTAAAGTACTAGTGTAATGGAGTAATGGGGAAGAACATCATTTATTACCCCCATATGTGCTAAATATTTTAAAAGTACTCCAAGTGTTTTGATTATCTTAATTCGAGTCATTAGAATAGTAATTTGTAAAGTTATGTAAAAGTTCAAGTGTAAGGGGAATGCAACGCCCCTATGATGTATTATTTTGGATGGTAGGGCAAAAGTGTATGCAAAAAAAAAAAAAAAAAAAAAAAAAAAAAAAAAAAAATCGAAAAAATAAAAAAAATACAAAAAAAAAATAAGAAAAAGAAAAGTAGAAAAAAACATACGGACTACCATCCCGTTTCATTTTATGTTTATTTTATGTTTTTGTTATTTTGTTTTTAGCTTAAGATTGAGTCGAGTCTTGGCTTAACAACATTGTATAGTACATGTAATTAATCAAGATCTTTAACTCGCCACCAGTAAAATATCCTTTATCCAGCAAAACCGTGTTTTCCTTTTCCCTACACCTAACGTTATAACCCATTTAAAAGCCCTCTTTGATAGTTTATCTTAGGTGCTTACGCCTAGTGGAGGAGGTTTTCGATCCTTTCCCAAGCCTATGGTAATCTATTTGCTATGACAGGTAGTGAGAGATATTATCCGTTTTCATTTATGAGATTTATTTTGATGACACTTGAGAGATGTGAGTATCTAAACACTACTTGTGAGGTGCTAGTTTGTAATCTCCGTGCTTATTATGATTAAAGTGGAACGATTATTTGTTGTAATTACTTTTATATTAGCATTAAATGACCCCTAACTTGTATTTTGATTAGAATAAAAGCGCATTTGCTTGAGGACAAACAAATCTCAAGTGTAAGGGTATTTGATGAAGCGAAAAGTGCACCGCTTTTAAGGGGTCATTTAAGCCCTAAATCGTATTTATTTGATCAAATATTGCCCTAAATCGTTCCTTTTGTCATTTTAGGTACTTTTGAGGAGAAATCTGGAAAATGAGGCATTTTGGACGTTTTTGGAGCATAAAAGTGAAGAAAACGACAAAGTCTCAAAATTGTGCTGGAAATTACCTTTGACGGCGTCAGGATTTGTTCTGGACGGCGTCATGGCTTGGCAAAAGTGGTGGATGTGAAAATTACTCATGATAAGCCAGAGAAATTTGCATGGAATTCTGACGGCGTCACGCTTTAATGTGATCAAGGTCGTCACGGCTTAACTTAAAGAGGGACGGCGTCACCCCTAAGTCTGACGGCGTCAAGCCTTGATAAGCCAGAACGGATTTTGGAGGGCTAAAGAGGGACGGCGTCAAGAAGGCCATCCGGGAACCCTAAAAGCGGCGAGGTGACGGCGTCACACTCCATAACGTGACGCCGTCAGATCTGAAAGTCTATATATAGTTTTGCAATTTTTTGTCATTAGTGTGGAACTTATTGGGGAACTTTGTGTGTGAAAACCCTAAGACGATTTTAGCAGCTTTTTTCAAGGCTTTTTGCCTTGAGATCTTCCATGTTACATTGAAGATAAGTTATCAATTAATCATTCAATATGTCTATGTGTTGTTTGATTCTATCTTGTTCTTGTCTTTTGTTTAACATGCTAGGCTAGATTTATCTTGTGTTTGCTTAGATCTAATGAAACCTAGCTATTGATTATTGGTTATTGGTGTGTTATTAGTTGTATTGGATGATTGTTCATCTATGTTAGGCTTAAGAAAACTGGCTAACTTCCTATTCGGTAACTTGCTTGAACGTCTTAAGAAACATGAACCAATGCGTACTAAAGGTTTTTATGGTTGTATTTAATGCACAAGCGAATTCTAGTGATCCCATGTTAGGAGCTTCCTAGCCGGCTCGACATAGGAGTGAAGTAGGAGCTTGTAGAGTTGGGGAAGTACGTACGCCACCCCACGATTGGTATTAAGGAATACACCGGTCATCCACGCAATTAATACACACTAATCAACCGGTAAAAGATAGTTAGGGATTAAGGAAATCTAAGTAAACACATTTCTCTACATATAAGTTTTACCACCTTTTCATTTTCTGTTATTTTATTTTATTTGCATTCGTAGTAATTTGGGTTAGTTGACTAGCAACTAATTCCGCCCACTCTTTCAAACCTGAGATTTTACTTGCTTTCATAAAAATATAAAAACATAAAAAGAATCTTCTCTCACCCTTAGACCTATTAGAGTAGTTTTTCATACCTAACGAACACTATTCCCTGTGGAGAACGATCAATCCCCCGTACTTACCACTACACTATACTACATCGGTCAGGTACACTGCCTGGTGGGGTTGTAAGCCTCTTGAGATCCCTCGAGAGGTAAAACCTGTTGTAAGGTTGCAAAACCACGCATCAAGTTTTTGGCGCCGCTGCCGGGGAATAGTTATTGTTTAGGTTGAATTTTTATTTTATAGGTCTACTCACTAGATTCCTTTCTAGTGAGATTTTTATTTTATTTTTCTAGGTTTTCTTTAGTCTATCTATTTTCTTCGTTTCTTTGTTCGTAACCATTACCATTCGACATCATGGAAGATGGTAATATCCTTAATCCCAACAACCCACCACCACAACAACCACCACCACCTCCTAGAGCCCGTACTTTAGGAGAGTACTCCCGTCCTAGCCACCATGGCTATCGAAACACCATTGAGCTCACTCAAGGAGCCAATGTCACTCCCTTGCGATCCGACACCATCCGGTTGGTGCAAAGCGGATGCGCATTCCATGGACTTCGTTCTGAAGATCCTAATCAACATCTCAAGGACTTTCTCAAAATTGTTGATTCTATAGACCTTGATGTTGCCACTCGTGAGACGACCCGATTGCGTCTCTTTCAATTCTCTCTGCGGGACCAAGCTAGTCAATGGCTAGAGCGTCAACCCGCAGGATCCATCACCTCTTGGGATGATCTCACCACTCGTTTCCTTGCTCAGTTTTTCCCACCGGGAAGAACTACCAAGCTAAGGAAGGATATCTTGATGTTTGAGCAACGTCGAGGCGAAACCCTCTACGGGGCATGGATTCGATTCAAGGACTTACTCCAAAAAGTCCCTCATCATGGCATAAATCTCTGGCTTCAAATCCAAATCTTCTATGACCATGTTGATTACCACACCAAGCGTGCCATCGATCGAGCCGCCGGGGGCAGATTGCGCGACAAAAGCGCCGAGGAATCATGGGAGATCATTGATGAGCTTGCATCCGACGATGATGAATTGTGGCAAGTTTCCCACGACGTACGCTCGGCGGTCAAGACATATTCATCGCCCGATACAGCCAATCAAATCACTGAGGAAAGCGTTAGTGAACTTGAGAAAAGGGTTGCATATCTTATGGAAAAGCAAAAGAGACCCTTAAGTCCACAAAAAGCAACAATTAACTCGGTCTCAAGCGTTAAACAAATACCATTGTCCGAATCACCCCTTAGGGAAAATACTAAACCCTTCCATAAGCACGCTCAACCCAACTCACCACCTCAGGAACTTAGTCCAACATTCGAAGCTCGAATGAGAGAATACATGTCAAAACACTCCGAACGGTTGGCAAAATTTGAGGAAGCCGTCTACAAACAGAAGGAGGAAATGGAAGAGAAGATGGCGGAGATGATGAACCTTTTGAAAGAATACACAAATACAAAAGCTCCTGAAAAAGTGTTGGTGAGGAATGACGTTGAAGTTCCCAACACTAGATTTGTCAAGGCCATCTCCGTCGTCCAAAAGGGCGAAAATGATGGAAGAGGGAAATCCATAACTATGGAAGTTAACAAAATTGACCTCGTCCCAATTAATGATGGAAACACCAATGCCTGCAACTGCGATTCAGACAAAGGCAAGGAGGCGCCCTCTAAGGAGCGCCAATTGGTAGAACCGCCAAAGTCGCAACAAGTGAGGCATTACTTGAGGCACGATATAAACAAGGAGACCATAAATGATTGGGTGAGAAATTATCGACGTACTCATCTACCCAACAAGGAGTCCACGAGAATAGAACCGGATGATGAATCCGACACATTGCCCGGAGGGCAATTGTATGAGTGCCTCATAAGACAAAAGTTAGTGGAAAAGCAGGAATTCTACGGTGCCTTCGAAATACCATGCAGCATTGGAAAACTCAAGTATCTGGATGCGGTAGCCGACCAAGGTTCCGACGTAAATTTGATGCCTTTATCCGTTTATGTCCAGTTAACCGACAAGCTGCCATTCATCACCCGTACTAAACTCTCCTTTGCAAAACATTCTTATGAGTACCCGTTAGGAATTGCAGAAGATGTGTTGGTCAACGTTGCCGGATTCCTGTACCCGGTCGACTTCACGATTATTGAGAGGAATGATATGAATATGCCAATAATCCTTGGGGCACCCTTTCTCGCTACCACTACGGCACAAATCGATTACAGAAATAGTGCCATCCTAATGAAGAAGGGGAAGAAAACAATAAACTTCCCAACGGTCCCACGACACGTACGAGATGTTGCTCTACAAAAGAAGATGGAGGCGAACTCCAATATAATCCGTGGTGATGTTCGAGAGAAAATCCGTGCATGGGAGGCAAGGATTAAGAGTTACAATGAAAATGAGATTAGGGAATGTAAGGGGGGAAATAACGATTATATTGAGACCGATAAGCAGACCAATAACCCCGTTGAATTTATAAAAGGAGACTCAGTGCTCCTAAGGCATTCAGAAACAAAAGCACCTACTGATGAACCAAGTCCCTGGTGGTACGGACCATTCACGATTAAAAGTCTACACCAAGATGGGGTAGTAAGCTTGACCAGCACGGGAGGAGGTGAAGTGGCTGCGAATATCGAGCGATTGAGACACCACCACCCTGATAACAAGGATTATATCTATCAGGGATACGTCATTATGAATGATGGAATCACGTAATGTACGTGACTTTGAGTCTAGCTACAAGACTCGTTAATAAAGAAAAGCGCTTCTTGGGAGGCAACCCAAGTTTTATTTGCTTTGTGTGTTTATTTGTTTGTTTGTTTGATTTTATTTGTTTCCGTATGTGTGTTTAAGTTTTATTATTATTGATTCATGTTAAAAACTAATTTGTGAAAATGCTTTATCTTGTTTTTAACTTCGTCTTAACTACATATAAAGGTATTTTGCAAAAGTTAAGTGTAAGGGAAATCTAAATCGGTTTATTAGAACACAAATGAACATGAATCGTAATAGTAATAAATGAACATACATATTAGTATTTGTTTGAGTCAAATGCTTGTATCGAGTCATAATGATGTTTTGCAGGATTTCCAGGAAGTAAGGTATAGGTTTTTCCAAAAATTTTCCGGAAACATAACATGAGAATTCTGTCAGATTATTTCTGACGGCGTCAGGTTTAATTTTCTGAAAATTTTTGAAAGTTTTGTTTTCATAAAAAGTTTTTATTAAATCTCTAACTTATAATCTCCAGGAATCTGCAAAATAATCATTCCACAAGCATTATATCCTTATATATAGATTTATCCCGCCGATGTTATGCAGGTTTTCGTGTTTGTTTTCTCAGGTTTAACAGGTTATTTTGGACAAGGAAATGTTTGTTGGATCAAGCTTATGGCGATGCATTAGTCATGGAGCTTCTACATTCTCTTTGGAAGAAGATCTAACCGTGTTACTTCATTATCCACCGAGCGAATCAGGGGAGTATTTGATTTCATTCTTTTACTTTTTTCTTTTACATCTTGTTATTTGAACATTGGGGACAATGTTCATCTTAAGTGTAAGGGGGTAAAAGTACGATTAGAGAATGCAATTGCACTTGATTTTTGTTTGTTTAATGGTAGACGTGTAATAAAACTGAGAGAAATACTTGTTAGGGCAATTTTAGTGCCAAATTTAAAATTTTTTACAACATTTAGGAGTGAAACTTTAGTTCTAATAAGCGTCTCATGGATAGGAATTATATGACTAGCACAAAAACCGTACCACTAAAAAATTTTCCACCCCCAAATATGTGAGGTTCGCCCCTAGAATTGGTAGGAAAAGCATTTATGCTATGATGTGTGTACCGGTAGCACTTAGATTCTAGAACTTGCGTTAGGACCATTCCGAGGCCACAAGTGAGACTACATTCGTGTAGTTAGATTTACTACATGATAAGAGGCATTAGGATTAACCCATTGTTTTACACCTGTGTTTTTGTTATAATTACTTTGGCTACATTGGTCAAGTAATTCTCCCACACCCTTTGCGTTGTACTCATTTTTAGTACACGATACCCCTAGTACACCCCTCAGAGGCTATCTTTTCGTTTCGACCTTTAAGCATTTTACTTAAAGGAAGAATTTGTTACACCCCACTTAAATGTACACCCAAATCGCCTTAGCCTACCTTGTATGCACTCATCTTTAGTGCATTATTGTGACAACATTTGTTTAAACCCAAGTTAATTATCTAGTTGATTACATGGTTGCTAAGTCGAGTCATATCCTTGTACATATTGTTTTGGGACGATTGGGACTCATGGGTAAAGTACTAGTGTAATGGAGTAATGGGGAAGAACATCATTTATTACCCCCATATGTGCTAAATATTTTAAAAGTACTCCAAGTGTTTTGATTATCTTAATTCGAGTCATTAGAATAGTAATTTGTAAAGTTATGTAAAAGTTCAAGTGTAAGGGGAATGCAACGCCCCTATGATGTATTATTTTGGATGGTAGGGCAAAAGTGTATGCAAAAAAAAAAAAAAAAAAAAAAAAAAAAAAAAAAAAAATCGAAAAAATAAAGAAAAATACAAAAAAAAAATAAGAAAAAGAAAAGTAGAAAAAACATACGGACTACCATCCCGTTTCATTTTATGTTTATTTTATGTTTTTGTTATTTTGTTTTTAGCTTAAGATTGAGTCGAGTCTTGGCTTAGCAACATTGTATAGTACATGTAATTAATCAAGATCTTTAACTCGCCACCAGTAAAATATCCTTTATCCAGCAAAACTGTGTTTTCCTTTTCCCTACACCTAACGTTATAACCCATTTAAAAGCCCTCTTTGATAGTTTATCTTAGGTGCTTACGCCTAGTGGAGGAGGTTTTCGATCCTTTCCCAAGCCTATGGTAATCTATTTGCTATGACAGGTAGTGAGAGATATTATCCGTTTTCATTTATGAGATTTATTTTGATGACACTTGAGAGATGTGAGTATCTAAACACTACTTGTGAGGTGCTAGTTTGTAATCTCCGTGCTTATTATGATTAAAGTGGAACGATTATTTGTTGTAATTACTTTTATATTAGCATTAAATGACCCCTAACTTGTATTTTGATTAGAATAAAAGCGCATTTGCTTGAGGACAAACAAATCTCAAGTGTAAGGGTATTTGATGAAGCGAAAAGTGCACCGCTTTTAAGGGGTCATTTAAGCCCTAAATCGTATTTATTTGATCAAATATTGCCCTAAATCGTTCCTTTTGTCATTTTAGGTACTTTTGAGGAGAAATCTGGAAAATGAGGCATTTTGGACGTTTTTGGAGCATAAAAGTGAAGAAAACGACAAAGTCTCAAAATTGTGCTGGAAATTACCTTTGACGGCGTCAGGATTTGTTCTGGACGGCGTCATGGCTTGGCAAAAGTGGTGGATGTGAAAATTACTCATGATAAGCCAGAGAAATTTGCATGGAATTCTGACGGCGTCACGCTTTAATGTGATCAAGGTCGTCACGGCTTAACTTAAAGAGGGACGGCGTCACCCCTAAGTCTGACGGCGTCAAGCCTTGATAAGCCAGAACGGATTTTGGAGGGCTAAAGAGGGACGGCGTCAAGAAGGCCATCCGGGAACCCTAAAAGCGGCGAGGTGACGGCGTCACACTCCATAACGTGATGCCGTCAGATCTGAAAGTCTATATATAGTTTTGCAATTTTTTGTCATTAGTGTGGAACTTATTGGGGAACTTTGTGTGTGAAAACCCTAAGACGATTTTAGCAGCTTTTTTCAAGGCTTTTTGCCTTGAGATCTTCCATGTTACATTGAAGATAAGTTATCAATTAATCATTCAATATGTCTATGTGTTGTTTGATTCTATCTTGTTCTTGTCTTTTGTTTAACATGCTAGGCTAGATTTATCTTGTGTTTGCTTAGATCTAATGAAACCTAGCTATTGATTATTGGTTATTGGTGTGTTATTAGTTGTATTGGATGATTGTTCATCTATGTTAGGCTTAAGAAAACTAGCTAACTTCCTATTCGGTAACTTGCTTGAACGTCTTAAGAAACATGAACCAATGCGTACTAAAGGTTTTTATGGTTGTATTTAATGCACAAGCGAATTCTAGTGATCCCATGTTAGGAGCTTCCTAGCCGGCTCGACATAGGAGTGAAGTAGGAGCTTGTAGAGTTGGGGAAGTACGTACGCCACCCCACGATTGGTATTAAGGAATACACCCGTCATCCACGCAATTAATACACACTAATCAACCGGTAAAAGATAGTTAGGGAGTAAGGAAATCTAAGTAAACACATTTCTCTACATATAAGTTTTACCACCCACTACTACACAAACTGGTTTTTCCCACGGTAGAATCCGTGGGAAACCCCGTGGGTAAGGGCCCTTTTCCACGGATTTCACACGGAATCATTCCGTGTGTAAAACCTTTGTGGGTAAATATTTTCCCACTGATTTTCCCACCGAGCGTTGACTATTTTCCCACAACTTTCTCACAAACATTTTCCCACAGATTTCCCACATTTTCTATCAACCAATTTCCACATACATTCGTCATTTTTTTACCACAGATTTCCCACAGTTATTTCCCACTGATTTCTCAGGGACATTTTCCCACATTTTCTATAAACAATTTTCCACAGAGTTCCCACAGTTATTTCCAACGGTTTTATCACAAATTTCCCACAGAAAGATATATTTTCCCCTAATAATTCTGTGGGAATTTTGGGATTAATCCGTGGGAAACCCCGTGGCTAAATTTCGTGGTATTCGTATTATAATGAGATTTTTCAAAATCCAGAATCTATAAATATGCAAAACTAATATTTGAAACGATAAAAACCATTAATAAATTGCAAAAATAAACAAATCCGGTACCCAAAATGCATAAATGTGTCGCCGATGAACATAAATCCGTAATCCAAAAGACATAGGGCAGCAACGTATAATCGGGCGACGCAACATCGAAATTGTTTTCGACATACTACAACCCAATAGTTCTAACACAAAAACTAAAGCCTAATGCCAAATGAGACTAGACTAGCTAGGACCAGGATCCGATTCAGTAGCTCGGGGAGGATAATTCTTAGCAAAAGACTCCAACCTATCATTGAGTGTTTTATGCCAAGCCAGTTGGCCGGCTACTCTTTGAGCCTCTGCAGCTACCCTCTCATCTTCCATCTTTTTCTTTAGATCATCGTTTTGCTTTTTCACAATTTGTATCTCCTGTTACATCAATTACACATTGCTGTATTAGAATAACTCATCAGAATAACACCAAAGTTCTTACCAACTAACAACCCACATTATTGATCATTAATAATCGACATGCCCTAGGTTGCATAAAATTTCCCTATATCATCAGGGGAAGCATTTCAGGGCCATTTTTTGGTGTTCGGGCGTGACACCAGATGTTTCCGCAGTTTCAACTTCAAGGCAACATTAGGGACAAAGCCCAACTATAAACATCGGCTCGTGAAGGCACTAGATTTTCAACCAAATAATAACACCCACATTATTTTGGTGTTGGGCTGGCAACAAGGTTTTCGAATCAGTTTCATCTATGAGGCAACATTCCAGACAAAAGCAAACTCCTTGCTAGCAACCCAATTTAACAAAATAGGTTATATTTAAAGTAATTACTGACCTTAGTCAAATGTAGCAAAGCCAACGGCTGCATCCCTTAGCCACCCAGCCGAAGAGATGCCAACACGCCCTGCTCCAAGAAACAGGAAGTTTAGTATTTATGCCAATAATCTAAATAAAGACATTGATTTGACATGCTTTAACAATCACATGTTATGCTTAGACACAAACAGCCATTGCTTTATCAGTCACACAAACAACTGCTATTTTTCTTGACATAAAAAAGCAGTCATCTATAACATTTACCTTCAAAAGACGCGTTCAGTATAATAAAAACATACCTTCAAAAGACGCAACTCTTTCAGCAGCGTATCTTGTATCAGGAGTAGGTTAGAATTCTGCAAAAAAAAAAATAAAAAAAATAAATAAATAAGATCAATAACTTCATTCGAATGAAACAAAAATTATGCAAACAAAATAAGATCAATAACGTAAATAGCTCTTTGACTTGAATTGTAGATATGTTTAATGACAATACAGAATATGAGATCTTGAAAATTGATGAGTGTATGTAACCTTTCGAGGGATCATCTATATAAGTATTCCAAATCAGGTAGCGTTTGGGATGATTTTAGGCGCGGCATATTCCCTTTGGCTACACCATTATAAAAGGGAAACCTGAAGTTCGCCTGGTCTGCCGAGGCACACTTGTTGGCGTTACTGCTTGATGCCATATTTTGTGTGGTGGCCTGCAATGCTAATACGCAAAGAACAATAAGATGGCAGTTAACATCTGAAAAAGCAAATTGTCAAATGATTGTCTGTATAAGTGGTCTGCATATACTACAGCTAGAAATGAAACCTGAAGCTCTGCTGGTTAGTGGGGGGAAGTTCTAAAGACATAATACCTGAATAGGAAGTTCTATGTGTCTGCGTGTTGCTGCAAGGAGTATGACCAGAATTCAGAACGCCAATGACTGCCATCAGAATGCAAATGTTAAATGTTTCTGCCTAATGATTGAATCTTATACAACGAACAAACATGAATAACGTTGAATCATTGATGTGTTGCTTGTCAAGTGCCAACAAGACATGTATTATGAAAGCCATATAGTTAAAACCTAATAACAAGTCAAGCTACCTACATCATACACTTAGAAATACTAGCAAAACTATAAATATTTTCCTAAAGGGTATAACAGTAGAGGCCAATGGTATCATGCTCCAACATAGACATGTGTTTGGGTAAAGCCAATGGTATCATGCTCCAACATAGACATAAGCTTAACCCAAATACCCAAAGCAATCAAAAACATATGTTGAATAGAACTTACATCATGCACATACAAAATTACAAAACACAATACCTTCTTCTCTTCTGTTGCGGGAGCTGCATCAACTTTTCAGCCTACAAATAACAACCATCAGCAAGAAATCGCCTCCTCCCCGGCTCCCCCCTCCTCCTCCTCCTCACCACTACTAGCATTACTATCATATCACAACCACATATAATCAACATTTGTGTATATCATCAATTTTATTTTATTTATTTATTTATTTTATTTTTTTGCCTTGTAAAATTAACCATTACTATAATTATTCATCCCAATCATGATCTGCTTAAGACTCGAATTACATGAAACTTTTCCAACCAACACAACGAGAAAATCAACGGGTCACTCGTGAAATGCACAACCTCTTCCAATCCTATGTTTTATCACTTTATCAAATAAAGTATTATCAATTGCCAATATAACCCATTAACCCCATTTTTGGGTGTTTTACAGTTCATCGATTTTATAATTCAACAAACATCAATATAACCCATTAACCCCATCCTTACAAATACACAAATTAAACACATAAATAACTAAATAAACAAACTAATACTAAAAAATTAAAAGATGAACAAACCTTTAATTTGTGTTGTGGTGGTCGGCGGTAGCAGCGGCGGCGAGCAGTGTTCCGGAAGCGGCGGCAGTGGTGTCTTTTACACAAACATAAACAAACACAAATGTAACAAAATTAAAATTATAATTGGACAAAAACTATAAAAAACAAAATTAAAAAATATATATATATAGCTTTAATATAATTATACAAAAAAAAAAAAAAAAAAAAAAAAAACAGTGGTGCGTGTGAGGTGGTTTTGGTTGGGAGGATGAGATGAGTTTTGTGTGTGTGTGTGTGTGTGTGTGTGTGTGTGTTGAAGGTGGTTGTGGTGGTATCGATCACAGATTGAAGAAGAAGAAGAATAGTATCAGTGGGGTTTTTTTTTTTTTTTTTTTTTTTTTGGAGATAAAGACTTGGGAAAAAAAAGAAGCAGATCTAGTGGTGGTATCAATAATTGATACAAATTATCCCCAATATTGAAGGCGGGATATTAAAAAATTTGGGGGTTGTTTAATTTTTGGTGAAAAAATCTGGTGAAAAAAAAGGGACTGTTATTTTTTCCTTTTATCTTTATTTTATATCTACAAAAACTGATTTAAATTATTTAATTAATATTAAATAAATTAAAAATAATTTAAATTAGTTATAAATTATTAAAATAATTTAAAAATTATTTAAATTAGTTTTAAAAAAATTTAAATAATTCCGATCCCGAAAACCTGCTCCCGATTGGTTATATTCAGGTCTAAACCGTCTTCAAATGTAATTATCCTTTAGTTTATAAGAGTCGAGATCACAACCTTTACATAATTCTCAACACATTTAATGTACGAGAAGTCTTCTTCACGGCTATCGGTTGATACAACAAAAAAGCAACGGCTTTCTTGGAACTTTGTTTTCTTAATTTTATATGGATGAGCAACAACATCAACAACGCACATATTATCTAAAAGGTAAACAAAGAACAGACCTGCCTACATACATATCACAGATAACTAAGTTCCAGCTTATCTTGTTCTAGTTTGAAAGATGCAATTCCTAACTATGGGCCAAGTATTAACCACAATGTCTCACCAGGCGTAAAGCAGTTTATTAACTCGCCTGTTTCGTTTAACGAATGAGACGAGTTGTTTCGTTTGCTTGTCGAGTTGTTTCGTTTGCTTGTCAAGTTGTTTCGTTTGAGTCTGTATGAAATGATTTGAGATGTTTAACGAATGAGCCGAGATGATATGGTTATACACGAGATGTTTAACGAATAAGCCGAGATGACTATAGAGCTCTATACAATGCTAATGACTATAGAGCTCTATACAATGCAAGTATTTATAGGAAAACAAGGCATGATATTGTTGAGCACTTTTAGAAGTAATAGAGCATGAGTTGCGTAAACAACTTTTTTCTTCAGAAATGAACAGGTGCATTCTTTGTCTCAACACATTTAATGTAAGAGAAGTCTTCTTCATGAATGACTCGATATAATACTGTTATACATGAGATGTTAAACGAATGAGTCCGATCAACATCCATTTCATCAATATTCAGATCTAGTTCATAATAGTCGAGATCACCACATTTACATAATTCTCAACATATTTAATGTACGAGAAGTCTTCTTCACGGCCATCGGTTGAAACAAAATGAGCCGAGTTGTTCTGTTTGCTTTTCGAGTTGTTTCATTTGATCTGTTTCGTTTGATCGGTTTCGTCTGCCTACATACAGATCACAGATAACTAATAATCCAATTTTAACATCTGATTCTACCCAAACCTACCACGCCAATTCATTTCAACTATTCGTGCAACCCAAGATTACAAAAGGATCAGCCTACTTTCAAAATAAATCTCAGATCCCCATCCAGATTTGGTTGGCGCTACACATTTAATGTACGAGAAGTCTTCTTCACGACTATCATTTGTTCCTCCTTCACAGGTATATTAAGATCTGATTTCCAGCTTAACACCCTTGTGGCAGCTTGTAACTTCGTCCAATTTTGACACCCCACGTACAAAGGCTCGTCGTTATCTTTAACTCGTTTGGTACTTCTTCTTCCTCCTGTACTTCTTCCTCCGGTACTTCTTCCTCGGAACTTGAACCCAAACATATTCGCGTAGATATTCAAGCATATGCGTTGATTTGATACAAAAAAAAGTTATACCTAACCTACACATACATTTATGATATTGACATAAATAGTTACATTAGTAAACGAAATCATATAATATGAAACCAAAAATGCATATAAAGACATAATAAATATACTTACACTCCGCCGATAAGCCACAGTTTAGGAAGTGATGATGAAGGGATGACATTTGATCTAACTTGGATGTACCATGCTAGTGTCAGCTATTTTGTGATCAGCGTGCCAAGTCATATCTTTGGCTGTCTTTTTTGACATGTACAACATTTGAAGTCTATCAGTAACGGGCATGTATGTCAACACCAAATTAGGGACCTTTCTTCCAACACTCTTGTAACGTGATGTCCCGCACCATTGACAATGGGTCAAGGAATAATCGGTGTCATAGAATAACATGCAATGATTTTTGCAAGCATGAATCTTCTTAATTGGGAGACTAATTTCCTTCGAACACTTCTTTGCCTCGTAGAAGTTCTCAACTAGTTTATTGTCCTTAGGTAATGATAATTTTATTCGGGTTATGTGGGTTGAGTAAACCGAATACTAAGTAAGATCGAGTATCGAACAGAATACAATCGACCCCTTTAGATCTAACCCGAATAGACCCGAACCCTACTAAAAGAGTATGTCTTGATCAATGAGATGTTTAGCGAATGATCCGGGATGGTATGGTTCTACACGAGATGTTTAACGAATGATCCGAGATGATATGGTTCTACACGAGATGTTTAACGAATGATCCGAGATGATATGGTTCTACACGAGATGTTTAACGAATGAGCCAAGCAATTATGGAACTCACGATCAACAACAAAGTTCCAGCTTATCTTGTTCTAGTTTGAAAGATGCAATTCCTAACTATGGGCCAAGGGTTAACAACAATGTACCACCAGGCGTAAAGCAGTTTATTAACTCGCCTATTTCGTTTAACGAATGATCCGAGTTGACATGGTTCTACACGAGATGTTTAACGAATGAGCCGAGATGACATGGTTCTACACGAGATGTTTAACGAATGAGCCGAGATGATATGGTTCTACACGAGATGTTTAACGCATGAGCCGAGATGATATGGTTCTACACGAGATGTTAAACGAATGAGCCGAGATGTTTTGAGGATAAAAGTGTATAATATGTTTGGGGAATAAAATCCCGTCGACATGTCGTCGGCGTCATAAAGGCGGGAAAAAACCCCGCCCAACTATTCGCTACGGTATAATTATATACACACAGAAGATCATAAACGGGCATACGGAACATATACATGTAGATATCCACAGATATACAATGATTTGTTACACATATATGTTATACCTAAACTTAGACATACACTTGTGATACTAGCATAAATAGTTACATTAATAAACAATCACATAAAATATTAAACTCCAAACACATATGAAGCCATACTAAGTAATGTGGGAGTGTGTAAGCATACACAAACATCAAAACGGTATTTTTGTGGGAAATTCGTGGGTATTTACACACATATTTCCCATGGATTTAACACATTTGTGGATAATCGGTGGGAAATTACCGACAACTTTCCCACGGGCATAATCATTTTCTTTTACTTTTTAATATAGGTACACGTATACACGTCCGTATACCTACAAACAAAACATCTAAAGATACAATGAAGGTCGTAAACGGACATACGAAACATACAAAACATACATGTGTAGATATTCATACATATGCAATGGTTTGTTACATAAATAAGTGATACTTGCATAAATAGTTACATTAATAAATAGACACATATAAAATGAAACTACAAATACATATGAATACATACTAACTAATGTGAGAATGTGTAAGTGCACACAAACATAAAAATGATATTTTGTGGGAAATCCGTAGGTATTTACATGCATATTTCCCACGGATTTATCACATTGGTATTTACACACATAGACCGTGTGAAATCCGTGAGTAATGTAGCTAAAATTTGCCACGGACTTTTGGCCGTGGCTAATATGTGTGAAATTTGCGACAAGTTTCCCACTGAAGTTTAATCAACACAAATAGTGTGAATATTGTTGCAAATCTGTGGGAAATTTACGACGGATTTGCCACAAAAACTTGGTCAACAATTTAGTCTGTAAATAGTGGGAAATCCGTGGGAAAATTATGACATATTTCCCACGGAAATTTGGTCAACAATTTAGTGTGGAATTTGTGTGTATTCCGTGTGAAATTTCCCACAAAATTTTTTCCGTGAGAAAAGTTTGTGGGTAAAACCAGTTTGTGTAGTAGTGACCTTTTCATTTTCTGTTATTTTATTTTATTTGCATTCGTAGTAATTTGGGTTAGTTGACTAGCAACTAATTCCGCCCACTCTTTCAAACCCGAGATTTTACTTGCTTTCATAAAAATATAAAAACATAAAAAGAATCTTCTCTCACCCTTAGACCTATTAGAGTAGTTTTTCATACCTAACGAACACTATTCCCTGTGGAGAACGATCAATCCCCCGTACTTACCACTACACTATACTACATCGGTCAGGTACACTGCCTGGTGGGGTTGTAAGCCTCTTGAGATCCCTCGAGAGGTAAAACCTGTTGTAAGGTTGCAAAACCACGCATCACAAAGCAGTTGTGATATCGTCTTGGTGAGATGCCATTGATGATGATTGGTACGATAAAGTGGATACAGGATCTTTGCAACGAAATAGGAGTTGAGGTTGTTGAAGGTTAAACTTGGTTGTTGTTGTGAAGCTTTGGTTTGTTGTTGATGATCGTTGAAGTTGCAGTTTATATAAACGAAACAAATTTAAATAAAGTTACAAAATTTGATTAGAGTATAATTAAGACAAAGTCAAAAGTTTACAATTTCGACAAAAGTTATGTAAATTATAATTTATATAAAATGACAATTTCTATAGAAATATTGACTTGACCAAAATTTATGCAAATTATGGTAAAATATCAATTTAGATAGAAATATATCAAATTTATATAAATTGGTAATTTATATAAAATCTAACACTCTTATACAAGAGGGTAGATATCCGTTTGTCAAAGTATTTTACACTCTTATACAAGAGTAAAAATACCGAATTCACTTTTGATTTGACGAAATTACGTTCGAATCAAATCCTTAAAAGTTATTTAACTTTGAAATCGTTTCACAGAAGTACGAGGGTCAAAAATGCCAAATCTGAAAGTTTCCTAAGGCTGCTGAAAAGACAGGGACTGAAAATGACAATTCTGAAAAGTGCTTCTTTGTCCGATATCGCAATTGTAGTATCGTCCGATATCGCAATTGGCAAAAGATCTCGGACAGAACTATATTGCTGATTTGCGATAAAATTTGTTGAAGCCCAATTGCGATATTTTTATCGCAATTTGAATTGCGATAAATTCGTCAGTCCTGAATTGCGATAGAATTTTTTGCACCCAATTCCGATAAAAAACTTGAATTCCGATAATTCGACTGTTTTCAGCCAATTCCGATAAACACACTGAAACTTGGAATTTCGATAATCTGCCTTTTTCAACCACTTTTTGTCCTTTTCCTCTACTAACCCACTGACTTCTTACACCTTTAAAGACTTTCTTTCACCCACTTCTTCCACCAACTATTACCAACTCAAATCAAATCAATAATTCACTTATCTTATCCAAAAACACAAACAAATCATACCTTTTTGGATACTGTCGATATAGAACTAAGAACAAACAAAAATTTATTCTTCCAAACCAAGTGATAAACTAATAATCTTTCTTCAACCAAGTCGATTCATTCATAAAACAAACACAACTTAACCTTTATTTTTTGTATTGATCGAAATAGAAGAAAAACCACAAGTTGTAATTTTTCTAGTGAAAGAAAAATAACAAATGATGTTTTAATCTTTAGGATCAAACAAAAATAATACAACCTTTGGTCTTGTGTTCGATGTTCACAGAAAACAACTATGGATCGTTTCACAAAACTTCAAAAACGCATGAACAAGAATCAAATACAAAGAAGGACCTCCTACCTCTAAGCTAGGCTCGTTGATACCACTTGTTATAGCTTGAAATCCTACTTTATCATACACTTCATACCCACTGTTGAGATCGAATGGCACTTGAAGAGAAGAAAGAAAGAATAGAGAATAATAGAAATAAGATAAGAACTATAGATGAGAAATTGTGACAGTAGTAGAATAAGATGGAACTATGAATGAGAGTATGTTAGATTAGAAAGAGAGAGAGATACAAGATAACACACACTCCCACCTTATCTCATTTACTGCACATTTAACTTATGTGGTGGGAGAGTGCTTAAGTACAAAGAGAGAAATGCCCTAGTGGGCTTAAGATGGGCTTGGTGTGGGCTTGTGTCTCATGGATCACTTATACATTAAATCTTTACATGTTAGATTTAGCCACAAGCCCACTTTCTAGACTTAGATACTACACGACACATACAAGTTCTAATATTTGAAATGACCATCACTTCAACATATAAAATCAATGCTAACAACTGGACCCTTCCTTGTCATTTTATTGATATCATCAAAGTTTAAGTGACCTAGTCTAGCATGCCATAACCATGCTTGGTTATCTATATTTGCTAAGAAGCATATAGGTGTTTCTATTTGCAGTCTAATACTGTAAAGTCTATTTTTCGATCTTTCAATCTTCATCAACAACTTCTTATTCTTGTCATACAAGGTCAGTTGGTTTCCATCCATGATGACCTTGCATCCTATCTCTGTGAGTTGTCCTAAACTCAATATGTTGCTCTTGAGGTTTGGTATGTAGTATACATCTGATACTATCTTTTGTTCGTTGTTCTTACAACCTAACAATATATAGCCTTTTCCCTTTTTCTTCACATACGATCCATCTCCAAAACGAACGCGTCCTGTCATACTTTCGTCAATATCTCTAAAATGACTCTTAGTTCCCGTCATATGGTTACTTGCACCATTATCTAAATACCATATGCTTGCATCTGCTGTAGCATATTTTTCGGGTTGAATTTGTCCTTCATTCAACAAAACTTCCTCGTGTTCAGTTTCGTGTGTTGCCATTAATAGTGATGGTTCTTCGTCTTCTAAGATAAGGTTTGATTGTTCCTGAGTTGTCGATGTTCCTCTACAGTTTCTCTTAAAATGTCCAAGTTTTCCACACTTGAAACATTTTACTTTGCTCATATCTCCCTCACGTTTATTCCTACTTGACTTTCCTTTGTGAGTTGAGCTATCTTCCTTTGAGTCATATTTGTTTCTATCACTGTGCCAGTTTCCTCGTGAGAAGTTTGATCTACCTCCACGTTTACTAAATCACCTACCTTTTCTAGAGTTTTCGCCATGAGCAAATAGTAAGTTTTCCTGGCTTTCAACTTGTCCTCCTTTCCGGAGTTTTATCCTTTCTTCAAATGCCTTGAGTTTTCCAGTGATCTCATCTAAGGTAATATTGTCGAGATCATTTGATTGTTCTATGGATGCTACTATGTGAATGAACCTATCTGGTGTGGAATCTAATAGTTTTCGCACTAAAAGTGATTCATCCAAAGTTTTCCCTAATACAGAATAACCACAAATATGTTGAGAACAAGAAGACAAGTTATTAAGATAAGCGCAACTGAATGAAATAAATTCACATATAGCTGCTTGTGTATATACCAAAAACCTATATAAATAGGAAATTCTCAGCTTCAATTCTCACACTTTTACCATATATATTTGTGATTTTAAATTATGGGTACCTAATGCTTACCCAATCGTGACAAGCAACAACAAAATGATCTGAACCTCCAGTTCTATTCCAAAAATTGTATCTCCCTGCTATCATGTCAATGTAGTTCTTCAAGTATTGTACCAGTTTCCTCTTACTGTGAGATCCGGGCACATACAAGTTCAACTCCAAGATGCGAGAGCTAAATGGAATATAAAACAAATGGGCTTTTTTAGGGTTCTTAGTAACAAAATGTTTGCTTTCTTGCATATTCCTCATGAAACATCCCTCGGATGCATAAATACCCCTAAGAACTAGCTCTGGCTGGTGAAATATTGGTTTTTCTCCTTCTTTATAGATGTAAACCTTTAGAGTCTTTTCCATTAATTCATAACTACTGCATCCGAAGAACAAACAATTAAGTATGATAAAGCATGACTTTGAATTCTTGGTGACATACTCACATAAACAAATCTTTAACCAACATAAGGAACCTATGTAAATTCATTATGTTTTACTTCATTTGGTTTTTATAAATCTTTGCCTACTAGAATTTTGACAAAAAGTAGAGTTTTACTCACCTCTTAAACCTTGAAATGTTACGATAAATAGAGGGGTCAGTGATCATGTCATTGACACCGGCACTCTCAATCTGCGATTTTGCATATAGTAATTCTTGATCCACCATTGAAGACCATCGCGGTTTCTACATTGTGTTTATTACTAGTAAAACACAATTATTATATAAGTAATCAATCACGATGAACACAATATCAATTCTGCTAGGCGTTCTTTAATTAATTTATTTACTAGTATGTTTAAACTACAATCATAAGCCCTATTACAGGTTCCAGTTTCCAAGTTAAGCGAGTCGTTCAAATAAGCAACAATTTAAAGTAACACTTTAAGTAACGGCAACAATTTAAAATACCGTTGAATGAACAGAAGCACGATTATGAAGTAAAATGTCACGCATCATGGGGATAGTCACCGTGTCCCTCAATGGCCTCATATGACTCTTTCTAACCGTTGGAATCACCTTCGTCGATGAGTTATCATGCATCATGGGGATAGTCACCGTGTCCCTCAATGACCTCATATGACTCTTTCTAACTGTTGGAATCACCTTTTTCGATGAGTTATCAGCTGAGAAAAAAGGTTTTTGCCCTGATACCTCAGCCGGTTCCTTGAAGTTATGGTCGAGATTTGGTACGTTTGGTTTGTTCAGTGAAGTCTTTATGGGAGCACTTACTATAGTATTGGCCATCATCGTTAGTGGTGTTAAAGAAGCTGGTGAACTTGATGGTGTTTGAGGACTTCCTGCTGTTAATAATGAAGATACAACACCACCATATGGTAACTCAAAGTATTGAAACATCACAACCGCACCAAATACTGCTGCCATAATCCATACAAATCTTTTGCTTTTAAACATAAACTGAATTTCATGAGCCATTTGTAATCTAACAGGGACTGAGTAAGAAAAAATTATCGGTTAGTCCAATCCACGAGGCGAACCTGGATGTGGCTAGAAAATCTTCACACCAAGTTTAATCTTTAAACATTTAGACTAGTAACTTTGCAGCAAAAGTTCTTGATGAATTTAACTAAAATATCCGATCATCTATGTTCATGCTGAAATGGATGAAGTGGTACCTAGTCAATGTGTATCATTTATGATCTTTGATTAACGTGTATTTGAACAAGTAAAGCGTTGAAAACAATTAAAAAATTTATAGGAAATTTTTACCAACTTTAAAAATAAAATATTTAAAAAACAGTAATGATCATTTATGGTGTGACTAGAGGGACATTTTTATCTTAATTTTTATTTTGTAGCCCGACGTGCCAATGTGTAGGGAAATGTATTCTATTGTTAACTTGATTGGGAATGATGCAAGATCCTTTCTATACGCGAACGATTAATAAAATTGCAAATTTTACAGAAGTGTTACTCTTTCAATAAACTCCGTATGACTTGGGTAGTCTGTCATTTAAGTGTATTTATATACCAAATATTTACTTACATATAAGGGATCAATTCTAGCTACTTATATTTTAGATTAGATATCCACTTTCACATTTTTTTTCTTCAAAAATTAACATCTCTTAAATTGCTAATCGTTAAGGGAAAAAAATTACACAATCGCGACGATCATTTAATTATCTTTCTATAAACAGGCACTTTGATATACTTTCGACAATTTTCTTTTCGTTTTTTCAAGTTTTTCGTCTTTTTTTTCCTTTTATACTTTCATTGTTGAAAATTGCATGAGAAATCATACGTGATTAAACGCTAATTTGAATATTCGAATATCTTAACATGTAATAAAATGAACATAACTTTTAATACAATATTTTAGAAGCTTTATCATTTTTTTTCTTGGAAACTAGACATTTACAGCTTTCCAACCATGTATAACACATTATATTTTGAACTGTAGATTAATCCAGTTAATTCTTCAAAGTTGGATTAAACACTACAAATATAAAAACGTGTTAAGTAAAAGTTCAAGTAAACAAGTTTTTGATTGAAGTTATCCTTTGTCAATTATCACTTAAGGTATGTAAATGAATCTCTAGAACTTGCATAATGATCAAATAAAGTTTTATCTTACACATTACATAAAACTCTTGCATTATTTAATAAACCCTTACTTATTTTTATAAACTTTCACAAAAGTTTTATTTACTTTCATTTAAATAAAGTATTTAATCCACATTTGACCGACTAGTTAAGAATCTTCCCCATTGGGGATTAATTCAAATGTGATCTTGCATGGAATATGAATTAGGCATTTTGATAATAATCCAAGACCAAAGAGGAAAGCATCAAAAGTATTTTTGCATAAAAACTACCATTAACCATTATAGGGTTTTGTGTGCTTAACATTAAGGTAAGCATCTTACCTCTTTATCTCGGTCATTTTCCTATGCATCATTAGAGAGGAAATATTCCAAACAAGACATGAATGACCTCTCAAAAATGGATATATTTTTGGCTGATTTTGACCCACGGATCCCTTCGTGGATCTGTCGACCTCTGGTCCAGGATCTTCTTTTCCTATTTAAGCAAGCATTTCTCGTAACATTTTCCTCACCCTTTGCAAATATATTTCTAAAATATCATTACATTCTCATACACTCTTTTCTTTGACATTATCTTATTATACATTCATTCAATTGGTCCATTCAAGTGATTTATTTCTCTAGTAATGGAAGAACACAAGAAGTCACCAAGTCTTTTGTATTGTAGTGTTAGTTTTGTATTTGCAACCTTATTGCGCTATCATATTCCACTACCGCACTTTAAAGTTCAAAAACTCCACTATACACCAAACATAAAGACTTAGGTTAGTATTTTAGTCCTCAAAATACATAGAGAGAAAAGTCGGTTCTTTTTTACTAGGACTCGATATTTAGCTTTGTATCGGTAAAAATAAAAGTGACGTTGTACGGTTTTCTTTACGAAGAAGGGAGCTTTTTGACATAGTAAAGTAACTCTCGAGTTGTAAACTCGGGGATTGGAGTAGGGCGAGAAGGAGCTTCGTTACCGAACCATTATAAATCTCTTGTGTTTGGTTTGATCATTTTTTTACTTTCTTGTCTTGCATTTCATTTACTTTTATATATTATCTTTGCTTGAGTTCACACTAAGTTTCAAAAAAAATATTTTAAAAGGCTACAACTATTCAACCCCTTCTATTTTATACAGTAACAAATAACTGAACAAGAAAAAAGGTAACAGTTCCGTAATGCATCATGAGCTACAAATACTATAAGCAACATATTAGTTTATGAACAAATACTATATTCCACTCATTTTTAGAAATTAAAATAATAATAATAATAATAATAATAATAATGTTAGATTTTCAAATATGTGTGTGTTTGGTACATGGTTAGAATTCACCGTGGGCTTATAATCGGGCGGTTTAGGATTAGTTATTGGTATATCAAAATTCATGTTTAGTTCATGACAGGTTTAGTAAATTATTCTTAAATGTAGGTCTTGCTTTGTCAGATGAGAACAAAATCAATTATGAGAAGAATACAAAAAGAGCATTGTAAAACCTGAGCTCTTTATCACGAATTTTGAAACCTCACGTTTGAGAGTGTGAGTCCTTATTCTAAAACCTATGAATATATAACAAACAATGTTTTCTACTTTGAGTCCATCCCTACTGACAAAAAGGCTCATACCAAACACTCCCTAAAACTACTAAATTTATAAAACAATGTACTTTCATAAACACCTCATAATAAGTTTCATAAACAACCTCAAATTAAAGACGACTTGCTAAATTTATAAAAACTTCTAAATTTAACATTGAACTATTTTCCAGTTTCAACAATATTACAAGTGATAGCTTATTTTAACATCTCGTATTGAAATCTCTGTTTTATATAAAGGTTGACAAATATAAGTTTTAATTTGAAACTAAGATTTTAAAAGGACAAAACTGAATTAACCCCCTCTTTTAGCTTTTTACAGTAACAAATAACTAAACGGAAAACAAAAAAGGTAGCAGTTCGTAATGCATTATAAGCCACAAATTAGTTTATGAACAAATACTATAAGCCACATATTAGTTTATGAACAAATATTATAAGCCATTCATTTTTAGAAAACAAATTAATGCTTGATTTCAAATAAGGGTGTGTTTGGTACATGGTTAGAATTCACTGTGAACTTAGGATTATAATCGAGCAGTTTCATATTAGTTATTGGTATATCAAAATTCATGTTGTTAGTGCAAATATGACATGTTTAGTAAATTATCCTTAGATGTGGGTCATGCTTTGTTAGATGAGAACAACAGTAGGGCTGTTCAAAAAGCTCGCGGCTCGTGGCTTGCTCGAAACTCGCTCGAAAAAAGCTCGAAAAAAGCTCGCTCGAAATCGGCTCGTTTATAAACGAGTCGAGTCGAGCCGGCTCGGTTTGTAAACGAGCTGAGCCCGAGCCAACGTCGGCTTGGCTCGTGGCTCGCTCGTTAGCTCGCTCGTTGGCTCGCTCGTTTGGCTCGTATATTATATATATATATATATATATATATATATATATATATATATATATATATATATATATATATATATATATATATATATATATATATAGTGAGACTTTCTTGCGAGAACTATTTTATCTGCGAGAACTGAGAGAACCACCAAAAACATACATGCACGCCTTCAATAATTGTATTTTTGCACATATGTTCTAAAAACAACATATATGTTTTTAAAAAAACATAGTTGTTCTAAAGAATTTGATAAGAAATTGGAAATACAACATTTTTCTTTGAAGGTGTGCATGTATATTCTTATAAGGCGTGCAACGACAATATTGCGGCCTTGAGTAAGGTTTTTGTGAAAAAAGAGGATGAGTTCATGATGATATTGAAGAACATAGGTGGATACTTACGATTATTGATGATATACAACTAGATGAAAGAGTAATTCAAGTTTTTGGAAATGCTATTTTGTTAACTTCTAGATGAAAGAAACTCAAGTCTGTTATTTTGTTAATTACTTTGATGGCCATATTGCAGAACTGCAGAACTAATTTTTATTAGAATTGAATTAGTATTTGACATTTTGACCTGGATTAAAATCGTGTAGCTTATTTTTTGTTTTTTTATGTTAAAGTATATCCCATTCAATGTAAACGAGCGGGCTCGACGAGCCACAAGCTGGCTCGAGTATTTGACGAGCCGAGCCCGAGCTCAACTTTTCGGCTCGTATAAATAAACGAGCCGAGCCGGCTCGGCTCGATTTTTAAACGAGTCGAGCCCAAGCCTACCCTGGCTCGGCTCAGCTCGGCTCGTTTACAGCCCTAAACAAAAGCAATTATAAGAAGAATACAAAAAGAGCATTGTAAAACCTGAGCTTTTTATCAGGAATTTGGAAACCCAAGTCCATCCCCACCGAATAAAAGGCTCACAACAAACACATCTGAAAACTACTAAATTTATAAAACAATGTACTTTCATAAACGCATCATAACAACTTTCATAAACAACCTTAAATTAAAGACGACTTGCTAAATTTATAAAAACTTTTCAATTTTAACATTTAACTATTTTCCAATTACAACAATAGTACAAGTGATGGCTTATTTTAACAGCTATGTCAACGTAATGAAATCTCCGGTTTATAAAAAGGTTGACAAATAATAGCAATTTTTAAATACGATCAAAATGATCCAAATACTAAAAATTATGTTGATATGTCTACGATTTTATAAACGCATAAAACTACATAACATATAATAGGTTAGATAATATGATCAAATTTTAAAAAGAATTTCAAGATCCTATAACAAAATAATAAAATTGAGGAAAAAGAAAACAAAATACGAGCACCAGGAGTCCATAATAATCAAGTCTTGTACTAGTAAACTATTGGGAGGAGGTAGATAAATCAAAATATTTTAGGACATAAAAATTTTGAGCTCAATATCAACTTATTTATTGAAAAGGTATTCTCAGCTATCTTGTTTTTTGTAAACAACTAATGAAAATTTGTAAAACCATAACATAAACAATCAATTTACAAAGTTATTTTTACAAACATCTATATACATAATATATATAAAAGTCTTGAAACCAAATATAAAAAGCGCACTTTCTCAGAGCTTTGCGTATTCTAAAAAAAGTATTCCAATTTTAATTAGACTTTCTTAATTGATTTTTGTAATTAACTTAAAAAAAGTTGATTTAAATATTTTTTTTACAAAAGCAAAATCAAAAGTATTACAATATTTTGCCCATATTTCAATATTCTAAAGATCTTTTTGTTGTTTGTATTTTTTTTTAAATAAAAATAGTGCTAAGTATATATTACATATTTGAAAAATAAATATTCTATATAAAACAGGCAAAAAGATGAAAAAGGTTAATAATGAAAATGTTGGGCTACAACCTACATTTACAAAATGACACATACTTTTGGTGGTATTTAAAAAAATTGAGCCATGCGAAACGACGCCGTTTAATATGTAAATGTACATATATGAGTGAATGTGAAGCAACGTATTCCTTTGATCCGCCTTTATCAAAAGAACAACTACAAAGAGAGACAACTATTTAGGTGCAGTTTAGTGGTAAAGACTTGTGACGCTCGTTATCAAAATGTGAGAGATCTTAATTTCACTTCTTTGGTGCTTGGTGCAAAAGGGGAGAATGGAGAATTTACATGATGTGCATGAGTGTAACAGCGGATTCAAACCAATGAGTTAATCGACCAAAATATCATGATCTATAATCACTATGGATATAGGTACAAGCGCGGTTGTTATTCCCAAACAGTTTTTAAGCGAATATGTAGGGTGTCAGGTTATGCGAATATGTAATTAAGACAACTAAGCTGCAAAAGATTGTGTTGAAAGTCTTATAAAAAAGAGCTTATTGAGCTCAATTAACTAATAAGCGTAAGCTCGTTGGTTGATGCCCAAACAATTTTTAAGCTCATAATTTCATTAAATAAGCCAATACAAACACCCCTTAACCAGCCGTTGTTATTTCCAGAAGTTAATTGCTTGAATTTGTTTATTTGACTGGATTTAGCATTTTGCATATTGTGACGACCTAATAATTAGTTTTATTTACGTTGCACTTCTGAGTAACCGTGAAGCTTGAAAGCGATTAATTTCCTTTAGTTGGCATTCCCTTCACTATCTCCCAGCTATGTGAACAACCTTATATGTTATTTAACATTATGTGCTCCTGTCCAGACGAGTCTCGAAGGGGTGTGTAATAGGTGCCGTTGCACGGGACCTCTACTTAAAAGAGATCACATTTTTATTAGTTTTGCATATAAATACATATAATATTAAACATATATGAGTCATATAATTTAAAGCTATATGTAATTTTTCTTTAATTTACAAGTGTAAATAGATCTGCTCTTGTCTATGGCCTATGGCCACCTAAAACCGCAAGACAGACCTGCTCTTGTCTCATTTGTTTAATCATGATAATATCATTAATGGATGAGGAAATGGTGCTATTTCTGCAAGCTTTGTGATTTCGCCGATTGGTTTATCAAAATTATCAAAATGCGTTGAATTAATTGGACAAAGTGTACTTGTCAATACTTTGTAGGAGTCTATATTCACTATCAACTTTAGTACCAAAGCATCTCGTTACATATGTTCGGGTCTCATTCGTTACTTTAGTACCAAAGTTCTGGTCTCATTTATTTCATCATAATAAAATCACATATGTTCGGGTCTCATTCGCTACATGCCTTGTAATGACAAGAAACCTTTTACTACTAAGGAGGTGAACGACATCGAGAGCTCGTGCATTTCAGTGTGTGGCATCTGATCATCAATCATGTTAGCATTTAGGAAAGGTTGGCATGTACTCGTGTCTTTTTGTATATCTCCTTTCCCTTAACCCAACAAAATATTTGATTGTGAAACTGTTGTTGTGATGTTTAATTAATGGTATTTACTATGTTTGGTAGTCCATAGGACCCGTATTAGATTGTTGTAAAACTGATCTTAAATCCATTGGTTTTGGTATAGACCTTCATGGTGATGGTTTTGTTACAGTTTTGTTTTGTTGCTACTTGTTTTTGTTGTGAAAATATAATGTAAACAGGTAGTATTTAACAAAAAATGAAAAAGTAAAAAATTAAAAATTAAAAATTCATAGAGCCATGTTTTGTAAGGAAAAAACAAAGGTCTATGCTTATTAAAAATGGTTCTTTTAATCCCATAGAGCGAGGTTTTCAATCAAAAAATGGGGCTCTATTAAACATCATAAAGCCCGCTTTTAAAACCGTAAAACCGGGCTCTATGACAATTCTTGACAAAGTCTCTCCCTCTTTGTGCCCTCATGAAAAACCGGGCTCTATGTCCATTTTTGTTGTAGTGACTAAAGGATATAGCCCTCATGAAAAACCGGGCTCTATTCGACGTTTTCAAGTGACATTTGAGCCTTACGTCGTCTGGCTTAATGACGTTAAAAGAATTAGTATAAAAGTAAGAGTAAGGCCTAAGTATATAGACCTACAAATAGACCTACCAATTTGATTGGTCCATTTATTTAGATGATTAAAAATTCACTAACTTTTTATATGATTCCTAATATACTCTCCTCCAATAATTTAAGAGTAAATTCCCAAAATAGGCAAAAAATATTCCAATATTTCAAGACTTGGCCACAAACGACACCCTTTTCTCATTTTGTCCACGCTCGACTGCTCGACTCTATTATTTTTTTGACATGTGTCTTTGCAAGTACAAGTGTTAGGTGGGGATATTTTATTGGTTTTGGTTTAAATGACAAATATACCCTCAAACCCATATATAAAGAGACACCACATCTCACTAACTCTCTTCTCTCTCTCTTTTCCCCATCGCCGGCCACCGCCAACTTCCGACCACCGGAAAATTTTCAGGCGAGCTACTTTTCTAGCCAAATCGATAGATCGGTGCACCCTCTTCGTTTCTGGAGCGTTTTAGCTCGTGACTCCCACCGCAACACCACCCACGCGCCACCCACCGCCACTGCCACCACGCCGCCGCCATCACCACCTTCCCCTTCCTCTTTTCTTCTCGGTAAACCCCGTCATGACCTCTCGCTGTTTTGTGGTACTTTTTACCACTAGACCAATATGTCCTTTGTTTTCCTTTTTAAAAGGATGTTTGTTTAAGCTTATATGATCGGATTTATAAAGCCATAGAAAATGAGCTTATGTCAAAAGCGATGAAGATATTATTATTTTGCATTTGTTATTTTCCGAGCATAAAAAGGTTACCGGATAATAGTGGGTGAAATTCGACCCGTATCTTGGCGGGGCAACCCGATTCGGTTTGCAGCCATGCGCTAGTACAAAAATGGGATTTGGTCACACATGTTGTTTTTCGAACGGCCACACAGTAACTTTTTTATGTGACTAAATGTACCAGAATAAAAGAAACAGCCACACTTGATCCGACTTGTGTGACCATTTCGTCTTTCCAACTGAGGCTACAGTCACACATTTGAATATTTTCGTGACTAGAGGTATCTTGTAATTTTTTTTTTTTTTTTATTATTTAGTCACATATAATTTGGGACGTGTGACGGATACAAATAAGTTTGAAACATTAGTCACACTATATATATACATATGTGACAAATATATGTCACACAATTGAATAGTGTGACCAAAATTCATATATGGTCACATGAAGTAATTGTGTATGTGGCTAAATCATATACTCAAGTTTGTCACACATTATTTAAAAGTGACTAAATCATATAGTCAAATTTGTCACACATTATTTAAAAGTGACTAAATATAATGCACTTAATTTTTCCCAAAATAAAATTTCCCTCTTCTCACTTTTTTACAGACCCGCCTAAATTTTTCCCAAAAATCAAACTCTCCTCCTTCCCAAATTCCCAAATATTTCATTAACCATCCCAAAATTTCCCTCACAAACTTTTCATAGATCTGGTCGTCTTCTTCTTTCTTCTACCAAATTAAAATAATGAACCGCACAATAACCCCTCCCCTCCCCCAACAAACCAAGAAGTTACAATGGTCTTCTTCTTCTTCTACCACACTCGCACCACACTCTCAACTTTTCACATAGATCTGGTCTTCTTCTTCTTGTACAGGTCTTCTTTCTGACTCTCTAAAACTCTAAATCATTAACATATGTTAATTGTATAAAATTTGGATTTAGATGTTAAATTATTGGATTTTTATAACAGATGGAGATACGAAGCCTATGGGGTTCTCAAAGGAAAGGTCAATAAGAGCACTTCATTTCTCTGGTGAGTGGTCTGAATCCCTAGGTTTGAGGTTTCTTTTTGGAACACTTCTATATTGAACTTTTGAAAAGCTTATAGACTCAAAAATTTGGGTTTATGAATTTATCAACATGAGCTTGTGACTTATTTAAGACTATAAGCTCATAAGCCCAAAAATTCAAGCTTATGAGCTTTTTAGAAGTTCAATAAGCTCGTAAGCCTGCCAAATAAGCTTAAACAAACGCTCTCTTATTTATAGTGTTTTGGTATGCATTTGAAAATATTTACCCTTCTTAGCTGGTTATTTTAATCTTTACACACCCTACAACAAGAAGCCTGCGAAATCCAAACATAATTACCTGAACTCTTAAATCCATTAAATATCTATCTAGTCGAGTTAAGTTTGTGTGAAATTGAAGTGTTAACTGAGGTACGAAATCTAGTTAAAACATTTGATCCCCAGATGGGGTCGATCATTCGAAAGTTTCGAACATAGAACACTTGAGGTCAAATGGTTCAATAGCTTGTACTGATTTGATATTGTGAAGTGATTAGTGAATCTGTGATTTCACGTGTGGGATTAGGCAAATTAGTTTCTTAATGGTGTGATTATTTAAGTTTTATTGTAATAGTATATGTTTAGCTCTTTCGGAAGTATGATTTAGTTATTTCTTTGTTTTACAGGTGAACGTTCCCAAGACTAAGAAGACTTTCTGCAAAAACAAGGCCTGCGGAAAGCACACTTTGCATAAGGTGACACAATACAAGAAGGGTAAGGATAGTTTGGCTACACAAGGAAAGCGTCGTTATGACAGGAAACAGTCCGGATATGGTGGACAGACCAAGCCCATCTTTCACAAGAAGGTAAAAATTTACTTTTGTACAAATATCATTTTTCTAAATCTTTAACATTGGTGTCACATTTAGTACATTGCCTATAACTTTAGCGGCTCTTAATCATTGTTCACTCATTGTATGATCTAGGCTAAGACCACCAAGAAGATTGTGCTAAGGCTGCAATGCCAAGGTTGCAAGCATGTTTCACAGCATGCAATCAAGGTTAGCTATAAAATGGCGTAAATTAATATATTTTTGTGAACCTTATTTGTTTCTAATTTCTGCATTGCCTTCTGTTTTACTATTAGAATGAAGTCGCTCGGGCAATTGAGCATTCGGCCTGATATATTGTCACCTACTGCCCGAGCTGCAGAAGCTTTGTGATAAGGTATGACCAGACCTCTTATATCATCTGTATATGCAGTCGAGTTGTACAAGACTGGAACCTTAATATCATAATATGGAACATTTTTAGTATTTAAATGGACTTCTGTTAGTCAATCTAGTTGATCCTTCAATAAGACCCTTTTTAGAATTGTTCAAGATACCCGAAAGTTGTACCTTTCTGACTATCATTCATTCCTTATTTGACAGCTCAGCAAGAACGTCTGATGGAGAGACAAAGACAAACCCCTTAGACCGAGCTGTGGCTCCTTATTTGACAGCTCATTTGTGTCCCTTTTTTTAACTAAATTTTTTATTTAACTCGTCTGAGATTAAAAATAAGTCAGAGTCGACCCATTCCTATGTAATTTGGTTGGATTGCCACCTCTAATGTATACAACTACTGATCAAAACTTTTTTATACCAACATCTCTTTTATTAGACTAAAATATGTGTGTTCATGGATGTTGTTGGTAGGCGTGTTATGATATGAAACCATTCAGGATTTTGAGGATCAAGTATTTATAAAGCGTATCCCACATCGTTTGATATCGTAATGCAGATTCTTTGTATGACATGTTTTTACTAAATAAAAGTCTTCGTTTTTTGTAGGATCTGTCGGATCACCAACGCTTTTTGCTGGAGGTATGCCATCTGTTCGTGGGCCTTATTTCGGAAGCTATGGCTACCAACAACCATTTCCTTTCAGCTACCAACAAGGCTTAGCATATCCCCCATACATGTAAGTTGTTTTTTTATTTTATCATACTGTTATAGTCATTTTAGTTGATCATCTATATTCCCTTTAGGTTGCAAAAGCATTGCTATTCGCTGTTTGCCCTTCACGAATAGATGTATGGAATTTGTACTAGTCTTGTACGTACTGCTGTTGCTGATATTGAATTTGAATATCATAGCCAACTAACAGTATGGCCCCACAAAAATCGTTTATAATTTGCAACCATAAGCTGTGTGGCATTTCCGATATGTATGTGTTTCTTAGTATGTAAATGTGGTTATATGGTACTCGTAATTTTATTTGTGCAGGTATACAACATATGGTCCAGAGTATGTCTACCCACAGGTCAAAATTGCTGCTACTAACCTTGAAATTCAAAATATATACCGCGTAATTGGTTTAGCATTGTGCAAGTATACTATAATCTATAAATTCTTACCAGCTTCAAAGAGTTATTTGGCTTCTGTAGGGTATTTACAACCCATATGCGGGTCAACAGTATCTTCAAATATTTGGAGTACCCGGGACAGTCAATGCGCAAATATATCCATACAATCAGATGGGTCAAACTGCTCCAAATTATCAGGGTTTTACAAGTTCTTGCATTTCCTTGTATACAGGTTGCAGATTTTGGTTCACTGGAATTATCACTAGTTGGTGGGCGAGAAACAACAGACACGAGAATCCTGATCGAGAGTTCACTGGAATTATCATGCAGTAATGGGCATTTTGAATACATTTGGAATATATAGGCAGAAGTCCAAGAGAATCCTGATCGAGTCTTCGGATAGTGAAGTTTTGAAATTATTCAAGGCAAGAAACAACAGACACGAGCTAGTGTATTTTTAATACTGCTAGATATTATAGTATGAGCAGGTGTATTAGTTCTATTAGTTATAAGTTAATACTGTTGGTTCATATAGTTAGTAGTGCTATTAGATATTATTGTATTTGAATTTGTTTTGATATATATTTGAATTTGTTTTGATATATATTGATTTCTTAAATGTGACTAAAAGATGTGTATAGTTACACTTCATAACACTTTTTGGTCACTGTTTGTTTAATTTGTTGTGTGACTAAATATTACAAAAGGCCACATACAAAAAAATTCATGTGGCAATTGGATGATCAATAGTCACACAAAATACAAATTTCTTCACTTTAAACAACATATGGTCACACTTATTAACACTTTTGGCCACTTTTTGCTTAATTGTATGTGACTAAATACCCAAAACAAACATGTTTTGTGTGACTAAATATTACAAAAGGCCACACAAACATAAAATTCAAGTGACCATTGGATGAACAATAGTCACACAAAATACACATTTCTTCACTTTAAACAGCATATGGTCACACTTATTCACACTTTTGGCCACTGTTTTTTAAATTGTTTGTGACTAACTCGAAAATAACAACACACGTTGTGTGACTAAATCATCACAATCGTCACATTTATTATATATTCATGTGGCCATAGGATGAGAAATAGTCACACATACTGATAAATTCAACAAAACTTGTGACTAATTGGTCACACATATTCGGGTTTTGGTCACTCTTTTTCAATGAAAACGGTCACAAACTAAACAATGTGACCATATATACCCTACGGTGGCGTGACTTTTCGTCACACACACCAAAAAAAACGTGTGTGACTATATGCATATAGTCACACATTTTGTGGTGTGATCGTAGGCCAAATCTGTACTAGTGATGGCGGGTTTGGATCCCTTTTATCCGGTTTCATATTTACAGATTTGAGCCTAACAATTTTACACTGAGACGAAATGAGGCTATTTTAGAGAGGTGTTTGACTTTTATTTAGTCAAACATCATCTGATGGTAAAACAGATCTGAGCCCCAGTTTATCAAACTTTTTTTTTGTTACTATTTATTTATCTATTTTCTTGTGTGACGAGCATGCTGTTTTGGTACTATCGAGGTGAAGTGTTATTGCTCTTTACTTCTTTTTCTAAATCATTATGGGTAAACAAATTCCACTCTAATGAAATGAGGCCAAAAATCAGAAGAGCCATCTTCTCAATCAATTTGGCCAATGATTTTTATAAGAAACCAACAACTTCGACAACCCCTGTTATTGATCTATAAAATATAAAGGGAAATTGCATAGAATATATATCGATCTTGGAATCCTTCGACTATAAAACTTTGGTCAATCTGAATATATGATGGTTGACCAGTTTAGTAGGGGTGGTTGACCAGTTGAGCGATGGTGGTTGAGCGGTGGTGGTTGAGCAGTGGTGGTTGAGCGGCGGTGGTTGAGCAGTGGTGGTCGAGCAGTGGTGGTCAAGCAGTGGTGGTTGAGCAGTGGTCGAGCAGTGGTGCTAGGTGGGTGGAGTTAGGTGAGGTTGGTGAGAGTAATTAATAAAGAAATATAATAAGGGCATATATGTCATTTAAGCCAAAACTAAAAAAAATATCATTACCTGACACTTGTACTTGCAATGACACATGTCAAAAAAATAATGGAGTCGAGCAGTCAAGCAGTCGAACGTGGACAAAATGAGAAAAAAATGTGATTTGCGACCAAGTCTTGAAATATTAAAATATTTTTGGCCTATTTTGAGAATTTACTCATAATTTAATTATCATTTTCCTAAACCCTCTACAACATACATTTTCCCAGATTTGTATCTTCGTCACATGCTTTCGCATCCAAATATCTAAGATTCTAAGCTACCGAAATCATGTTATAATCCATAGGGGCAATTGCATATATACCCACTAAAACTTGCATATTTACATATATACCCAAAACATGCTTAACTTGCATTGTACATCATGCATTGAAAACTTGTATTTTGAGAAAATATGCAAGTTTTTGAGTTTTAGTGAGTATATATGCAATTCTCCCTAATCCATATGAGACAAAACATATTTTTTACTAGTAATACTTTTATATTGGTTTTGGTGACAACAAGAGTAAGCATATATGTTTATTAACCTCTTGGATGTTTAAATTGCTCACGTTTTTTCATGTTCGTTCGATTGAAACGTTAATTGTGACAATTGGTGCTTCAAATATTATGATTTAGTCACATAATTCTGAGTGATATGTTTAAAGGTATATTGACCAGTTCTCTTGTAACGCAGCAATTAATATACAAAAATCACTTTACCTTAAAAAAAAGAAAAATATGAAATTATCTTTAATTAACGAGTAAATTGCAGAAATCGTCCCTAAGGTTTGGTCAAATTGCAGGTTTCGTCCAAATAGTTTGAAAGTGCATAGATCATCCCTAAAATAAACCTTTTTGCAAATTTTGGTCTCTGGCTTTAACCGGCGTTAAGTGGATTCCGTTAGAAGTTACACGTTAGCCCTATTGGCCAACAACTGTTACAGCGTTCATCCTTTAAAATAACGTATGTTTATAATTAAAAATTTTCTGTTTATTTAAAGTTTTTTCGATTTTTTATATACGTTTTTTTATATGTTTTTATACGCTTATATATATATATATATATATATATATATATATATATATATATATATATATATATATATATATATATATATATATATATATATATATATATATATTCTTAGATACTCTTTATATGTGTTTTTGTATGCGTTTTTATATACGTTTTTGTATATGTTTTTATACATTTTTATTAATATATTCTTATATAATTTTTATACGTTCTTATACGTTTTTATATACGGTTTTATAAAAACATATTCATTTTTATATAAGTTTTATACGCTTTTATATACGTTTATATATACGTTTTTGTATATGTTTTAATATATGTTTTTATATACGTTCTTATATACGTTTTTGTATACATTCTTATATATTTTGAATACATTTTTATATACACTTTTATAGATTTTTATATATGTTTTTATATACTTTTTATATATGTTTTTATATACGTTTTTATATACGTGTTTTATACGTTTTTATATGTTTTTATATATGTTTTTATATATGTTCTTATATAATTTTTATATACGCTTTTACACGTTTTATATACGTTTTTATATGCTTTTATATACGTTTTTTTTATACATTCTTAAAAAACTTTTTATACATTCTTATATACTTTTTATATACAAAACAGTATAAGAACGTATAAAAAGTATATAATAAAGTATAAAAAGTATATAATAACATATATAAAAACGTATACAAAAAAGTATATAAAAACGTATACAAAAACGTATATAAAAAGTATATAAGAACATATATAAAAAAAGCATATAAAAACGTATAAAAAAATATATATATGAACGTGTATAAAAACGTATACAAAAAATAAATAAGAACGTATAAAAAATATATAAGAACATATATAAAAACATATAAGTATATAAGAACATATATAAAAATGTATAAAAGCGTATATAAAAACGTATAAAAAATATATAAGAATGTATACAAAAACGTATAAAATAACGTGTATAAAAACGTATACAAAGACGTATATAAAAGCGTATAAACTTATATAAAAACGTATATATTTTTATAAAATCAAAAAACTTTAAAGAGTAAATTACACCGTTCGTCCCTGTGGTTTGGGGTCATTTTCACTCTGAGTCCTTATTTTTTTTTTTTGCTTTTTTAGTCCCTCAATAGTTTAAAACGCACGCCGTAGGTCCCTATCGTTAACGTCAGTTATCTTTTCCGTTAGCAAGTTTCAACGTTAGTCCATTAACCAAACAAGCGTTTGCAAAGTTAGTCCATTAACCAAAAAAAATTCAAAAAAACTTATAAAATTTCTAAAAAATTTATAAAAATTCAAAAAAAATTATAAAAATTCGAAAAATTTATAAAAATTCAAAAAAAAATTATAAAAATTAGAAAAATTTATAAAAATTCGAAAAAACTTATAAAAATCAGAAAAATTTATAAAAATTCAAAATTTTTTAAAAAATTAGAAAAATTCGAAAAAATTTGAAAAATTTATAAAAATTCAAAAAAATTATAAAAATTTATAAAAATTCAAAAATTCGAAAAAACTTATAATATATCAAAAAAATTTATAAAAATTCCAAAAAACTTTAAAAAATTAGAAAAAACTTGTAAAAATTAGAAAATTTTATAAAAATTCGAAATTTTTTTAAAAATTCGAAATTTTTAAAAAATTCGAAAAATATGAAAATTTTTTAAAAATTCGAAAAATTCGAAAAAATTATAAAAATTCAAAAAAATTATAAAAATTCGAAAAAATTATAAAAATTCGAAAAACTTATAAAAATTCAAAAAAAAAAATAAAATTTCGAATTTTTTTTTAAATTCGAAAAATTCAAAATTTTTTTAAAAATTCGAAAAAATTATAAAAATTCAAAAAATTTATAAAAATTCAAAAAAATTATAAAAATTCGAAAAAAATTATAAAAATTCGAAAAAATTATAAAAATTCGAAAAACTTATAAAAATTCAAAAAAAAATAAAATTTTGAATTTTTTTTAAAATTCGAAAAATTCAAAAATTTTTTTAAAATTCGAAAAATTCGAAAAAA
Organism: Artemisia tridentata subsp. tridentata; assembly: GCA_021014915.2. Lineage (NCBI taxonomy): Eukaryota > Viridiplantae > Streptophyta > Magnoliopsida > Asterales > Asteraceae > Artemisia > Artemisia tridentata. The sequence continues at coordinate 294,709,225 of CP139505.1, read as the reverse complement.
ATTATAAAAATTCAAAAAATTTATAAAAATTCGAAAAAATTATAAAAATCCGAAAAACTTATAAAAATTCAAAAAAAATTAAGTTTTTCGGGTTTTTATAATTTTTGTGTTAAAGTCTCCCAGAGTTATTTCTATAATTTGAAATTCACAAATATACTAAAATACAAAATAATCACAATTCAATATATAGTGTTTAAGTTAACACCAACTGGACAAAGTGTTAACCGGTTTTACATGTTTCATGACTTATTTCTCACCTATTGCCATCTCTACCTTGGGTTATTCTACCTTGTCTTTAATCAAATTGCATCTACCAAAAGTCACCCGTTAACTGACATATAGGTAAAACTTGATGGTGAATGAATAATTATGCACACAGATTTAGTTCCAAAGTTATTTTGCACTGTCTTCGATGTTTCAAACTGAACATGGTCTAACACATGAAGTCTCATAGATGTAATACTCGAAAACAATCAAATCGTTATCCTCAGATTATGTAAACGTGGCTCTTAATAAGGAATGTTTGATAACTCTGCAAATATTTTCTTCCGTATCAATACACATAACACGAATGTATGCTTTAGGGACAAAAAATGGGTACACAAATGTTACAAGAACTAAGTTAAGTTTGAGTGGTAATGGTTGTTCCTGTTGAAGATGGTGCAATTACATCAAAAGAATGAAGAACTTATAAAAATTATAAAAATTTGAATTTTTATAAGTTTTTCGGATTTTTATAATTTTTTCGAATTTTTATAATTTTTTAGAATTTTTATAATTTTATCGAATTTTTAAAAAATTTTCATATTTTTCGAATTTTTTTAAAAATTTCGAATTTTTAAAAAAATTTTGAATTTTTAAAATTTTTTCGAATTTTAAAAAAAAATTCGATTTTTTAATTTTCTTTTTTGTATTTTTATAAGTTTTTCGAATTTTTATAATTTTTTGGAATTTTTAAAATTTTTTCGAATTTTTATATTGTGCCATCATAAAAATATAATTTTTTTGAATTTTTATAAATTTTTTGAATTTTTATAATTTTTTCGAATTTTTCGAATTTTTAAAAAATTTTCGAATTTAAAAAAAAAATCGAAATTTCGTTTTTTTTTGAATTTTTATAAGTTTTTCGAATTTTTATAATTTTTTTGAATTTTTATAATTTTTTTCGAATTTTTCGAATTTTTAAAAATTTTTCATATTTTTCGAATTTTTTAAAAATTTCGAATTTCTAATTTTTACAAGTTTTTTCCAATTTTTTAAAGTTTTTGGAATTTTTATAAATTTTTTTGAAATATTATAAGTTTTTTCGAATTTTTATAAATTTTTATAATTTTTTTGAATTTTTATAAATTTTTCAAATTTTTTCGAATTTTTCTAATTTTTTAAAAAATTTTGAATTTTTATAAATTTTTCTGATTTTTATAAGTTTTTTCGAATTTTTATAAATTTTTCTAATTTTTATAATTTTTTTTGAAATTCTATAAATTTTTCGAATTTTTATAATTTTTTTTTGAATTTTTATAAATTTTTTAGAAATTTTATAAGTTTTTTTGAATTTTTTTTGGTTAATGGACTAACTTTGCAAACGCTTGTTTGGTTAATGGACTAACGTTGAAACTTGCTAACGGAAAAGATAACTGGCGTTAACGATAGGGACCTACGGCGTGCGTTTTAAACTATTGAGGGACTAAAAAAGCAAAAAAAATAAAATAAGGACTCAGAGTGAAAATGACCCCAAACCACAGGGACGAACGGTGTAATTTACTCTACTTTAAATAAATCGAATTTTTTTAATTATAAACGGCCGTTAGTTTAAAGGATGAACGGTGCAACAGTTATTGGCCAAAAGGGCTAACGTGTAACTTCTAACGGAATCCACTTAACGCTGGTTAAAGCCAGGGACCAAAATTTGCAAAAAGGTTTGTTTTAGAGACAATCTATGCAATTTCAAGCTATTTGGACGAAACCTGCAATTTGGCCAAACCTTAGGGACGATTTCTGCAATTTACTCTTAATTAACAGATGAATGTTTGATATTAGGAAGTTATTTATGAAGGGTATATTTGATTATTTGGAATAAAACTAAATATTTGTTTAACTTTTAAATGCTAGACACTTGTCACACTAATATTGATTAGGTCTATCATTAGGCTTGTTTAGTAGGCCTATATATTAAAAGGGTTATGATATCCTAACACCCCGAAAAAATACCAACCGCACACCTTTTATTTTTTGCATTTATTTATTTATTTTTATAATTTTGTTTATATTAAAAAACTATAAACATGAAAGTGCGAAACATAAAATATAAAGTTTAATAAGTCAAACGCTTAAAACTGTCAGAAATACGGAACAGAGACTGACAAAAAATGTGATATACTGTAAATAAATGGAGGACAAAGGGAATAAAAGGACAAACACCCCTGATTTGACATCATAGAGGGTGTTTGTATATTAGAGGCCCAAAACTCTAAAAGGGGTTATGTTATACATACCCCCTATTAGGGGAATGTATAACCCGCGAAGCAGATAGTACAACTGCCCACTGCATCCAATTATTGCATACCCCCTATAGGGGGGTCCAGATAACTTGTCCCCTCTAAAAGGGGTTGCGTTATCCTAACAACCCCTACTATGTGGGATCTACACTATATTAGTCAAATGTACAACCCGTAAAACAAACAGTACAATAATCTGATGCATTCAATGATTGATAACACCCCTTATAGAGAGTGTCAGGATAACATGCCCTCTCTAAAAGTAATGATGTGATTGTGCGATGTTTTTAAGTTTTAGAAAATGACAAATGCAATAATATTGATTCTCTTTAATTACATTGTTTATGCATTTTACGAACCCGTGGGAGCATTTTCTAGCTCCGCTCATGGGACCTTGAGACTTGCCCATAATGTCATAGTGATATATATTTATGTATTACTTTCCTGTCATTAGACTTGTAATTGGATCACCTAGTTATACAAGATTATAAACAGAAGAAAAACAACTGAGGTTTATATGCATACTTTTAGTAGACAGTGCTGCTGTTCGGTAAGAAGAACAGTATTCGTTGCAATCAAGGTTTTCAAGATCGGGATCCTACTCAAGATCGTTTTTGTTTTTGCAAGATCGAAATCGTAAGATCGGATCGGGATCTTAAGATCCTACTATAATGTTATTTTCTTAATAGTCTTTGTAACATTATTTAAATCTATAAATTATTATATATCATTAACACAAAATTATATAAATGTTTCATGAAAAATGTTGTCTTAAACTATGAGTATGGAATATTTAAGAAGATTAACATGTTATTTTTTAAATTCTATAAAGCATTATCGACAACTTTTTGGATTTTGAATTTTTGATTCGAGAAAAGTAAGATCGGATCATATTAGATCTTAAGATCCTATGGTTAAGATCAGGATCTTATAAGATCTTAAGTGTGCTAAGATCCTACAAAAGATCCAAATCGTTTTTGCTTTATAGTATCGTAAAATTGTAAGATCCTAAAATCAGAATCAGGATCCTGACAACAATGCAATCAAACACGGTATAAAAGGGTACCAAATCAACCATGACTTCACCTAGTAAAATGTATTCGTATTTACAAATATGCTAAAAATGCATATTAAACTTCTAAAAAAGCGTATATAGCTATATTCCAAGTTACCAACAATAAAGGGGCCCCAAAAAAAGAAAAAAAAAAAACATAGCCAACATCAATCTAGCTAACTTCCATGTTACCAACAACGTAAGAATTGTCACATTTAAACGGTGTAAGCAAACTAGTAGACGTGGTAACCATGATCAGAGCTATCAATATCCGAGTTACTAGACGAGTCATGACTATCCTTAACAAAATGCATTTCACCAACACGACTATTAATACTACTATTAGGTGTAGCATCCTTCATCTTTTTTTCCTTTCGTCTACGCCATTCTTGTTTCCTAGACCATTGTTTCCCCAACAAAATGCCCAACCCTAGAAGTACGACGAGAGTGCATCCTACACCAACAACCATCAATTCAATCATTAACCATCTTGAGCCCAAACCTTGTGGCAAAATGGTCCATGTTGCGGCTATATAGGCCGATGCCATGAACATAGTAGATATCCACATGATTTTATGCGTAGCTACTAATAATTTCATCATTGATTTTCGTCTAAATGGAATGACACTAACTAGAACATTAACAATTCCTAGGGATAAAAACAATGCCATAATGTTGCACACCATAAACACCTTAAATGAAGGGTTTTTTCCCATTATAGCCTTTCCATTTTCTTGTCGGAATCCACCTGGAGGGTTTATTCCACCTGAAAACGTAACAGTCGCTATCAAAACCGCAACAATTGTTATGGTGTTTCTAGCATTTCGTAAACCCTCATTTTGAAGCTCGATTTGTTTTGATCTACGATTACTTTTCTTTCTGTAGTGGTGGTGTTGCACTGGAGAGTCCATTTTTCGTGTCTGTGGAGAATGTGTGACAAAATTGCCCCGAACAACTTCTTGGATGTCTCGAGATGTAGGGGGTAACTGATCACATCTTTTTGCACCAACATCTAAAAGGGCTGGCACAATTTGGAGAGTAGTCGAGTTACTTCCATCAGATTCGACTACATCCAGAGCCGTGTACCCTCTTCGATTGATAGCGTTTACATCCACACCACGCTTAAGTAAATATGTCACCATCTGTTTCCAAGTATAAATCAATTATTTATAGTAGAAGCATAGACAAGATGATAGCATAATTAAGTCAACTTAGCCCATTGCTCAACTAAAAGTAGGTTATTTTGTTTGTTTCGTATATTAACTTCATTTGAACTAGTTGCTAAGATTTTGAAACTCAGTTAAAATCAAAATGAGACAACTGACTGGAATGGTTAAATAGATTACCGTTGTGAGCTTTCCAGCCGTTGCTATATGTAATACGGTGTTGCCATTGTTGTCTTGCACGTTCACAAGTTCTTGGATGTTGAGTGTATCTATTAGATATTTTAGACCATCGAACTGGTTATACTTTACGGCAAGATGAAGAACAGTTTCACCAAGATTGGTAACCATCTCAACAGATTCAAGACTTATTGAGATTATCTCACCGATAATCCCAACACGCCCTTTCATTGATGCCCAATGTAGGGGTGTCCAACCATTGTGATCTTGGAGGTACAAGAGATCAGGATCAAACCATAGAAGCTCACGAGTTGTTTCTACATGGCCTCTACTACACGCTAGATGCAATGGTGAGTATCCTTCAGAAGTATACTTTCGTGCAAAATCAGGACGGACATCAAGTATTTCCTTTACTATTTCTGCATATACGAAAAACCACGAGAGGTATTATTAATTAGTAATGTTACTAAGTGACCATCTATGAATCATTTATTAATAGTTGAAATTTATTTTTATGACCAGCCGATAACCTGTTATTATTATGTTCAATACAGTGTATCCTTAGACATTTATATCGTATAGATAATACAAAAATCAAACAAACATGTGTTGTGGCCTTAATTTAGTCATGATGACCATATCATCATTTGGTTAAATCTCATTTTATTTCATTAATTTGATGACTTCAAGTTCTAATTTGACTTAAGAGTTGCTTCTAAAACGTCCCTATTTTTATTAAAGCTGTAAAGGAGTTTATTTGTACACTACTAATAAATACCGTAACTGTTTTCACATCATAAAAACTATAGCATTACGTGATAATTTATTAATTTCATAACAATAAAAGATAGGAAATTAAGTACGTGTATATATATAGTCAGAAATTTCAATTTTATAACATCTTAGTGGTCTCTAATTATGTTTTATGATACAGGATCTATCTTTCGTTGATAGTAAAGAGATACTATAAAAGGTAACCTTTAAAAAACTTTGGAGCATATGCAAATTATAATTTTCTATTATATTTATGTTTTTATATAATATTACCAACATCAAAAGCATTACATATTAGACTCATTTTGATTGTTTTTTAAAAACATTTATAAGGCAAAAGTTTAAAAAAATAAAACTCAATTTCGTATGCATATAAGTGAAATTAAGATAGTAGGTGTACTTTTTTAGTTATTAATAAATACTTAAGAGGTCATAATTAAGAAGTTATATTAAACTTAGGTTGGTGGTAATAAAGTCATGTTCGACGTGTTGTTCCCCACCCACGACGTGTTGGCCTCATAAGCGTCACCGCCATATGATGCGTTGTCTTTTGGTTTTGTGAAGAACTCGGTCAGACGATTAAGTTGTGTGCAAAAAGAGAAATTGTATTTTGTTTGGTCTCATAAACGTCACTGCCATATGACGCGTTGTCTTTTGGTTTTGTAGAGAACTCGGTCAGACGATCGAGTTGGGTGCAAAAAGAGAAATTATATTTTGTGTGTGAGAATGTCTTGTGGGTATATATGTGTATAACTATGGTGTATTTGTGTGGTGTTGTTGATTATATTATTACATTATGTTGGTGGTGATATTGATTGATAAGAGATATTTTAACGTGACGTTGAGTTGCCACTGTTACCACGAGTGTCATAAAATTACCTCTAAAATAAGAGGTTTATTGAAATTGTATGTCAAATCATATTTTATATTAATGTAGTAAAAGATGGTTTATGTACGTTTGTATATATTTATAATTATAATTATAATCATAATTATAATGGGAAAAGTGAATATGGGTTGTCTCACATCTAAGCTTACATGCGAAACCATAAATAATCACTAAAAAATACGTCATTTTGGTTATTATTTTTTCAAAATTTGAGTAGTGGAACTAATATATGCATAGTGAAACTCATTTTAATGGTGAATTAAATCAAACCATTGTTGAATCTATAGCTAATTTGTTACTTAATGAAATTACCTAGCAATATGATGTAGAAAATGCATGAATCAATGTGAACCCAACTTATGTGATGAAATCAAGAGAAAACACTAATATTGTGAAGGACATGATACAAATGAGGTAGATTTGATATTTTTCTTGTTAAAACGACGTAATTTTTGATGGTTTCACATATAAGCTTAGATGTAAGACAGACTCATATTCACTTTCCTCAATTATAATTTATAATTAACACATATCCATTCACATACCAAGTATATATATCATACGACGAGGCATACCTGGTTATAAAGTAAAGTAAAGGCTTTATGGTCAACTTTTGCCTTTTATGTGAGTTGATTATTCAGTGTAATAATGTACACATGATGACAAAATATATATGCATGATAGGAGACTTTAAGTAATAGTGTGTGAAACGAATAAATCATGGGGCATGCAAATTCATCAATAATTTCTAAATTTATATAATTTTCTTTCATTACAAGTATATGCAAGTATAGGACTAGTAACACTTTTTTCTTTTAGTAATTTTTGTTTCATATACGCAATTATGGTCGACATGACATGTGATAATATTTCTTTTAAGTAAGACTCACTTATTTTCTTTTACTTCCTCTATATCCACAAGTCAAGAAATATTAACCCCTTCCTTAGGGGTGTGCACGGTTCAGTTTGGCTCGATTTTTTGCTAAAACCGAAAACGAACCGAAATATTCGGTTTCTATAGAACCCAAAACCGAAACCATTTGGTTATTGGCGGTTCGATTTTTTTAGTTTATTATCGGTTTCGGTTTAGTTTTTCGGTTTTAACCGTTTAAGTTTGGGCATACCAATTTATAACAACAAACTTGTTTAATATAGAAAATTGGTTATTCTTTTTTACTTTTTATCAATCTAAGCCTAATAATGTTTATCTTATATTTCTACAATTACACACATATAAATGAGCCACACACACATGTAACTGAACATACACTTAGTATGATCATTGTCACATATTTATTTATATATTGTCAAGTAAACACACGACACGACAAACACGCATACAAACGTTAAGATAAATATATTATAAATCCACCCATAAAATGAATATGAATTTATAAATTTGATTTATTTAGTTATTTATTTATGTTATATTAATCATATATTATTATATAATGAAACCAGTTCGGTTCGGTTTTACGGTTCAGTTTTTGGATGAAAACCGAAACGGAATCGCATTTTTGGGTTTTTGAAAGAGTAAAAACCGAACCATCGGTTTTTAGTTTCGTTCGGTTATTTCGTTTCTGTTTTTTCGGTTTTTGATTCGGTTTCGATTTTTTCGTTTTTTTTGCTCACCCCTACCCCTTCCTATTAAGTGGCTCTAATAGATATTGACACCACATATAGTTTAGAAGGAAAAAAAAAACACCTCCTTAAGATCTTAGAGTGGGATGCGCTCATGAGCTCAAAACCCATAACATTTAATAATTTATTTTATTGGCTTTACTTTTTGTGAACTTTTTATTAGATGTTTTATGATTACTTTGATTTTTCAAAGTTTGCTAATAGCTAAATACTCCCTCCGTCTCAATTTAATTATCCATATTTTTTTTTATGGATGTCTTAATTTAATTGTCCAATTTCCTTTTTAAGTAAAAACTATAGAATATATAGTAAAGGAATATTCTTTTTGAGTGGTTGAAAATAAAAGTAGCCCCACTTTTATTAAACTACGTGTTTTTTGTCTGCTGACAATTAAATTGAGACGGAGGGAGTAATACTTTAAAATTTTGGCTACGTTATATTATTAAATCTTTGTTTGCATTTAAAAGTCATATGATGTACATGTACATAGCCTCTCCGATTGTAAAATGTATAATGAAAATTAAGTGTTAGGGGTATTTGGGATTGATTATCACGTTTTAAAACTGATGAAACAAAACAACGTTATGCAAAAGTAACTCCAAATATGCACTGGCAAAACCACGTTTTGGATAATATATAACGTAGATAAGTGATTATTAGAGTTGTTTTCCAAACACCATAAATTGATTATCCACGTTTTGAACACGTGATAATCAAATAATCACGTTTTGAAAGCAACCCCAAACACTCTCCTACTCGTATATATTTTTAATAGTTGAAGTTAACTTATCATCAAAGATACATACTAATAGAGTATATAATGATCCATTTACTCAAGAAAAATAAAATCAAATTAGAGGAAGTTTGGTTCGATACACTACTATTTCTTTTGTGAATATCTCTTATGCGCGCATTAGTGTAAGAGCAAAACTTATACAATTCTATGTTAGCGGGGACCTTTTGGTGGGGACAAGTCCTCACTAAAAGTTTTTGACGGGGGATATGTCCCCGCTAAAAGGCCAAAATAGTCCCTTCCAAAAGTCCTCTTTGTTGTAGTGGCATCTTTGAAAGCTTAATCCGAGGTCGGATAGCTTACGAAGTAATACTAATGTGTGAATCTTGCTTTTGGTGGATTAGTTATCTTAATCTCTTTAATTCTTTAAGTTTTTTTTGAACGGCGAATTTCTTAATTTTTTGTCAGAATCGCACCTGCCTCAAAGGCAGGCCCTCATCCACTACTGGCCAGACTTATGTTGTCTTAACCGGGCCCACGCTGGGACAGTGGGGAATCACTGGCGTCCTCCCGGAAACCGGACCGCCTCCACACAAGTTTCCTTGCTGGAGTAACGGCCGGATGAAAACCGGGTCTGGCTCAGATTTGAACAGAAGTTCAAATCTTCATTGCCGGGTACCAACAGAGCAGTGTGGTCCTTTCAAATGAAGATTTCCCGGTTGGTCACCCAACCGGTACTACTTTCACGAAGGCTTACTTAACTTAATAAGTGCCACCCACTAGACCACACTCCTGTTGGTTTAATTATTTAAGTTACCCTACATGTTTAGTGAATATCAATCTATCTAATCCAATTTTATGATATGTAGTTAAGGATGACATGGTTATTAGCTAGGTTTTCAAGATCGGGATCCTACCTAGGATCGTTTTCTTCTTTGTAAGATCGTGATCGTAAGATCGGATCGGGATCCTAAGATCCTACTATAATGTCATTTTTTAATGATCTTTGTAATATTATTCAAATCTAAAAATTATTATATATTATAAACACGAAATTATATGAATACTTTATGAAAATGTTGTCCTAAATTATGAATTTAGTGAATATCAATCTATCTAATCCAATTTTATGATATGTAGTTAAGTATGACATGGTTATCAGTTAGGTTTTCAAGATCGGGATCCTACCTAGGATCGTTTTCGTCTTTGTAAGATCGTGATCGTAAGATCGGATCGGGATCCTAAGATCCTACTATAATGTCATTTTTTAATGATCTTTGTAATATTATTCAAATCTAAAAATTATTATATATTATAAACACGAAATTATATGAATACTTTATGGAAATGTTGTCCTAAATTATGAATACGGAATGTTTAAGAAGAATTACATGTTGTTTTTTAAATTATATAAAAAACATAAACCATAAATTTGTTGTTTTTTAGTTTGCGGTTCAAGAAAAATAAGATTAGATCGGAATAGATCTTAAGATCCTATAGTTAAGATCGGGATCCTACAAGATCTTAAAGGTGTTAAGATCCTACGTAGGATACAGATCGTTTTTGCTTTATAGAATCGTAAAATCATAAGATCATAAGATCAGGATCGGGATCTTATACTACTGAGAAGGGAGAATAATATGTTACTAAATATATGGCGTAGTACGTATCAAAACATTGTAATCCTCATTCCTCTAGAACGAATACAAAATATCAAAGTTTGTATTTATATAAGGTTTTCTTATCTTCTGTCATAAAGGCACGGGATAATAAGTAAAATAGGATACAAAAAGAACTCAGTGACCCATAAAAAATACATTTTTTATACTAGTATGTTTTACGGCATTTGTTTCTTTATTTCAACACGTTAAATAAATAATTAGAAGTTTAATATATAGTGATGATACTCCTATATACTGATGATCATAATTCTTATATGAAGAGTGATAAAGATGAATTTTAGTAATTATATGAGAGAAGTGATGGAAGTGAGTAAATACAAATAAATTGTAAGAAACGAATCCAAACTATAAGAATGAGATAATTGATATGAGTTTAATGCTAATTTAGTAGTAATTAGCTACTAAAGTATTAGCTAAAAGTAGGATTTATAGTACCTGTGTGTCCAGCAGCCGCAGCTGCGTGAATGGAGCACACATACGCATCAAGTTCATGCATAAGAAGCCATTGAAACCCTATCAAATGCTTCGCAACTTCCACATTCCCTCTTTCACACGCCACAAACAACACACTTTCACCTCTACAATTCACTTTTCCAACCAACCCATCATCAGCCGCTATCAAAACCTTAACCATCTCAACTGTCCCTTCTCTACAAGCCTCGTGTAAGGCGGTCTCAAAGTTTCCATTCTCCATCACCACCATTTCGGGCCATCTTTTCAATATTTCCATGACTAACTCTATATGCCCGAACCTAGCTGCTAAATGTAAGACAGTGTTTGATGATTCTATGCTCGTTTTTGTGACTAGAGTTTCATCTTCTTGGACGAGTTTGAGGAAGGAGGTAAGGTCACCCTTTAGAACAGTCTCATAGAGGAGACGATGCATGATGGTCTTTGAGGTTTTGGAATAAGAAATTGAGAAGTGTTAGGAACTTAATATGTAGGTTTTGAATGTGAAATGAACAAGGGTTTTGAAGACGATTGAGGTAGGGTTTGATATTTCTTTTTCCACAAGTGTAATTACTAGGAATGTTCACTTTGTAATTTCATAGAAATGTGTGTGTTTCCTCTACATGGCAAAAAAAATAAAATAAAAATGGGTGGCCTTGTGTCGATTGCATAATCTATATGTTAAACACGGTTATATTAGTTCATTATACAATTGTATATCTTATCTTAATTGGATTAACGGAATATTTCTGTGTAATGCATCTTAGATATAACGAGCAGGGTAGCCCGCGCGTTGCAGCGGGTTGTTCAGATAGTTGTTTTTTGTTGTACGATGTTTGTTTTACGTTTTGTAGGTTCACAATTATTTTGTATTTTTGTTAGAATTTTTTTTTAAATTAATTTTTTTAGAAAAATTAATTTTAAAGTTTTTTGAAAATATTTTTTTTTTGAAAATATTTTTTCAAAAACTTTTTTTTTTTTTTTTTTTAATATATTTTTTTTTCAAAATTTTATTTTTTCGAAATTATTTTCCCTGAAGAAAAAAAAAAAAAAAAAAAAGCTACAGTAGCGTGAAAATATTTTTTTTGAAAATATTTTATTAATAATTTTTTTTTTAATATTTTTTTTTCAAAACATTATTTTTTCGAAATTATTTTTCATTATTTTTTTTAAATTAAAAAAAAAAAAAAAAACTGAAGCTACTTTGAAAATATTTTTTCAATTTTTTTTTTTTTTTTTTTTTTCAAAATATTATTTTTTTCGAAATTATTTAGAAAAAAAAAAAAAAAAAAAAAAGTTACTGTAGCAGCTACAGATCAGTTTGTTACAGTGCTCTTACAGTTGAGTTATAGTGGCATGAACAGTTGTCCACTTGAATAGGAACCACACAATGTTGTACTAATGATTGCCTAATGACTTTGTTAAACATGTTTTTGTACTGTAGCGGTAAGTTTAGTTTGAAAGTTAGTTAGTAAGGACTGAATTTTAAGAAGATCAATAAACCAAATGATTAAAAAAATAATAATAATAATAATAATAAATAAAAAAAAAAAGATTCGGACCAAAAATTTGAACTTTTTTTATTTTATTTATTTTTTATTTATTTAGAAAAAAAATTAAAAAAAAAAAAAAAAAAAAAAAAAAAAAAAAGAGAACGTAGGGACTAAATTTGTTATAACAGTTAAACCACAGGGACCACTTTTGAAAACTAAATCCGAAAGTAACTTTTTTTTTGCGTAAAAAGTCCCTAAAGTTGTTGCGGCGTTGCATCGTTAGTGACCCAAGGACCTACCTTGCAACGACTTTTTCACCTTAGGGGCTAAACTGTAATTGCTACAGTAAAAGGCAAACATTGTCTACACTCACAAAAGTACTGTTCGAAGCACTGTGGAGGCAACTTTGTGTTCACACTACTGTGCACACTCCACATACCCATCTTTACTATATATTAGATATAATTTTCACAGCTTTCTAACTATTTCATCCATTCGACTCAAATAAATCTTTTATCTTAGCTTATTTGACATTGCAAATCAACTCTTTTGTGAGTCGAAATTGTCATGTAAGCAGTGGCTCAAATCCAATCGAAGGGGGCAACGTACGAGCGATGAGAATGATTCGATAACGGGCCAATTATTTATTATTTAATACTACTAGTATTATTTATTTATTTTTAGTAAAAAGTTAGGCCCCGTTTAGTTGGATACTATAGGAATGAGACTATGGCTTTGAAAGTCATTAATGATATTTGTTTTGTGGGCCCAATAATGAAGTGGGTATATCATAGTCATAGATTCATTACACATCAATTTGGTGTCTATGAAATCCATTCTCGTGAGTCCCTCTTTTTTCAACTGCAAAACTCAAATATCTCTACACTTTTTCATACCATATTTTTTCATCCAAAAATAAACAATCGTAATCATACACTTTTTCATATCCATTGTCATTCTACCCTATATTAAATCCGATACCTATTATCATTCCTAACAACAAACCAAATGGGCCCTTAATTCCATATATATCCAATTTAAACCCTAAAATGTTATATTTGCTCAACAAAAAATTATAATGATATATATACCTAATTTAAATGTCAAATTAGTCATATGTACCCAATCTATTTATTTAATATTTTAACACTCAATTTACATTATTAAATACCCATGATACCTTTAACACAAACTTAATACTAATTCTCAATTTTTCCTCTTCAAACTAATTGACAAATATGCTTTCTGCACTAGAAATATTAATTTATCAAACAATTTTGACCCTCGACCATTCAAACGCTCATATACTACATATTCATTTTCTATAGTTGTGCGGCTATGAGATGGGTGAAACACTATTGTAAATGTTTTCTAACTAATAAAAAATTGGCAAGTGTGTGTATAAAGATCATGACACACCACGAAATATAAAGAAGGCAAGTTCGTATTATACATATTTACATTTACCGGGCTTTGTTGCCCCCACCCTTTTTTGCCTAGCACTGTAGAAACCATTTAGCCCGGGTCGGGTCGGGTCGGGCTGGATGAACAGTACCACAGTGTACTGTAGCTACAGTATTTTTTTTTTTTTTTTTTTTTTTTTTTTTTTTTTTTTTTTAAGAAACTTGAATAAAAAAAATCCCGCGGCAACGCGCGGGCGCACCACCTCGTTTATAACAACTCACACTTCAATTTCTATCACAAGACAAGGAACTCTGCAACCTCTAATGATAAAGTAGAAGTGTAGTTTAGTGAATCCACACGCTCATGGAAAAGCACAATAAACATATCAGGAATGAAGCAAAAAACAATGCACAACGGCAAAAGGTGGGTCACGAACTCACGATGGGTTTGATTGATCCCAAATTCTATATGTCAAAATACTTTACAAATACTTATTGCGTGCATAAAATACAACCTTTAATCATCCACATACAAAAAGTTATCATAAGTAAATATCAGACCAAAGCTCTTGTAACTAAAACCATAACATTAATATACACATGTTATACATATACTAGCAGGGTACCCGCGCGTTGCGGCGGCGGGTACCCTGAAATAAAATTTTCCGGTGAATCATGTATTTTAGTTTATTATGTTTTTTTTTACAATACATTTACGGATATCAAGAATTTCATTTAGCTCGTGCCCGTTGGCTCGTGTCCGTTCGTGCTCGAGCCCGTTTGGCCCATGCCCGTTCGGGCTCGAGCCCATTTGGCCCGTTGCCCGTTCGGCCTTGAATATTTGTATCATGTGCTTTATTATTTGTATTAGTGACATTTAATGCAAGAATTGTGTTTAAGTTGGTTGTACAATATGCTTGATAATTTGTATTTCTTATGTAAGGGGTGTTTTAATTATTTAATAACTGCATTAATTGTATTTATTGACCCGTTAATTAATTGTATTTAATGTACATAATAATTTATTTATTGTATTTAATGTTAGTATTTCTATTTTAATTAGTTGTACTTTGAGCTTAAGAACTTATAAATGTTAGAAAATGTGTTTTAATTACTTGTACTTTTAGCTTTATAACTTGTATTGCTTAATTTTAAGTATTTCTATTAATAGTAGGCCTTTGTGCATTATAAGATAGTTAGATATTGTAAATGAATAACGTAACCACTAAATTATGGAAGAGATACATTAGATAATCTAAAACATAAGAAAGCAAATAACTGACAAAATAACTCCTTACAACTAGGGGTGGCAATCGAGTCGTGTCCGTGTCGACCCACTCGGGTTGGCGGGTTGGTAAAGCCTCAACCCAAACATGACCCATTTATTAATCGTGTCAAAAACCTCAACCCTAACCCGCACACACCTAACATGTGTAACCCATTTATGACCCGTGTAACCCGTTTAAATAAACTAGTTAAAAGGTTTAATTAGTTTGAGTGTTAAAGAGTGTAAGTGTTCAAATAATAACACATAGATACTAATATATATTATAGTAGCACTTAAGAAAACATAGATCCACATCCTAAATAAGTACATATATCATATTAGGTAGTTATATATTTTATTGATTAAAAGTTTATATATTTAAACGGGTTCACGGGTTGATCTGTTTAAAATTACTAAACCCATACACGACCCATTTATTAAACGGGTTATACGGGTTAACCTGTTTTCGACCCAAACCCGTTTATCCTCGATCCAAACCCGTTTATCTTCGTGTCGTGTCCGTGTCGGTTAGCGTGTCGTGTCAAAAATTGCCACCCCTACTTACAACCAGCCTTACAAAAGAAAAGGTAGGAGTTTTGACGCTTATTGAAAAGGATATAATTGGTATTTATTGATGTAAATTCAGTTTTATCTTTTATTTATATAATAAAACAAAACCCGGAGACTTTTACATTTCAAAAAAATCAAATCATTCCTTATTAGGATTTTTTTTTTTAATTATTGTTTATTAATTTTAGGTATTTTTAATTAAAAAGTATAAATATTTCCATATTTGTCAATAATACTTATAAATTCGTTTTTTCAAAAACATTGTGTATAAAAGTATATGTGTCAAAAGTAAAATGAAAAAAACTTTGAAAAAGCGGAGGTAATTCACAAAGGACTAAGGGGTTAAAACGAAAATTTGAACAAACGAAAGCATATTATTTATATAGTTAGTTCTATTCCTTTTCTTCGTCATTATTTATGTACAAAAGCATATTATTTACATTTTTTATTCGAACAGTTTATATATTTAAGTAAGCCACAGTAAGGATAGAAATTGAAGATTAGATCTAATTACAAGGTTTTTCACCTTTAATTTAGATATTCTTAGGTATAAAAAATCTAACTTTAATTTAAGTTGTTCACATAGGATTTGTGTTATCATTTTTTTGATAGTGTTTAGTTTTAGTTATTGGTGGCAGCACATTTGAAATTGAGTTCGGAGTTTCGGACATCAAATTTGATAGATATTAACACGTTCTATTTCTTTTGATAATTTCAGATCATCGTCATGATTGAGGATGTAATTTTGCTATGAAGAACACATGTAAGTTTAAGAGGTCATAACTTTATGCTTACCTTCATGTTATTTAGTTTTAGGGGACACCAAGCGTTTAGTGAAATGCCATGATTGAATTCCATAGAAAAAGGTAACTAAGTGCAATTATCACATTTAGGTCATCATTATGCGTATTGCTTTAGGTGATAAAAATGATCAATACATCATATATACATTAATGATTAATGATATGACACTCACATGTTCTGTGAACATAAAAAAAAAATCATTTTGATAGTTGGTAAGACATGTTTTGTAACACCCCGTATTTTCGGAGCGTTAAACCCTCTTATTTACCTTATATCAGCGGAAGCGTCTACTCTTACTCGGTCTCAAAATAATATCTTGATTCCTAAGCAGCTCATCTGGGTTGCAAAAATTTTAAAAGAGTTTTAAAAAATTTTAATTTTTTATAAGATGTAAAAAAAAAATAAAAGTGTGAATATTACTTAATTTAGCCAAAATTAAAAAAAAAAAATCTGTTTCCGAACTTAGATGTATTAAAAAGTTAAATATACACATGGGCTTTCGGGCGCTTTTTTCATTGTTTTAGACTAAAGTATAAAATTAAGATAGAAACCGGAATTGCTCAAAAAAAGTCAAAACAACCCAAAAAACACATATCAATTTGTTCACCGCCACCTTCAAACACCTCCAGTCATCAGATCGATTCGTCACTGACTTTTTTGATAAACATTCACAACCTCTATTTGACTCACATACCTTCTTAAAGAAGGGAGTAATTCACAACCTTGGAATAATTATCCATATAAAAAATAATTCACAACCTTAATGTGGCACGGACGGTGGTGGTGGTGGTGGATATTGCTAATTGAGAATTAATAGTTACATAACTCACTTTTTGTCATTGGAATCAATGTTGAACTTCATTCATCTTACATAATGCACAAGTGAGTTATGCTTTTTAATACTGTTTGATAATTTGGTTTATGTAGTGATTAGTGTGACTGATTTAGTTATCTTTTCCAATTAGTAGTCTCAAAAGAATTTGGCTATTGTCAGTTTGTAGCTTCTTCTGAATTTCCCATGAGAATCTTGATAACCTTTTGTCCATGTTCTAGCAATCAAATACCCAGTATGCAAAGCGTTCATAGAAAATGTAAAAAACAATGACATGTTGATTCTTTTTTTCTTTGGCCAGGTTAGCATTTAGTTGTACAAGTATTAGCACAACAACTTTTAATCACTAAACCATCTAATAGTTTATTCAAATCTTAAAAAAAAAAAAAAAAAAAAAAAAAAAAAAAAAAAAAAAAAAAACATTTTGGTTACATTATAAAAAATAAATAAAATATCCTCACCACAGCCAGAATTTTAAAATTTTATTAAAAAAAATCATCGTAAGTTTACGAGAATTCTGACAACACGACTTGAGCTATCTTAATCGTATATCTTGGTTTACGAAATTTCGTGTAAAAACTTATTGAAAATAAATCCCTATATAACCGCTGACTACTTTATCAAAAAAATAATTAAAACCCGAAATTAAAAATAATAACTTATTTAAAAGATTAGAAAAAACTCCGCGCGTGCGCGGGCATTATATCTAGTTTGATTAAACAATAAATTGAGTAAATATGACAAATTTGATGTTTAGTAGGTAGGCAAAAGTTCAATAAAGATATCATATTTGTCATATATCTAATGAAACAATATTGGCCACTTATTTTTTTGATCAAAACAAAAAATATAAATTTTCACAATTTTTTTAAAATTAAATATTTCGCAAGCCGTTAATCGTTACGCCAAAAAAATTATACCATCGCGACGAGAATTAAATTATCTTTCTATAGATATGCAATTCTATATAATTTCGACGATTTTTTTTTTTTTTTTTTTTTTTTTTTTAAATTTCCGCGAAGAAAATCACACATGTGATTTTTACAAATCATGTGTGATTTTTCTAGGCGAAAATTTAAAAAAAAATAGTCGAAAATATAGAGAAATACATATCTATAGATAGATAATTTAATTCTCGTTGCGATGATGTATTTTTTGTAGCTTGAAGATTTACCGTTTGCAAGATATGTTGTTTTTTTTAAAAATGTGAAAAATGAGTTTTATTAATTTAGATAAAAATAGATGGATAAGATTGGTTATTTGGATATATGACAAATATAAGATGTATATTGATCTCAACTCTTAGTAGGTATATACGGAATTTTGTTTTATAAATTGGTAAATGTGTCATTTAAAGGTTTAGGTTAGTCATATATGAAATTAACCCTTTAGTAAAAGTTAAAATGAGTCGGGTCAAGGTCAGTTTAAATTGAACGGAAAAAAAAATAAAATAAAAAAATAATAAATAAAAAACTTCTTTTAGGCAATTAACACTAACAAACGAGCGACATGTATCAACTGATAAGGCAATTATATATATGTACTAAAAGAGGGGAGGTTGCTCCCCTCAAAAGCCTTATAATACTTATTTGGTCATCTCCTATTGGTTGTTAAGTGTGAGTGGCACACATGGCACATTTACATTGGCTATGTAAATAAATGTCGGTTTGCAGGCACTGTTTAAGCCACTGTAATTCACTGTAGCATGCCTAAAACTCGATTTATAAACGCTCTACCGACACTGTAGCCTGTATGATGTGGGTTTTTTTCTCCACTTTATTTCTTCATCGTCGAGTTGGATCTTGCTAATATTGTGATGCATTAAATGAGGGGTTATAGTCAGGTCTGATTATCTTTCAATTTTCTTTTCTTATGTAAATGGATTGTTCTGTATTTTCGACTGTTTTTTTGTATCGGCCAATTAGGGTTTTATATATTTAGGTTTTCTCGCCTGTTTATGGTTGATTATCATTTACTTTTTGTTAATTCATGATTTAATTTAGATGTTTGTTTTATTCTAATTTTCAATTGAAATTAGGGTTAGAGTTTCTTATTTTGGGGTTTTATATATTTAGCCTTTTTCGCCTGTTTATGCTTCATTATGATTTACTTTTTGTTAATTCATGATTTAATTTAGATGTTTGTTTCATTGTAATTTGTAATTGAAATTAGGGTTTTCTTAATTTGGGGATTTCTTTGATTTATTTTGCAGGTAATCCTGTTGAGTTATGTATGATGTACATGTGGAGCAACCGCCCCTCTTTTAGTATATATATATATAATTTGTAATTGAAATTAGGGTTTTCTTAATTTGGGGATTTCCTTGATTAATTTTGCAGGTAATCCTGTTGAGTTCTGTATGATGTACATGTGTACTACTTATATATATATATATATATATATATATATATATATATATATATATATATATACACACACACATATATATATACTTAGGGTTTTGTTAATTTGGGGATTTCCTTGATTTGTTTTGCAGGTAACCCTATTGACGTCTGTAATGTAACCTGCCTATCTCACTTGGGTCTGAAGATCCTATAAATATGTTGTCTTGATACGCCAAGTGGAAGGATGGTAGAGTGCGACAAAAAAGTTGCCTCCGCAACCTCCACGTGTGCAAGCAGGACATATAATAGGAAGTCTGAACCCGTGGCTTGGCAGAGCAATTGCTGGATGGTGTGATACCATACTTGGTATTGTGCAACCGCATTTATTTGTAGCCATGGTGGAATTCAGGTTTTTTTTTACCCTTTTTTCAATTATAAATCTGAGATTAATGATTAATTGTATCGGTTTTGTGGTTTCAAATTTTAAAATGGAAATATTTTTACAGGATAGTAATGGGCTATGATGATTACCTGTTTTCGGAATCAAAATATATTGGTAATAGGAAGTCTGAACCCGTAGCTTGGCAGGGCAATTACTGGATGGCGTAATAGCATACTTGCTATTGTGCAACCGCATTCATTTGCAGCCAAGGCGGGATTCAGATTTTTTTTTACCGTTTTTTTTATTTACAAATATGAGCCTAATGATCTGTTGTATCAGTTTTGTGGTTTCAAATTTATATGATGATTACCTGTTCTCGGAATCAAATGATATCGGTAATAGGAAGTCTGAACCCGTAGGTTGGCAGGGCAATTACCGGATGGCGTGATGGCATATTTGCTATTATGCAACCGCTTTTATTTGAAGCCATGGTGGAATTCAGACTTTTTTTTTTACCCTTTTTCCAATTACAAATCTGCCCCTAATGATCTACTGTATCATTTTCGCTTTTCAAACTTTTTTTACGGGGTGTCTTTATATATTGTTGGATCTGAAGATCAGCACTGTAATTTGCTATTTTCCAAGGATAGTAATGGGCTATTGATTGGTACCTTTAAGTGGCACAAATGCCACTTATACATTGGGTATATAAATAATTCTCGGTTTGCAAACACTGTTTAGGTAACTGTTTTTTCACTGTTTAGGCAGCTGTTGTTCACTGTAGCAAGTAAGCAAAATTATTTTATACCATTTTGCTGTGTAATGTAGCAGCTATATGCGGACTTCTTTTGTCCATTTCAGTTCTCCAGCGTCCACGTGGACTCTGCGTCCATTGTGATGCATTAAATGAGGGTTGCAATGTTTTTGTTTCCTTATGAAGTTATATATCTTTTCTTATAGGTTTTCCCATTGAAAGATTCACCTAGAAGCTTCTCTTCTTGCTCTTTGTTCTTTTCAATCTGCTATCATTCCCCAGGAAGTTGTACTGTTGATCTTTGTTCTTTTGAATCTGCCATTACCCTTACGCCAAATGGAAGGATGGCAGAGTGCAACAAAAAAGTTGCCTCCGCAACCTCCGTATGTGCAAACAGGACATGCTATAAACTCTATTACACTGACTAAGCAGGTGTTTTATATGTGAGAGGTATTGACGTGCTTTTATCCACTATGTTTTAGTCTGTTATTGTTTTGCCCCTAATAAGTATACCGTCCTAAGATTCACTGTTATGCCTCATGTGGAGAGGAACACATAAGTATTAAAAGGCTTTGGAGGGGATCAACCTTTGTAAATATCCCTTGCCCTTTTCGTGTGGGTTTTTGTTGCCCTGATTTATTCCAGGATAATAATGGGCTATGATGATTATCTGTTCTCTGGATCCAATGATATCGATAATAGGAAGTCTCAACCTGTAACTTGGCAGACCAACTGCTGGATGGTGTGATACCATACTTGGTATTGTGCAACCACATTTATTTGTAGGCATGGTGGAATTCAGACTTTTTTTTTTACCAACTAACGATTAATTATCTCAGTTTTGTGGTTTCAAAATTTTAAATGGACTGTATTTTTACACGATAGTAATGGGCTATGATGGTTACCTGTTCTCTGAATCAAATGATGTTGGTAATAGGAAATTTGAACCCGTAGCTTGGCAGGGCAATTACCGGATGGTGTAATAGCATACTTGCTATTTTGCAACCGCATTCATTTGCAGCCATAGCGGGATTCAGATTTTTATTTTATTTTTTTATTTTTTTATTTTTTTTACCTTTTTTTTTTTTTTATTTACAAATCTAAGCCTAATGATCTGTTGTATCAGTTTTGTGGTTTCAAATTTTTATGATGATTACCTGTTCTCTGAATCAAATGATATCGGTAACAGGAAGTCTGAGCCCGTACGTTGGCACGGCAATTACCGGATGGCGTGATGGCATGGTTGCTATTATGCAACCGCTTTTATTTGCAGCCATGGTAGAATTCAATTTTTTTTTGCCCTTTTTCCAACTACAGATCTGAGCCTAATGATCTACTGTATCAGCTTTGTGTTTTAAATTTTTTTGACAGGTTGTCTTTATATATTGTCGGATCAGTAGATCAGCACTGCAGTTTGATATTTTCCCACGATAGAAATGGCGTATGATGAGACGCCAAGTTACGGGTCCAAAAACTGTATACCATAATTGTGCAGCCGGGTTTGTTTCCATCAATTGTCAGTTTTATATCTTTTTCCAATTACAAATCTGAGCCTAATGATCAGTTCTATCAGTTCTGTGGTTTCAGATTTGTTACTGGGCTTTTTTTCCCATTCTGATTATGGGCTATGATGATTACCTGTTTTCTGAATCAAATGATATCGGTAATAGGAAGTCTGAATCCGTAGCTTGGCAGGGCAATTACCGGATGGTGTAATAGCATAATTGCTATTATGCAACCGCATTCATTTGCAGCCATGCTGGAATTCAGACTTTTTTTAACCCTTTTTCCAATTACAAATCTGAGCCTAATTATCTATTGTATCAGTTCTGTTACATTTTTGTGGTTTCGCTGTCTTTCAGTTCATTTGACATGTTCTTACATAACTACAACAAACAAAAGATAAACATTGCTCTATTTTTTTTATGCGATACTTTATTATCATCATGCATTATTGTTCACTCATCATTGATCCTCTCTTACTACTTACTCTCTTTGGAGCACAAATTTTTAACGACTGGATGGAATCACTATGCAACCGTTTTTCTTTGCAGCCATGGCCGGTCTTACATCTTTTTCACACTGTTTGGTTATAAAATCTGAGCCTAATAACTGCCTTTGTATATGAATGATTATTGTATTTTAAATTTATTGGCTGGTTCAGTGCTACAAAAGGTTCTGATAATCAGTTGTCTACATTTAACCAAAAGAGCAACCACAGATGTTGTACATCGCATGTCAATATTAGGAAATGAAGACTATCTGGTATTCTTTATTTGCCGATACTAAATATTGATGCTCCGTGTCTGTCATGGTAAATTTTTTTCGCATATTCATAACTGCAGTCACAGAAAAGCCCTTGATCAACAATAGGGTACAATTGTAAAAGATAGATGAGAAACAGAAGAGAATGGTGTGACAAGTGATTTGGTGCAAATTACTTCTTCGCACCATCCTCTTTTGTTTCCCATCTATCTTTCAAAATTGAAACGTATTGTTGATCAGGACCTTTTGTCGAACTGCAGTTGCGAATATGCGAAAACAAACTTACCATGACAGCCACAAAACACCGACTTTTAGTATCGACAAATAAAAAAGACCAGATAGTCTTCATTTCCTAATATTGACAAGCGATGTAAATCATCTGTGGTTGCTCACTTTTTTAGTCGAGTCAAAGGAGTTTCATATAATTTCTTTTTCCCTGGATATCTATATAATGCATGAGGAATATACCAGGCAATGATAAAAGCCATTACTATTTTCTGTTTTGGGAAGTGTAGCTTACCCTAACCCGTACCTTTGCATAATTATTAGATGGCACCGATTTTGGGTACCATTTCTGTAATCGCTGAATTGAGTCTTATTATGTATATTATCATCATGCATTATCGTTGGTCTATCATTGATCCTCTCTTACTACTTAGTTTCTTTGGAACTCAATTTTTTTTGTTTCGCTGTCTCTCAGTTCATTTGCCAGGTTGCTACATAACTAGAATAAACAAAAGATAAGTATTGCTAAAATTTACATACTTAATCCATTGTAATACATGAGTCCACTTATATTTTTTTTCTTTTTTCCCTGCAAACAGGTTTTATATATTCAATAGGGTCACTGCATATTATGGAGACAAAGTAAATATAAAAAATAGACGGAATATCAGTGATGGATGTACGGAGACCAAGCTAACCTATTACTGTATTCACATGGTCTGTGCATCCGTCATTGATATTTTGTGAATATTTTTGTACCCCTCAAGTTTTCGCGCTCACCTACCTAAGTACATTATGCTTCAACTGAGATCAAGATTGGCTATCATTCAGCTGCCATATATATACTTCGTATGTCTGCCTTTCAAAGGTATAAAATTTAATTTTAGTCAATTTAAATTTCAAAATTAAAGATTCTGTCGCCATAAACTTACGTATTAATGTGTTCATGGGATTCAATTTGTAGTCTTTCATAGTCTTTCACAGTCTATGCATCCATCGTTGATACTTTGTCAATATTTTTGTACCCCTCAGGTTTGCGCGCTCACCTACCTCAATAAATTATGCTTCAACTCAGATCAAGATCGGCTGCTGGTCATCTTCCATATATATACTTCATATGTCTGCCTTTCAAACGTACAAAATTTAATTTTAGTGAATTTAAATTTGAAAATTAAAGATTGTGTAAGCATAAACTTAAGTATTAATATGTGTTTATGGGATTCAATTTGTAGTCTTTCATGGTCATCAGTTGTTGAAATTTGATTTTGTAAGATTGATTAAGAGGTTCAACTGAAATTTAAATGAATATATGCACACAGGAGCAATGTATCAGCGATGGATGTACGAAAACCAAGCTGACCTATTACTGTATTTGCATGGTCTGGGCTACCCAGAAAGTTCTATTCCTCAGGTTTGTTCGTTCAATCATCCTGCATGCACTAAAAAAAGTAAAAACATAAGTCACATACTCAGGTATGTATTCACATTTATTTCCCTACAAAACGTCATTCATTGCTTTACTTAGGGCAGGGCTATAATGATTCAGACCTATTTTTTGACACTAATGAATTGGGTGGTCAAAGATTGTAACCATAACTTTCCATGGCAAAGGTCTATCATATAAAGAAATGAGTTTGTAAAACTTAGCGAAAAATTATAGTTGTGGATTCTATAAAAGTATTTCAAAGAGAAGTTGAAAGTAACAAGGTATGTATTAGATGCCCACATTACTTAGTGGATGAATGGTTTAACTTAATAAATGAGTCTGGAATTTCAACATAGTTACCCATTCTAAGTTCCCATACAGTTTCTTTTGTTATTTCAACAATCTAGCAATTCGCCTGGTGCAGGCCTTTGCACAAAGGGAGTTGAAACAACAAAAGGAACTGTAGGGGACCTGAGAAGGGTTAACTATGTTGCTTTTTGAATTCCATTCTTTTTTATGACCTAAAACCAGCATCTACAAAGTAATATGGCCATACACAGCTTGCTACATTGAACTTCACCTTGAAACCCTCAATTATTAGGGCACATCTATCTAACGATGTAGTTGGGTTCCATTGGTTAAATTGACCGAGTTCCCTAAAACCATTTGTCTATCAAGCACACCAATGGTTTTAGGGAACTCGGTCAAATTAAGCAATGGAACCCATATACATTGTTTGATAGATGGGCTCTGATAATTGAGGCATGTTGATTGTGATAATGATGTAGTGTGTATTGTTCATGACAGGCCACACTCCTTCATTATCCCATTCAACACGAGTCTTAATACTCACATGCTTTTCTAGGATCGACAATTTTTTCTTTGGCACGCCTTGGTACTTTGATCTTCCCCTTGAAAACCCATTCCTATGTCATTGTCATTGCAATGGGTTTGGCGCAAACCTTTGCACATATTTCATCGACATGGCAATGGGATTTCAAATGGAGGCTCAAAGTACCAAAGTGTGTCGTGGTACAAACAACGATCACATGAATGCAGCCAAGGATGGTTTTGGCTACTACTTCTGTAATTACTGGCCTGAACCCTATTATCTATATTATCATCATGCATTATCATTTACTAGCAGATTTTATATATTCAATAGCGAGATTGGATAGTATGAAGACAAGTTAAATATTAAAAATCGATGGAATATCAGTCATGGATGTAAAAAGACCGACTCGACCTATTACTGCTGGGTCGGTTAGTGAGTCACCCAAAAAAAGCATCGAGACACTAATCATCGCTGATTATACTATTGGCAAGAGACACCTTCATTACTTTATGTGTTTGTTACAATAATTATCTACTTATCTAATTGGTCTACATTTTTATACAAACTAAAATTATTTTATGCATGTTGGCAGGTTCAGTCCCACAAAAGGATCTGATCACCGATCATGTGCATTTCACCAAAGCTAGATGGGAAACTGAAGAGAATGCTGTGACAAGTGATTTAGTGCACATTACTTCTTCGCACCATCCTTTTTTGTTACCCATCTATCTTTGGAAACTACAGCCTATTGTCGATCAGCGCCTTTTGTGGAACTGCACCTATAAATATACAAAAACAATTTTGGTGTGACAAACATGGAACATCCAACTTAGATGGTTGCTTTTATCTTCCCCTCGAATTCCTTTTGCTATTTGAACGGGCTACCAATACGTCTGGTGCAGACCATTGTTTAAAGACCGTATAAATAACAAAAGGAATTTCAGAGGGAGGTAAGCGTTCCCACCTATGATTATTGGCACTGCTAATCTAATTGGTGTACATTTTTATAGAAACTTACATATGCTCCATTTTTATTATCTAATTGGTGTTCATTTTTATAGACGCTCAAATTATTTTATGCATGTTCACAGGTTCAGTCCCACAGAAGGGTCTGATCACCGGTCGTGTGCATTTCACCAAAGATAGATGGGAAAACTGGAACTGCCAATATGCAACAAAAATAATTGCTTTTTGCCCGTTACAGGTTAATCTTGCAGTAAAACAAACCTGTTGCCTGAACCTTTAGATACCCCGCTTCCACATACTTACATTTTAATTTTTATGTGCAGTTGATTTTACTGCCTTCTACTACTGTCTGTCGCTAACCTAGGAAAATTACATTCGTTGGAAACTTTCAACTGAAAACAGTGAATCCTTATAGATGCGTCAAGGTATCATATTACTACCCTTAAATTTACTCTATCTGTAAAGTATTATCGTTTTTTCTGAATGGTAGTTTAACTTCATTCATGGTATGCAGGTATAATTTCAAAGGCTTTATAACAAACCCATCTACAGTAACTACTTCCTTTACCTTTGCAGCAGGTGTTATAACCAGGTATGAAAATAATACTTTTCTATTTCATTTTAATCAAAAAGCCAAAGCAGTCAACTTTATTCTGCAGCATGTTTTCGACAACACCGCTGGAGATCAAGGAATAATCAAAATAATACAAACAAAGACAGGTACCAACATTTGAGTTAACAATTACTCTTATTTAAAGATAACATATGCAAATACAAATACTAACTACTTTGTTTGTAAAAAATAGGAAAACCAACGGCAATCCTCACATTAAGAAATCAACAAGACGCAACCAAAAAGACAGACGAGCACGACAGATCAACGTGATGAAAAGGTCAGTTACACATTTTTACTTAACATAAACAATAATTATTATAACAGCTTACAAACCAGTCACATTGACTCCAAATAAACATTACGACAACACTCATAATAAAATTACATACAGACACATAACTACAATTACAAGCACCAACATAAATAACGCAACATAACCAACAACAATTCCCTTTACTTCTATCCACACAATTAGAAATCCATTAGACCCTTTAGTTTCTGAACAAAGATCTCCTTATCACGACCATTCAGCTCCAACTCGCCTGTTATTATGCGCATTTGCAAGACCTTTTGCTCATCTTTTCTCTGTACCTCTCTAAGGTACTCAGCTGTTTTCTACGCATAAATGTTTCCAACAGTGTTTAGCTCCTCAATAAATTCCGACCTCTCACGCATTACCCCAACAAGCCTACCACATAGGTCATTCATCTGTTGTGCCATTTGGATGTCCTCAATTCCAGATTTATGACAATATAGAACTAACATTTCAGGCCAATTATTTGAATTAGCCTCGATTCTAACCTGATCACACATAGGACGCCTAGACATGCTTTTTTCTTACTTCTTTGTCACAAATTGGAAACTGAATTGTGATAATGATCTTACGGCATACCTCCCTTAAATAGACAAGGAAAACTCAAAAACTAGTATATATATATATATATATATATATATATATATATATATATATATATATATATATATATATATATATATATATATATATATATATATATATTTCCACATGCATATCATGCAGCAATTTGATTTATTTCCATCATACACCTATTGAAAACAATAATTGGCATATACCATACCTGCCAAACATGAACAACAGTTTTTTTTATACCCATTATAGGCATTGAACATACCTACACCTACTGTACTATTACTCCTTTCAATTCATTAATACTACCATCCAAAAAAACCCAAAATTATTGCCTTGGAAGCTTTATAAAGTGGCAGAAATAATAGATTCCCTACTATTTGTTCATTGTGCACAGCTTAATAATTGTAGATACATAATATAATCTGAATACCAATTATCAATACCTGCTTTGAACAACCAAAAAAAATATAATAAAAACCATTTACCTACATTTTTACGGAGACACTAACTATGCAAAATTGAAATCGTTTCCAGTTATTGTTGAATGCAAATTTGTTTTTCTAATTTTCATTTAAAGACTACCTTTCCCTACATTGTTTCATGCCTGTTGTATGCAGCCACTTGACGAAAAAAAATGCATACACGCAACAATTCTTAGTAACTAACCACAACCACTCCCATGAGTGTTCTTTCATTTTCTGAATTTCTATTCACCATTTTTTTTTCTTTTTATGTTTGCGCACATATAAAGTGCAAGTTTCTGGTAAGGAAAATTGACAAATGGAGCTAAGCATGTATTTATCATATGGTATCCCAAACACT
Organism: Artemisia tridentata subsp. tridentata; assembly: GCA_021014915.2. Lineage (NCBI taxonomy): Eukaryota > Viridiplantae > Streptophyta > Magnoliopsida > Asterales > Asteraceae > Artemisia > Artemisia tridentata. The sequence continues at coordinate 294,680,267 of CP139505.1, read as the reverse complement.
CCTGTGCATTGGACACCAGGTACAAAGCATCCGGAAATTTTTGCAGTTGATTGCATACACCTGTTACAATTACATTCATGCCAGCATGATGGTTAAATAGTATTCGTAATATGGAAAATCTTTTTTTTAACTTAATTTTGTAGGGTCTAAAATGCACCCCTTTGTTATTAATTGACGCCGGGAACAAAACAGAAACAAGTAGCATTTTATTACATAGATGCATACATAAATGCATATTACATTATATAGATAGATTCATACATAGATGCATACTTCATTCAAAAAATAAAATGATACATTCTTAACAAAAGACAGTGGTGGAAATACTTCAAGTAAGAGTGCTTTTCCCTTTCCCTTTGGATGTCATCTTTGCATAAATCTCCATGGTTGGAAGGCCTAGGACTTGAATCCTTTTGCCAGTCTCCTTGGTTGGAAGTCCTAGGACTTGAATCCTTTTGCCAGTCATTGAAAGACCTTGAGTGCTGCCAGGAGGATTAACAAAGGTTGAAACTTTTTTGCAACGCCTAGCAGCTATACTCTTTTTTGAGACAGCAGGTGAGGCTGAATACCAACTAGGAAAATAGCTAGACCATGGTGAAAAATTTCATCAGAAAAGGTTGAATCATTTGAAGAAATTTCACTGATTTCTGGCTTTGAACCCATTTTTTAGAGTTTTAGAAAGATTTTATATTTTTAATGGAAGTAATTTGTGTATTAATAGGTGTAGTGATGTGAATTTAAAGCAAATCCTACCCATGTATTAAAGTAAAAGTTAATGCCATTAATTGATAGGTTGGTGTGCTCATTTATGTACATGATAAAACTTATGACATTTGCCTTAATTTCTCATGGTAATGTAAGACACAGGTTGTTGTTGGAGCAACATAATGGTCAAACAAACAGATATTTGATGACACCAATTAACTTTTTGCTTTCTCATATTTTCACAGACATACCAGTGGTTATATTACCCGAGATAAATTGGAACACGCACCAACATCTTTCAATGGTTCAGACTAAAAGAAAGCTACTGAGGATAAAGGGCCAGGTAGTTTTACTTTGAATATTTCGAGAGTTAATGGGTCTGTTGCGATTAATACTGGGATTGTTCAGGCTTCTGTTATGCAAATGGTTTTTGATCACAACCCTATTGCGATTTTTAGGTTTTCGAGGGTTTGGTTGCCTAATGAGATTTTTGGTAACAATGCTGTGCGGAATACGCCGAAAACGAAAAGGACTGAGCCTCCGACGACATTATCGGGTCCTGGCGATTATTCTATGAGGGTAAATGAACCAACATTGTCGCCTGAGGAAATGCGGTCTGATGGGACTACGCTATGGTGTGTGAATTTTAATTTAGGTATTCTGTGTATAGGATTGTTGCTGAAAAAAGAGAGAACAAAGTTTCCTTTTTCTTTTCATTTACCAAAAAAAAAAAATAATAATAATAAAAAAAAAAAAAAAAAAAGAAGAAAAAACCAGGCCTTTTAGATTCTTTTTTGTGTTAGTTGATTATTTTCTGTCTACATTTGAGTTCATGTTGTTGTAAACAATTCTATCATTGTATTAGAATTTAATTTGTTGTTTGTATAAGGAAAATCTTTAATAATGTTTGGAACTTGCTTTATGTTTCTTAATTGATGTCATTATGGTCTTTCGTATATTACTGGTGTTGAGAAGTCTGTGTTACCAATGTTGTTATAGTGATATTCATTGGTTGTATTAGGTAGTGCGTTCTTGCTAAGTTTAGACTTTATGGTCACATAATAATGTCTTTCTAAATCATTTGTTTTATACAAATGGGTTTCACACGATGTCTTAATTATAAATTTTTAAGCATCAGTAGAATACCTATTCAAAACACACTTATATACTAACAATTGCATCTAAACAAACATTACCACAACACTCCCGCAGCAACGCGTGGGTTCCCCATCTCGTTTATATTAAATTGATCTTAAATAATATCGATTAGACTTGTAGTCTATTCTCGCCTTATAATATACAAAAAATAAGACAACCTAAGATTGACTAAACTAGTATCAAAGTAATGCGACCTTCATAAACCGCTTATATATGCTTATAAATTTTAAACTAAGCTAAACTAAATGGATGTGGTTTTCCTTATTCAAGTTACTGGGGAGGGCGAGTTGTGTTGACTCAGCTGTACGCGACCTTACCGGGTTAATCGTAGGACCAATTCCGACCTTTCCCTTGCCACCCTAAATGTACACTGTTGGTCCATGGAATTTGAGTAATTCTTGATAAAATGAAGAACAAATTCATTATTCATGATAAACAATAATTACAAGATTACTCAATACCCACTTGACTAACTAATAACATCTTCAGCTTCTTCAAGGGGATAATTGCGGTATACTATCCCCATTGAATGACAAATAAACTCTCATTGATCCAAGCTATGCTTGAGATTCAATGAGAGGATGATCCTATCAACTAATACTAAGTATTATTTTGTTTGTTTAGAATCAATAAATATCCCTATTACAACTAAACACATGAGTTGTGTTGGAGATACTTTGAGTATATACTTGACAGCACGCGAAATTTACTATCAAGTACTTAGAAGAATTCTTGTTTGGTGATTGTATGTGATTGTATGAATGTAACAATAAAGATAATTGCACACAGTTTAACCAAACAAAATAGCTTTGATATATTATGAGAATTACAATTATAATCGTAAAAGCTATATCAATAATGATGTATATAAACCTTAACCTAGGATCTCCTTTTATAGGACAAGGAGTCCTTTACAAGTAAACAATCTACCGTATAAACCTAACTTTATAAGATATACATTAAATATTTTCCATATATCTTCACACGGTTTCATCTTAATCTTATAAGCAGTACTAACTCTTCTTATCAACAGTACCAACTGTTGATGTATTCTTCAGCAACACTTCAACCGTACTAACTAATACAGAACCGTACCAACTGCTTAATTTAATTTCCAATCAATAAATATCCCTATTACAACTAAACATATATATAGGTGAAAAATACAAGTAAACATGTGATGGGCGAGTTGTCATCCACTCTTAGTGGTCCCTCTTCATCTTCCTCTTTTGCAGAAGTGACAATCATCCTTTTGGAATTGTCATAACTAATATTCCCACTTCTATGGCAATTTCTTGTATTTGTTTGACTTCCCTTTTTGGATGTTTCTACCCATATTTTTCAGTCTATTGTAGAGACAGTTTCAGTGAGTCAGTAAGGTATTGTCATTACTCACTGACTCCATTACCTTCTTCTTTGGCTCAGGGATCATTTACTGAGTACCGCCTCACTGAATGATGAGTCTTTTTTCTTAGAGTTAGTCTGAACATCCTGAAGGTAACTCACTGAGTGTAAAGTCATGTTCGACGTGTTGTTCCCCACCCACGACGTGTTGGCCTCATAAGCGTCACCGCCATATGACGCATTGTCTTTTGGTTTTGTGAAGAACTCGGTCAGACGATTGAGTTGTGTGCAAAAAGAGAAATTGTATTTTGTTTGGCCTCATAAACGTCACTGCCATATGACGCGTTGTCTTTTGGTTTTGTGGAGAACTCGGTCAGACGACCGAGTTGGGTGCAAAAAGAGAAATTGTATTTTGTGTGTGTGAGAATGTTTTGTGGGTATATATGTGTATAACTATGGCGTATTTGTGTGGTGGTGTTGATTATATTATTACATTATGTTGGTGGTGATATTGATTGATAAAAGATATTTTAACGTGATGCTGAGTTGCCACTATTACCACGAGTCTTATAAAATTACCTCTAAAATAAGAGGTTTATTGAAATTGTATGTCAAATCATATTTTATATTAATGTAGTAAAAGATGGTTTGTGTTTGTATATATTTATAATTATAATTATAAACATATTTATAATGGGAAAAGTGAATATGAAGTTGTCTCACATCTAAGCTTACATGCGAAACCATAAAAAATCACTAAAAAATACGTCATTTTGGTTATTATTTTTTCAAAATTTGAGTAGTGGAACTAATATATGCATAGTGAAACTCATTTTAATGGTGAATTAAATCAAACCATTGTTGAATCTATAGCTAATTTGTTACTTAATGAAATTACCTAACAATATGATGTAGAAAATGCATGAATCAATGTGAACCCAACTTATGTGATGTTGTGATGAAATCAAGAGAAAACACTAATATTGTGAAGGACATAATACAAATGAGGTAGATTTGATATTTTTCTTGTTAAAACGATGTAATTTTTGATGGTTTAACATGTAAGCTTAGATGTGAGACAGACTCATATTCACTTTCCTCAATTATAATTTATAATTACCACATATCCATTCACATACCAAGTATATATATCATACGACGAGGCATACCTGGTTATAAAGTAAAGAGCCTGTGTTATCCTGACCCCCCCTATAGGGGGGGGGTTTATCCAATGATTGGGTGCTTTGTGCGGTTGTACTGTCTGTTTTATCGGTTGTACATTCCCCTAATAGGGGGGTTTCTATAACATAACCCAAAGGAAAGTAAAGGCTTTATGGTCAACTTTTGCCTTTTATGTGAGCTGATTGGGTTGTGTTAGGGGTACACCCCCTACTATGTGGGGCCTTCTATTTTAGTTAAATTATACAATCTGTAAAGCAGACAGTATAAAAAGCGATAACATCCAATCATTGAAACACCCCCTACAGGGGGTGTTAGGATAACATCACCCGAGTTGATTATTCAGTGTAATAATGTACACATGATGACAAAATATATATGCATGATAGGAGACTTTAAGTAATAGTGTGTGAAACGAATAAATCATGGGGCATGCAAATTCATCAATAATTTCTAAATTTATATAATTTTCTTTCATTACAAGTATATGCAAGTATAGGACTAGTAACACTTTTTTCTTTTAGTAATTTTTGTTTCATATACGCAATTATGGTCGACATGACATGTGATAATATTTCTTTTTAAGTAAGACTCACTTATTTTTTTTACTTCCTCTATATCCACAAGTCAAGAAATATTAACCCCTCTTTAGGGGTGTGCACGGTTCGGTTTGGCTCGATTTTTTGCTAAAACCGAAAACGAACCGAAATATTCGGTTTCTATAGAACCCAAAACCGAAACCATTTGGTTATTGGCGGTTCGATTTTTTGGTTTATTAACGGTTTCGGTTTAGTTTTTCGGTTTTAACCGTTTAAGTTTGGGCATACCAATTTATAACAACAAACTTGTTTAATATAGAAAATTGGTTATTCTTTTTTACTTTTTATCAATCTAAGCCTAATAATGTTTATCTTATATTTCTACAATTACACACATATAAATGAGCCACACACACATGTAACTGAACATACACTTAGTATGATCATTGTCACATATTTATTTATATATTGTCAAGTAAACACACGACACGACAAACACGCATACAAACGTTAAGATAAATATATTATAAATCCACCCATAAAATGAATATGCATTTATAAATTTGATTTATTTAGTTATTTATTTATGTTATATTAATCATATATTATTATATAATGAAACCAGTTCGGTTCGGTTTTTACGGTTCGGTTTTTGGATGAAAACCGAAACCGAACCGCATTTTTCGATTTTTGAAAAAGTAAAAACTGAACCATCGGTTTTTAGTTTCGTTCGGTTATTTCGTTTCTGTTTTTTCGGTTTTTGATTCGTTTTCGGTTTTTTCGTTTTTTTTGCTCACCGCTACCCCTTTCTATCAAGTGGCTCTAATAGATATTGACACCACATATAGTTTAGGGGAAAAAAGAAACACCTCCTTAAGATCTTACAGTGGGATGCGCTCATGAGCTCAAAACCCATAGCATTTAATAATTTATTTTATTGGCTCTACTTTTTGTGAACTTTTTATTAGATGTTTTATGATTACTTTGATTTTTCAAAGTTTGCTAATAGCTAAATAATACTTTAAAATTTTGGTTACGTTATATTATTAAATCTTTGTTTGCATTTAAAAGTCATATGATGTACATGTACATAGCCTCTCCGATTGTAAAATGTATAATGAAAATTAAGTGTTAGGGGGTGTTTTGGATTGATTATCACGTCTTGAAACTGATGAAACAAAACAACGTTATGCAAAAGTAACTCCCAACATGCAGTGGCAAAACCACGTTTTGGATAATATATAACGTAGATAAGTGATTATTAGAGTTGTTTGCCAAACACCATAAATTGATTATCCACGTTTTGAACACGTGATAATCAAATAATCACCTTTTGAAAGCAACCCCAAACACTCTCCTACTCGTATATATTTTTAATAGTTGAAGTTAACTTATCATCAACGATACATACTAATAGAGTATATAATGATCCATTTACTCAAGAAAAATATAATCAAATCAGAGGAAGTTTGGTCCGATACACTACTATTTCTTTTGTGAATATCTCTTATGCGCGCATTAGTGTAAGAGCAAAACTTATACAATTCTCCGTTAGCGGGGACCTTTTGGCGGGGACAAGTCCCCACTCCCCACTAAAAGTTTTTGACGAGGACATGTCCCCGCTAAAAGGCCAAATTAGTCCCCTCCAAAAGTCCTCATTGTTGTAGCGGCATCTCTGAAAGCTTAATCCGTGGTCGGATAGCTTACGGGGTAATACTAATGTGTGATCTTGCTTTTGGTGCATTAGTTATCTTAATCTCTTTAATTCTTTAAGTTACACTACATGTTTAGTCAATATCAATCTTTCTAATCCGATTTTATGATATGTAGTTAAGGATGACATGGCTATTAGAACTTAGAAATCCACAATTATATTAAGAAGAATAATCATGACAGTTATACAACTGAGAAGGGAGAATAATATGTTACTCCCTATATGGCGTAGTCCGTCTCAATTTATTTGTCCATATTTCCTTTTATGGATGTCTCAAATTAATTGTCCACTTTCTTTATTTAGTAAAAACTAGAGAATCTAGTGGAGGAATATTCTATTTTAGTGGTTGAAAATTAAAGTGGCCCCACTTTTATTAAACTTTGTGTTTTCTCTCTCCTGACAAATAAATTGAGACGGAGGGAGTACTAAATATATGGCGTAGTACGTATCAAAACTCTATAACGAATACAAAATATCAAAGTTTGTATTTATATAAGGGTTTTCCTATTTTGTGTCATAGGGGCACGGGATAATAAGTAAAATAGGACACAAAAAGAACTCAGTGACCCATAAAAAATACATTTTTTATACCAGTATGTTTTACGGCATTTGTTTCTTTATTTCAACACGTTAAATAAATAAATAGAAGTTTAATATATACCGATGATACTCCTATATACTGATGATCATAATTCTTATATGAAAAGTGATAAAGATGAATTTTAGTAATTATATGAGAGAAGTGATGGAAGTGAGTATATACAAATAAATCGTAACAAACGAATCCAAACACACGAATATAATTTTCAATGTATAATTCTTTATTGATAAGAATTAAAGAATTACAAAGTGTTGTGCGAAAAACACTAAATTGAATGAAAATGTAAAACCAACTCTCTAAGCAAGCAAACTTAGAATGAAAGGATCATAAGTTTGCTTGTGAACTTATGATCTCTTGGGAGATGCTTGTAAGTTCTATCAGGGAGTGTGTGTTTCAAAGATTACAAGAATGTAGTTTGAAGCAACAACTTTTTACTCCGACTGAAATCCTATTTATATTAGTACGAGGTATATCCAAGTGGGGTTAGGTATGTGCATGTCATAATTCCAATGGATGAGGTACATCTTCCATTGAAGCCATTAACATTGGGAAAACGCTCTTTCTCAGCTTTAGTGAACAGTGCATGCAACTATTCACTACTTTTATCACCAACTCGTACTTGATTTGACTTATCACTAAAGTTTACTTTATCCCGCTCAAACATCTTAGTGAAAAGTCCTGCTTAAACCTCAGTGGATATGAGCTATGCTTCGTTGGTCTGATCAGGGAGTTGAAGGTTTATCAGGGTATTGCCACCCCTGATAATCCTGATAATCCTTTCACTTTAGCTAGAGTTCCTTGTGCATACTGACTGACCCGCATCAGCTAGAGAGCACGACTTCGAGTAAACTTGACGATGTCTTGTGACTTAAATTCCTACTGGAGTGGCTTACTGACTTTGATAGTAGTGAGTTCTTCTTGATCTACTCTCTGAAGTTCCTATCAGGGAGACTTTTTTACTTCGCCTGATTTATGAACAAATCCTAGTCAGGGATCAGTGGACATATCTTTTGCCCAACAATCTCCCCCTATTTGGATATACATTATGCTAAGTCTAAAATTATTGTAAGTGAGCAAGACAACTTCTTCTGTAACACCCCAACCCGGAAAGGGTAGAAGTGTCACATTAATGGCTTCATATCAGATCAAAACAAAGCATACATTCAATAGTAATACAAGGATTCTCAAAGGTTACAAAAGAAATACTGAATACACAAGGTTACAAAGGAAACAAAAGCTAAATACTAAGTCTGCAATGCAATCCTTCTAATGACTTCTACTTTCGAATAACTATCAAGGTCTTCTAAGTCCAACAGTCTCTTCACTCATACCCAGCTTCCAACTAAAACCTGCCGCACACGAAAAGAAACGTGCGGCTGAGCTTAAAAAGCCCAGTGAACAGATATATAATAAACGGAAACGAAAGCAAATGGAAATAAACGAATATAGTATAATGTATAAGGTACAAGAGTAAAGGTTTAGGACAGTCATCCACCACAAGCCCAAACAAATCAAATATCATATCATATCATATCTTCATAATCATATAGAGGGGAGACCTCTCAGATAATCAGATAATATGAGGGGTGTCCTCATTCTTCAAATGGAGTAGCTAGCTCCCGAACTTTGTGAAGACGTGGATTGCACCCATCATCATTCACCGAACCATATCAAATCAAAATGTCCACGAACACAGACTCGAACCTAGGATGCATCCATTCGCCCCCCGAACAAATCATATTGGCCATATCAAATCATATCATAGTGAGCTCATATCAAATCAAAATGGGGACGGTGTAACCAAATCACTAGGGCTACACGCTAGTCATGCCATTGGTGCATCAATGACACGGCCATGTTACCTTCATGGCTAGGAAACGAACTTGGCTCGGGTATCAAACTGGGGTCAAATGTCAAAGGTCCAAATCAAAGCAAAGGTCCATGTAGTCATAGTCCAAATATCAAGGTCCAAATCACAGGGTTCATATCAAAAGGTTCATATGCCAAAGGTTCATATCAAAGTGTAGGGAACATAGCAATGGCTTAGGAAACCCTAATACGAATCAAAATAGGAGAACGAAGGCTCCTCATTCAAAGAGCAGAATATCTGTACCTTATTCCAAAGCAAACACAAACTCAGAAATGGATGACACAGAGTGGATCAGGACCTCTCTTTCTTCACACCTAGAGGGGTAGACAAGAATTACAAACCCTTCCATTTTAAGTAACTTTCTATATTTAGCAGGTTTCCAAATTTAGTAAGTTTCCATTTTTAGAAGGTTTCCTTATTTAGAATATTTCTATATTTAACAGGGTTCCAATATTTTCATTAATACTCACAAATTATCCAGAGTTTCCTTTTTAGCTTTTAGATTCCCCAAGTTACTCTTTTAGTCCTTTAGGTTTCATAATTTACACTTTATATCCCTTTACTTATCAAAGTTACGAAATGAAACCCTAGATTCACATAGTTTACATTTTAACCCCTCTCATTAGTTTATTAACACATCAAGCATTTTATTTCCCAAGATTATAGAGTGTACCCTCAAATTAATGTATTATACGAATTATACCTTCAAGCTTCATGATTTACAATTTATAACTCTTAGTTTTGGAAAATAACAATTTACAACCTTTTACATGTCTTGACAGTTTTTAAGTATCATCTGGACCCGTTTTACATAATTTATAAACCATATTAAACCTTCGAAATAAATTCTATAAAAATTCACAGACGTTCCCCAGGATCTTAAGTATTTTATGAAATTTTTCCAGATTTTATTTAGTTGTCTAGGTATGAACTAAAAATCCTTTTCCCCAACCTGTTCCAGAACCGGATCAATTAAAAACACCCGACCATTATCTACCTGCTTACCCAGTCTAGAAAATTTATAAAATTCTAAAAAAATTCCAGTAATTAGCTAACATGTGTTATATTACTCAGTTCAAAGGAAATGTCCTAATTCGTTATGGTTTTAAAATGATAAATGAAAAACCCGGACTGTTTTCCCAGACTTCACAAATCCGATCAGACATGTGATTTCCCAAAAATCAAAAAGTAGCCTTCTAGGCCTCCAAAAATTACAAACTAAATTTCTCCAGGTAGCTATTTCATTAAACTACAATCTAGACTCCAGAAACATCAAAATATACGTTCACATCATTTAGTTATAGCCGTTTAAAGTCGAATAAAAATCCAGCTCAGAAACAGTTATCTCAGAACCATGTTCATCTTAGGGTTTTCGTCATCCAATCATTAGTTCTTGGTACAAAACAAATATACATTCATTAGAATAGATATAGGTCGATTCATACATCTCATAAACACGTTCTTACCCATTAGATTTCAGATTCATAAGCAAGTTGGTTCATATTAGGGTTTATATAAAATCATTATGATAGCCGGTTAACATATGAACATTAAAACGATTGTAAAGCTTGATTTAATGAATCGAATGGATCATGAGGGTACTTAGGAACATCATACCTTCCTGGGACAGCAAGTACACGAATCAAATCAAAGGAATAGGTCAAAAACAAATCATTGGAAACCTTGTGGTAGCACCAAATCACAACTCCTTTAACCCCTAGCGTACAAACAAATCCCTATAGTGAATATACTGTTGAATTGTGGTTAACAAATTAATAAGTAAATGTCTAGTATCGAACCCGAGACCTCGGGATTGCACACATTACAAATGAGTATTAAGGAATAATAATAAATGTATTTTATATATTTATTATTAGCACGAGAACTTAACGACCGTTAGTGTTTTCCGTTAAATGACTAACGACCGTTAAACGCAAATTAGGAAAGCAGTGTTTGTGTATAATTAGGAAACAAGGAAAAGATCTAGAACCCTCCTTGGGGTATAGGATCGACCGGCCTATGGGTTATTCGACCCATGGGTTTGCTTTTCCTCCAAGATTTCTAATTAGTATATATACAAACTCAAGGGTAATTGTTTGGTGAATCTTTTGTGCACACGATTATCCCTAAAGTCTTTTTCTCCTCTTGGTTTGCTTTGGCCGATCGAATCATCCCTCTCAAGGGTTGTTTGGATCGAATTTTTGATAAACAAAAATTGTTCTTGTGTTTTTACTTGCATAAACTTAATACGGTTTAATTTGTGTGTACAAGAACGAGGTAATAACTCACTATAGTTATTATCAAGAGATCGAATAACAAAACGGTAAGGGGTTATTCATTGATCTTGTTTAAATCATATTCAAGATTTATTGAAGTGCATCGGGTACGTTTTCTATTTATGTTTAAGTTAATATTTATGTGTTATACTAATTGTTTACATGCTTCCGCTATTATGTACTTTGTGTTATGGAATAATATGATTGTCATGAGTGTCAAATTCCAACAGTGGCATCAAGAGCCATGTATAACATGTAATTGATTACTTAAACAATAAAAAACGTATCTTTTAAATTGTTTAGAATATACATGATTGTTTTCTAGGGTTTTAATTATTAAAAATTTGTTTTTTTAATTAATGTCGAACCCTAACCCTAATTTAGGGGGGGTGTCGATTTACTTCATGAACCCTAATTAGGGTTTGTGATTTTTTATAATTAATTGTGATTAATTAGAAACCCTAGGTCTTTAAACAATTGTTGTGTTATGAATCTTGTGACCTAATTGCTATATGATATGCATGAATTCGTGACTATTTATGCATAATTAGTCACGGATTAATATTACTTGAATTAAATTGTTTAGATGTATGCTACATGTTTAAATAAATCAAGAATTAGGGAAGACCTAATATATAAATTAAATTAATGAATCGGTTATGTGCAACGTGGTATATTATCATTAAAACTTACGCGGCCAATTGTTGGTGACTGTGGTCCATTGGGTACAATGCGCTCGAAAACCAATGGGAGTTTTATTGATTCTATACATAATAATTCACATATAGATTATTAATAGGATTTGTTTAAAAAGATTGCATGTGGCTAGATGTTTCAATTACAATTAATTGTTTTAATTGTTTTATTATTAGTTGATTATTTGTTTTCTTTTAATTACTTGTTTATTGTTTTTATATATGTGATATGTTAAAGTAAGCAATAAAAGGGTAATTTTCAAAGAAAAATTAAATTGGACTAATAATGGTGAAACATAAAGTAATAAAGTAAGGATCTTGCAAAGTCTTATGTGCCGACAGTGGTTCGCTTCGCACGGTAATTTGCTCCCAGGCGAGACTAGCAAGATCTAAACTTTGTTACTTAATTTTTTAAGACTAAGATCATAAACTTTTGCTTGATTGATGTTTTTGTACAATAGTGTGTGAAAGGCGGACCAAAGTTGACAAACTGTGTGGGGGGTTTAACTGGAGAGGGGTTTTTTAAGAGATTCGCTCCTACCGGCTCTCCGGGCCCGCTTGTGCGTCAACTGCGACTTACCTATATCACTATTTACGTACACTATCATCTTAAGGGTGATTTACCTCAATTCCACGCGCCACTTTTGTGGCAAATATCCGAATAACATGTAAGTAGTAGGATATGTGGGCGATAATTGTTGGTACTTCTTTAATTGGTTAACCCAATACCTCAAGTAAATAGTTTATTGGTTTACTCTTAACTAATTGGTAAATAAAAAGTGTTTTGAAAACTAATGATAAAAAGATGAGTGCATGCATCTTTGTACATGTTTTTGTCACATCAAAAACTAAATACCCTAAAATTTAAGTTACGTGCCATCTAACTATAAGGAACACTTGAAGTTAATTTTGGGTATGCGTGAGACCTGGACCAAAATTAATGACAAGGTAAATTTCCGAGTGTGCGTGAGACCACACATGGATGGATTTGCAGTTTCTAAGTTAGACAACTTAATTAAGCTGATGCGTGAGACCTAGAGCTTAAGGCATGAGATGGGATAAAACATGCTTACGTGACATATTGATGAATCAATATGTAGTAAATCCCATAAATTATCTAGGAATTGGAAAATTTTGTTTGCCAATTATTGTACGATAGATTACCATCTTTTGTACTTCCACTACTAGCAGATCAACTGATGTAGTGGAACTATGTAAAGTTGGATCCTAGATTTTCAAGGAAATTAAGTTGGTTATATGAATATATCCATGGGTATTATATTTTCTTGAGAATAAGTATTATCGAAAATACTAATGTTTGAACTTTTCTATTTTCTGTAGAATGGCTCAACCCGATAACTCCGTGTATGCTGCTTTCAAGAGTCATCTTGAAAGAGCCAAATTGACTGGGAAAAATTTCAATGATTGGCACAGATCGCTCAGAATTGTTTTGAGGGCGACTGGTAAGCTCAATTACTTGAATACTCCTTGCCCTGATGAGCCTGCTTCGACTGCTTCTGAAGAGGTCAAAGCGGCATGGAGAGCTGAGTATGCTAAGTACACTGAAGTTGGGTGCTTAATGTTACAAAGTATGGATCCAATGATGCAAAAGAAGTTTGAGTATTATTTTCCATACAACATGCTCGAGCAGCTTAAGAAGTCTTATGAAAAGACTCCTGAAATTGAAATGTATGAGTCTCTTGACAAACTACACAGCTACAAACATGGTGATGGTAAACCAGTTGAAGACTATGTGAATGAGATGAGAGATTTCTTTGATCAACTTCATAGAGTCGGATTTGGTTATCCCGAGAATGTTCAAGTTAACCTAATTAACAGATCCCTTAACAAGGATTTTGCTGGTTTTGTACAGAACTTCAACATGCATTGCTCGGGGAAGACAATTTCTAAGTTACTCGCATTGCTTGTTGACTATGAGAAACACTTACCACCCAAGGGCAAGGCTCCTACTCCGCAAGTGTTGGCAATTCAAGGAGGTAGGATCCAGAAAAAATCGCGTGTGAACAAGGGTAAGGGTAAAGGTGATAAAGGCAAACAGGTCATGGCCTATCAACCAAATCCTAAGGTGAATCAACACCAGCCCAAGAAGAACAAGGTGAGTCCTCCAGGAAAGAAGGATCAGGCTTGTCACCACTGTCATGAAGTAGGGCACTGGAAGAGGAACTGTCCACTCTACATCAATGACTTGCGACAGAAGAAGCAAAAGAGTGAAGCTGGTAATCCCAGCTCTTCAGGTGCGTTCTTTATGATCGAATTATTTACTCTAACTCGTAAGTTAAATTCCTGGGTATATGATACGGGATGTGGTATTCATATTTGCAATACTATGCAGGGGTTTAGAGTTGAGAGAAAGCTGGCCTATGGACAACAATTCTTGCACGTGGGTAATGGAGCACATGCAGCAGTTGAAGCTATAGGCATATTTGATTTAGTGTTGCCTTCGGGCCTAGTACTATCTTTAAATAATTGTCATTATGCACCGTCAATTGTTAGAGGTGTTATTTCATTTTCATGTTTGTTGAACCTTGGTTTTGAACATACTATTAATAGCAATGGAATTTGTGTTTCTTTAAATGGTGTATTTTATTTTAAAGCTATTGCTGTGAATGGTATTTTTGAACTTGATATGAATGATAATGATAATGCTTGTGTTAAAAATAATTCGATGTATAGCATCAACAATAAGAGAATCAAGAAAAGTCTGGATTCGTCTTATCTTTGGCATTGTCGTCTTGCACACATAAGCAAGGATCGCATGAAAAAGCTGCAACATGATGGGCTTTTAGAAAAGATCAATGATGAATCATTTGATATATGCGAGTCTTGTATTAGTGGGAAGATGACAAAGAAACCCTTTAATAATAGGATTGAAAGGGTTACTGATCTACTTGGTCTTATTCATATAGATGTGTGTGGACCACTTAGACATGTGTCAAGGAGAGGTGCTAGCTACTTCTTAACATTTACAGATGATTTCAGCCGTTATGGTTATGTTTATTTACTTAAACATAAACATGAGGTGTTTGAAACATTCAAAGTGTTTAAAGCTGAAGTAGAGTTGCAACTTGGAAAGAAGATTAAAGCTCTTCGATCCGATAGAGGTGGTGAATACCTGAGTCAAGAGTTTGTGGATTATCTAGCTAAGGAAGGAATTGTCCAGCACCTTACTTCTCCATATACACCACAACAAAATGGTGTATCTGAGAGAAGAAATCGTACATTGCAAGAAATGATACGATCTATGTTTAATCTAACAACTCTTCCCTTCTCATTCTGGGATTATGCCTTGGAGTCTGCTGTTCGCATTCTTAACATGGTTCCTACAACGAAGGTAGATAAGACACCATATGAGTTATGGACTGGAAATGCCCTTAACTTGTCTTATCTTAAGGTCTGGGGTTGCGAGGCGTACGTTAAACGTGACTCGGGCGACAAGCTCCAACAAAGATCTGTAAAATGTATCTTCGTAGGATACCCAAAGGAAACAATGGGTTACTACTTTTATTATCCTCCTGAGAACAAAATATTCGTTGCCAGGTATGGAGATTTCCTGGAGAAGGATCTCATATCTCAAGAATTAAGTGGGAGGATATATGATCTTGAAGAAGATCAAGATGATGCATTACCTTCTGAAAACACTAACCAACTTCCTGAAGAACCAGATAGTCTGGGTCCTCCACCAGAAGTTGAAGTGGTTCCCATTCGCAGATCCGTAAGGACTGTAAAAGCTCCTGAACGTCTATGTCTTAACGTAGAATGTGAGGAATATATACAAGGGGATCTTGATGAACCGCCTAGTTATAAAGCTGCCATTAATAGTCCTGAAAAGGAAAAATGGTTGGTTGCTATGAATGGGGAAATGCAATCCATGAGAGATAATGAAGTCTGGATTGAAGTAGACCTTCCTCCTAATGCCAAGGTAGTTGGGAGTAAGTGGCTCTTCAAGAAGAAAACTGACATGGATGGAAATGTACACACCTATAAAGCCCGTTTGGTAGCTAAAGGCTTTACTCAAACGTATGGTGTTGACTACGAGGATACCTTTTCTCCTGTAGCTGACATTAGGGCTATTAGGATTCTCATAGCCATAGCTGCGTACTATGATTATGAGATTTGGCAGATGGATGTCAAAACCGCCTTCTTAAATGGTCGCCTAGATGAGGATATCTATATGGCGCAGCCTGAGGGGTTTGTGAATCCAAAGTTTCCAAATCGTGTATGCAAACTTCAAAGATCCATTTATGGATTGAAGCAAGCATCACGACAATGGAACAAGAGGTTTGATAGTGAAATAAAGAAGTTTGGTTTTACTCAAAATCTTGATGAGCCATGTGTATACCACAAAGTTAGTGGGAGTGAAGTAATTTTCCTTATATTATATGTCGATGACATATTGATCATGGGAAAAGACATTCCAAGTTTGCATGAAGTCAAGGCATATCTTGGAAAGTGTTTTTCTATGAAAGATTTAGGGGAAGCTGCTTTCATTCTGGGAATTAAGATATATAGAGATAGATCTAAGCGATTAATTGGATTAAGCCAAAGTGCTTACATCGATAAAATATTGAAGAGATTCAATATGCAAGATTCCAAGAAGGGATATTTGCCGATGCAAGAACAACATGGCTTGAGCAAGAAAGTTTGTGCTTCAACACCTGAAGAGGTGAAACGCATGGCAAAAGTTCCTTATGCTTCGGCTGTAGGATCTATTATGTATGCTGTTAAAAGCACAAGGCCAGATGTGGCGTTTGCTCAGAACTTAACCAGTCGATATCAGCAGGATACCGGTGAAGCTCACTGGACTGCTGTTAAGAATATTCTTAAGTACCTTAGGGCTACTAAAGATATGTTCTTAGTTTATGGGGGTGATCCACAAGCAGAACTTGATGTTACAGGTTACTGCGATGCTTCATGGAAAAGTGATAAGGATGATATGAAGTCTCAGACTGGATACGTCTTTGTCATTAATGGAGGAGCTGTGGATTGGAGGAGCAAGAAGCAGAGTACATTAGCGATGTCTGCAGCAGAAAGTGAGTACATAGCTGCATCAGATGCTGCAATGGAAGCCGTCTGGATTAGGAAGTTTGTATCAAGGCTTGGAGTTATGCCTTCGATTCAACGACCTATAAAAATGTATTGTGACAATTCAGCTGCAATTACATTTGCCAATGAACCTGGAATCATGAAGGGCACCAGACATTATCCGATCAAATATCACTATGTGCGAGAGCAAATAGAGATTGGGCAGATCGAAGTACTCAAAGTTCACACAGATGATAACTTGGCAGATCAATTGACAAAAGCTCTTCCTGGCACTAAGCTTTATAAGTTAGCTGAAGGAATAGGTCTTCGTAAGGCTGAAAGTTTCATGCCCATTTGTGATTAGTATTTGGATAAAGGATGTAATAGACAATTATTGATTTTATGAAATAAAGTATTGTTTATGTTTATTGTCTTGTTGAAATATACATATATCCTGTTTTTGCATGTTTATATCCTTGAATAATTTTATTATTCTAAATGTGTCCATTGTCGGTTAATGATATGGGAATATCATTAAATTAAGACAAATGTGAATGTTGGTTAAAGAGTATACTTGAAAGTATATTGATGCGTAGTCATACCAAATTTACATGATATTCTAGGAGTAGAATATAGGACTTATCCCAACTAAGCATGAGATTACTTATGGATCTTGTCATCAAGTAATTCATGAAATAGTTATCCTCAGACTTGAGATACCAGATAAGAGTCATGGATGTAGTGCATTTTTGTAAAGCAATCTACCGCTTACCGTAACTGGAAGTTATAAGGATTGTTTTCAGAAGTGTTGCAAAGTCCATGGGTTATTCTTGTAGTCAAGAAAGAATTTGTTCCTTCAAATTTTGTTTGAAGTATAATACTGCTGGGCCCCTCGTAGGGTTGACAAAATGTTTGCGTGGCCACGCCCAAAGTCTATCTGGAATACGTTCAGATGTTTTGGTAATTTTGTTCAATTAATAATAACGAGAAACAGAAACATTAATAAAGAGTGACTTAGATCCATTTCTTTATTAATAGAGTATTAGTAACAAAAGGATAATAATAATGATGAATCATTAAAGATTTTCCAGGAAATCTAGCTCGAGTCGGACTAGGGGCATTGGAGTGTTGCAAGACGCCAACCAATGTCATTTTACTATTAATAAATTAACCAAGTGGGAGTTGTTGAATTGTGGTTAACAAATTAATAAGTAAATGTCTAGTATCGAACCCGAGACCTCGGGATTGCACACATTACAAATGAGTATTAAGGAATAATAATAAATGTATTTTATATATTTATTATTAGCACGAGAACTTAACGACCGTTAGTGTTTTCCGTTAAATGACTAACGACCGTTAAACGCAAATTAGGAAAGAAGTGTTTGTGTATAATTAGGAAACATGGAAAAGATCTAGAACCCTCCTTGGGGTATAGGATCGACCGGCCTATGGGTTATTCGACCCATGGGTTTGCTTTTCCTCCAAGATTTCTAATTAGTATATATACAAACTCAAGGGTAATTGTTTGGTGAATCTTTTGTGCACACGATTATCCCTAAAGTCTTTTTCTCCTCTTGGTTTGCTTTGGCCGATCGAATCATCCCTCTCAAGGGTTGTTTGGATCGAATTTTTGATAAACAAAAATTGTTCTTGTGTTTTTACTTGCATAAACTTAATACGGTTTAATTTGTGTGTACAAGAACGAGGTAATAACTCACTATAGTTATTATCAAGAGATCGAATAACAAAACGGTAAGGGGTTATTCATTGATCTTGTTTAAATCATATTTAAGATTTATTGAAGTGCATCGGGTACGTTTTCTATTTATGTTTAAGTTAATATTTATGTGTTATACTAATTGTTTACATGCTTCCGCTATTATGTACTTTGTGTTATGGAATAATATGATTGTCATGAGTGTCAAATTCCAGCATATACCACACAAGACTTGCTCCTTGAACCCTCTTGGCGATCGACCAGCAGTAAAGAAAAGGACCAGGAGAACAAGAAGACTTAAGCCGACACTTTATTTTCTAAAAATTAGGTTTAGGGTTTTTAAGACAAGCGTATTGTTGTGTTTGTGTAAAAATGAGAACCGGCCTCACCCTTTTTATTTTTGTGTGGATCAAATATTGGGCTAGGAGGCCTAGGGAAAACATGGGCTAAAGATTCATGGGTCAAGGATTAAATATGTTTGACTAAAGTTGCGTAGTACAAGAAAAACGGCCCAGTTAAATGTCCATGAAGCGAAAATAATTCCGTCGCATTTTATTTAGGTTACATTATTATTTTGGAGTTCAAAATATTCAAAGATTCCCAAAATGACGTTTCGTTAAAGTTTTATGGATTTATGGTAACTTGTTTAAATTATATTCGCGTTTAATTATTCGTATCGTTATTTAGAAAATTTAAAATTATACGTAAATTTGATATTCGAGATTTTAGGGTTTTACATCTTCTTACACATAATTGACAATATTCATAACAGAAGTTGATAGATAAGAGGATGAAGTATTACAAAAGATGAAATTTAGTGCACTCCTCTTCTCACTTGTTTAACAGCTTCATTGTAGTCAGGTCGGATTGAAATTTCAAAGGCTAGTCTGTCTCTAAAGCGTCTTGCAGTTTCAGTGTCTTCAATGACATCTTTGTACAGGTAAATCAGCTGCTTAGTTGAGGCTAAATTGAATTCATTTTCCCTTTGAAAATTCATTTCCCCTTTGATGTTTCTGAAGAACATTCCTGACTCAGGTTGATCAATAACTTCTCCATTTTCTCCATTTCTTCCCTCTGGTAGAGTCAGATTTCTTAATGTTCCATCTCCAAGGTGTACTCTTTTTCGTTTATTCTGGACTGAATTGAGAGGTGGTATTTCTAACTCACTGAGTTTGGTTGGAGGAGACTGACCAAGTTTTTCTGCTGACTTCATGACCCATTTGAACCTTTCTGCTAGATTCTTCTTGAGTTGCATTGCAGCGCTAGATGTCATGTTCTTGATAGCATCATGGAGTTCAAGCCATTCTGAGAACCCCAACTCCATTATCTTGAATTCTTCATGGGCATCATAATGGAGTTTCTGATTGTCTCGGAAGATTTTTAGGTCAAGTCCGGTTTTCTTCAGTATGCACTTGACGCTGGTGATTCTTCCTTTACTGACTCTTTTTTTCATGACTTCATTGTACTTGTAAGAGTGAAGTTGGCTTTCCCTGGTCGTTTTGGCTTCATGATACTCTAAAGCTTTCTTTTGAGCGGCCATTTTGTCAGCATCAAGTTTTGCCAAGAATGTTTCAGTGGCTTTTCTTGCTGCTTCTTCATTTGCTTTGAGTTTTTCAGCCTTCAGTCCTTCGATCAACATTTCTTGTGGTAATCCTTTGATCTTATGGAGTTTCGGGTTAGAACCCCCTTCTTGCAATAGAGTGGCCATATTTTCTTCTCCTTCATGCTCTTTGATTTTGCCTTTGTTCAGTCTTTGTCCTTCAGTCTGAGCTAAAGCTGTTGACATATATATTGGTGGAGGAGACATTGAAATGGTTGGTTATTGTATTTGAATTATACTAGTGAGTGTGGAAGATGTTGTTTTTTATTTCTTTGATGCAGGTTCTTCAGTGGTGGCTGCATCCATCTTGTTTTTATGCTCCCCCTTAGTTGATGAGGGCTTGGTTGAGATGATTGTGGAATCATAAGAATTAGTCTTCTTGATCTGAGGTGGAGCATCAACTGAGTGTTTGTGTTTCTCCCCCTCAGCAGAAACTTTAAAAGGAGTTGCTGCTGTCAGGACCATCTTGGAGAGGGTAGCCAGATGTTCCGAAGTATCAGAGAAGACTTTATAGGACCTACAGAGAGCAGAGTAGAGATCCTTCACCTGTTGAGGTAGATCGACCTGTTCACCAAGAAGTTTGTCGAGAAGGACCACCACTTTAAGGATCAGGGTGTTTTGTTCATTGATGTTGGTGATGGATTGATTCCATTTGGAGTGATCTTGTAGAAACAGTGACTCATGAAGACTGAGCATGCATTCATCTAAGGCTTTGATGGCAAAGGTAGTGAGGTGAGACTCTAGAGTGTGAAACCTTTGAGAAGTAAGCGAGTCACTCCAATGAATTTCCCTGATCAGTGGTTTTATGAGTTTGTTGAGGCGTGCCAGTTTAAGAGCTTCTTTGATTACCTTAGAAGCTTGAGTCTCCACGTTGGCTACATAAGGTTTCATCAGGACTGGAAGTATATTGTGAAGCACTGATGTGATGAGTTCAGGTAAGAGTGAACTTAGTGTTTCTTCCAGTGAAATGGTGACTTGAGCAGAAGTTGAAACGGTAGGCCAGGGCTGAGCAGCTTCATTAAACATGGGATCATAGCGGTCTGTCTCGGCCGCAATTTCCATATGTTCTGAATGTGTGGATGTATCATCCAATTGGAAAGATGAGGGAACAACAGTAGTATTTTCTTCAATATCATCTTTCCCTGATTCATAGACATAGGTATCTATTTGTTCTGAATCGGTGTCAGTGCCTGTGAAGGAGATTGCGACATCTGCATCTGTAATTTAAGACACAAGGTTAGAGCTAATAAATGTTTGGTTGTCCCTTTTATTAGAGAGTTGTGTTTATCTCTCTAAATCAATGAGAGTCTTTTAGGTGATCCTCTGACAAAGATTGGATGGACGAATGTCATCACTGGATCATTGTGATTTGTTGTGGGTCCCCTTCTCATTGGGATTGTTCTTTTTCTGCTGAGGATATAGGACCCTGTTACTTCCTAGACAGTGACTGGGATGTGTCAAAATCATTTTGGGGATGTGAATGGTAGTAAATCCCCTTCTCAGAGAGATAATGATGTCTCCCCGAGGATACAGGATCCTGTTCTCCCATTAGATATTAGTTGTGATTTACCAATATCATTGTAGGGAAGTGAAAGGTTGTTCCTGTCAGAGAGTTGTATGACATCCTGTGGATGCTGCTATCTGAGTCTTAGGAATAAAAATTCAGTCATAGGTTGTGATTTACCTTTAACTGGCTTTGTCATTTTGTTTGTTTTGAAAAATTTGATACTGTGTTATCATTTTGATATTTGAGTTCTTGCAAAAAAACAAAAAACAAAAGTGAGTATGGTACTTTTGACTGATTTGGATTTGTTAGTCATGTACACAAATGACTTTTTTTTTTGTTTTTTTTTGTTTTTTTTTTTTTTTTTTTTTTTTTTTTGTTTTTTGTTTGTTTGTAATATCAGTAACTGAGAGTGGCTCATATCACTGATAGATGATGATAGGGAACAGATCATTGCTAAGCAGGCCTAGGCAAGTTGGGCAGGTAAAGTAGAATAGAGAATTATCCTAGTTGGTTCTAAGAGAAGATACTTGATGACTTAAGATTGAGTTGTATCCCCCGATTCCCTTGAATCATGTTATCATCATCGAGTTCGGCAGAGACATCCTTGTAACAATTGTGGTTGTCACTTTCTAAGACTGGTAAACTACTTGTTTTCTCCATATCAGTGGGATTCTCAGTCCCTGATGCATGGTGTGGTATAGATTTATTAACCAATCTCCTTTTCTTTTGTGGTTTTGGAAAGGATGTGAGTGAGTCGGCTGTGGGTTTCTTGATGGTGAGTTTTCTAGTGGATTTTCTTAAGGAATCCCTAGAGACATTCATTGTTCCAAATGCTTGCCAATAATCCTCAGGGATTTCCGTAATGGCACACATGTGTGAGGTCAGTGGTACCTCATCAGCCCTGGGGTTCTTGCTATAGGTGGCCACACCTATTTGAGCCCAAGTGAACGTGTGCAGCTTCGTGTTGACATATTCGTCTCCTAGAAGGTGTTCAATCATCAGAAGTATATACCTGATGTACCAGACGTTTTGGCTTCTAGGCTCCTGAGTGAGTTTGTCATAGAGATCATTAAACACATGTTGTGCAAAGTGTAGGTCCACACGAATTATGGATCCAAGTAGCCTTTGTTACTTGTTAGACGACTTGAATAAATCCAAATCAATCTAAGTGAGAAACTCTAACAATGAATTGAATGTTTATGCGGAATCTAAACAATCAACAACGAAGAACACAATATCAATAACTAACTTCGTATATTAATTTTCAATAACTAACTTTCACACACATACATTCGTCGTTCACTATTGAGCCTTAGGGTTCCTTTTATACCACAAGGAAACCCTAGATACAAAACGTGTAGAAGGATATACGTATCTTCTTTAAAGATAACTACGTATCATTTCCTAACTTATAGCTAACAAACTTTCCTAACTTTCATAAACAGACTTAACTAATAAGTCAACCCGACTTAACTACGTAATACTGCCTACCAGACTTAACAATACAAAGGCAGACTTAACTATTACAAAATACTACTAACAGACTTAACTTTGTAATCCAGCAGACTTAAGTCTGTTCTTCATATTAAGTCTTGTCATGTGATAATTCCCAACAATCCTCCCCTAACTTGATCTTCATGCTTCATGAACTTCAAGTTCCTTTTGAATGAGCTTCTAAGGATTGAATCTTGAACTCTTGGAATTATCTCTAAACCTTCAAATCTGAACTTCATATCTGATCTTTATGCAGCAACTTGACTTGAATAATCTTTTCACCATCTGATATGCAATCCATCTGATCTTTTCAGCAACCATGACTACTTGTACATCAATTCTTTTAAGTTTCATACTATTCTCATCACTTCCAGGTGTGTAAACTCCTGTGAGAGGTGAATCATTGAAAATTAATGGATTTGATGTCTCTTTACCAGATAGCCATTAACTACTGGAGTAGCCAATGTTTTGGTGTGTAAGACCATGGTACATTGATAACCATATGATTTTTAACAAACCATCAGCTATCAACGGATTTGTTTAGTCTTTACCAAAAGCCGTTTGCTTTTGGACTAGCCAATTCTTTGGTGGAATTGCACCTCACCTTGGTGAATTGATTACCATGTATGGTTTTCCACAGCCTTTACCACAAGCCATACTCTTGTGGGCTAGCCAACTCTTCACTATCTCAGATATGGTGAGTTGAATACCATACAATTTTTGGTAAATTGTCAACCATAAACGGATTTGAAATATCTTTACCATAGCCGTTTGTTCATGGATTAGCCAGTCCTTATGTGGGTTAGACATGGTGGACTGATAACCATTTGTTGTGTTAGTGCTATGCACCTTCACCAAGTGAGAAGTTCCTTTAGTCTCACTTAACAACTTGAAAATTCTTTCAAACACTTCAAACACCCCAATATGGCTCCTTTAAGGATTGTTCCTTAATCAAATCCAAAAGCTCCTCATATACCTCATCTTTCTCATCTGCAAGTAATTTCTTTTCCAACATATCTTTGCAGACCCTAGGTGGTAAAGGATATTCCACTTCTGCAAGCATATAAATATGAGCCATTTGCAAAGATAAGCAATGTACCTTACAATTGTGAAAGTATCTCCACCTAACAATCTCTTGTTGGTATGGTAACTTCCAAATCTCATCTGTTCTTGAAGGTGGCTCAAACATAACTTTTAAATCTCCCCAAAAGACCCTTTCAAACTCCTCCTCAGGTCTTGTGTCTCCATGTCTGATATTCACCAATTTATACAATTCATTGAGATCTTCCCTACTTAAATCATTTAACAGCCCTGGAAAGTTTAAATACACTACATCAGTGTTGTCCTCCCTTATTATCTGATAAGCTGCCCTCAATCCAGTCTTAATGATTTGATATCTAACAATTTTGGCTGGTTTGGCTGAGCTTTCAGGAATTGATCCCATGGTGAACTCTTCAGATGAAGGCTCCTCTTCTTCTGATTCTTCTTCCCCTTGCACTTTCTTCTTGGATTTACTTTTTCTGGCAATGCTTTTTCTTCTTGTCCACTTTATGATTGGCTTTTTAACTTCTACTTCTTCTTTTGCTTCACTGGATGCCTTCTCAACCTCAAATTGCTTCTCAACTTTAGTTACTTTCTCTATCTTTTCACCTTCAGATACTTTTTGTCTTTTAAAACACCATCTCAAAGAATCTTCATAATCAATGGGTTTGTAATTTTGATCCCTTTCAAATGCCCTTTGATACCTTTGTAGAATATCTTCATACGATTTGCCTTTCATTTCAGCAAAGGTTGAGTACATCATGTTCTTCAGATACAGCTTCATACTATGCATCTGTTCTCCCTTAGACATCTTCTTGGAAACCTTGGTTTTCTTCTGAGTCTTTCTTATCATAGACATAAAATCTCCCAAAGTTTCTTCACTTCTTCTAGTATTCATGAACTCTGCTAGTTGTTTGGCTTTCTCCTCTAAAGTCAAACCTGGAATTGTTTTAAGTTCCTCAAACTTTGCCCTCAGCTCATCATCTCCTTCAATCATTGACATAACAGGATCTTCAGACTCTTCTGATAACCTTTTTGCATATAGCTCATCTTGCCTTTTCTGTTCTTCCTCCTTTTCTATCTCAGCTTGTTCCTCTGCTTGCAGCCTTGCAATCTCAGCTAGAGAAGCTTGATCTTCTCTTTCTTGTCTCTTTGTCCTCTTGGGCTTAGGAGTTTCCATCACAATTTGTTTTCCTTCCCTTTGTGGTTTAGGCTGTTCCTCATTACCAGACTTATCCTCATGAGCAGAACTAACAAGCTCACCAGACTTTTCTTGACCACCAGCATTAACACCAGACTTAATTTCCTCACCAGCATTAACACCAGAATTAATATTATCACCAGACTTAAGTACTTCCTCATCTTCATCTTCATTAATCACCAGCTTCCTTTTAAGACTTCTCTCTTTTTCTTTCTTTTCTTGTTGAATTTTCTTTAGAGAAGTAGCTAGTGTCTCAGTAGCTTCCAAACCTTCTGGACTAATCTCAGCTGACTTTTCTTTAGCTGGGGTTTGGAAAACCTGTTCATCATCCAAATTCCTCCCCTGTTTGGAAGAATTTTCATCTTCACCCTCTTGATCATCAAAAGCAACCCCCTTTTCTTTCATCACCTTTTCCATTTTCTTCACCCTTCTGACCAAAGTGAGAATAGACTTGCCCATGGTTTCCTTTGCTTTTTCCAACACTTTAATCCTCTGAACCAGCTTAGGAACTAGTGTTAAGACTTCTTCCACAAACATAGTTTGTACATCCTCCTCTTGGACTTGAGTTGGAACTTGGGTTTGCTGAGGTGAAGGTGGTGTGGGTGTGGGTGATGGTGGTTGTTGCACAGGTGAAGGTGTTTTTTGCTCAGCCTCCTCATGTGTTGGTGATGGTGATCTCTGTTGTGGTGTGGGGAATCTTGGAACTTCCTGGGTTTGCTCCACTTGTTCAGCATTTGAGGTACCTGCAATGTTAGTAGCACCAGAAAGCATAGCAGGCAAAAGTGGCCAATGTGCCCTAGAAAAACCCCTTTTCATATTAGCAAAGATTTTAGTTGTGAAAGCCACAATCACATAAGTCTGCATTTTATTTTCAGTCTCAAAATTCAAAATCATTTGCAGAAATCTTGGGTACATTAAAAATTTGTGTTTGTTGTTGACATTTACTACCATGCCATCAAAAATAAGTTTTGAAAAATTAAAAGTCTTTCCAAGTGAAAGACAGACCAATGCAGAAGCAATGTTGCTTCCAAACTGATCCCATCCACCACTCTTGGGACTTAGGCAATGGAGCAAATGATGGAGTAAAAACCTCCACTGTGGTGTAAAATGGCTTTTCCAAAAAGTAAAAATACCATCAGTGGGGTATCCAATATTTTTCATACCTTCCAAAAGTTCATCATTAGGCAAAATATAATCCCCTGAAGCATCATCCAACTGAAGACTACTCCTTATGGATGCTTCAGTGACAAAGAATTCATAAGTATCTATGGTTGCCCTTAATTGTGGTGTCCTATCAGCAAGAGTTTCAGAGGTAACCGACCCCCAAAACTGCTTAACTAGGGAAGTATAGATTGTAGGATTATGAGTTAACGCATACCGAATGGAAGAGCCTCTCAAGAAATCCACAATCTGCTCGAAGCCTTCACTTTTGTTTGGTTTCTTCAAGAAACCGACCTGGTTGTGCTTGTCACAAAACTTTAGAGAAGCCATAGATGAGATAATGATTAAGTTCTGGTTGGGAATCGTGTTAGGGTTTGCGAAATTTTTAGTGTAAAACAGAGTAGCGTAGGCCGAAAATAATGATTTTTTTTTAAATTGGAAGCAAATAATGAATAAAAGTGAGATATTTATCAAATTTTATCCTTATATACTTCTCTTTTTCGAAAAATGCGCAACGGTATTATCTTATCTGAAAAATCATTATTTGACTGACCAGACCTAACGGCAATAAAATTAATTACATTTTACACTACCAGACTTAAAAATGGTCAACCAGACTTAATCACTGACTCACCAGACTTAACCAAGGAATCAGAAAACCACTCATAAAAAGCAATAGCAAGGCTTCTGATCATCACCAATCCATGTGTTTTCTGCAAATGTTAGTTCCAACACCAAGAAAACCAGAAAAAACATGCTGTTGGTCCCTTTACACGATTAGAGTTAACTAGAAAGTTAATCTATTTGTGTTTATGACTAATAAAATTAATTACATTTTACACTACCAGACTTAAAAATGGTCAACCAGACTTAATCACTGACTCACCAGACTTAACCAAGGAATCAGACAACCACTCATAAAAAGCAATAGCAAGGCTTCTGATCATCACCAATCCATGTGTTTTCTGCAAATGTTAGTTCCAACACCAAGAAAACCAAGAAAAACATGCTGTTGGTCCCTTTACACGATTAGAGTTAACTAGAAAGTTAATCTATTTGTGTTTATGACTAATACAATGTTTAAGGTTAATTCTAACAGTTATAAAACGTGAATATAAAAACAACAATATTTTTCAACGTTTAAATTCTTATTAGAAATAATTCCAAGAATCTATTACCCAAGTGTTTTGCGGAATAAACACTTGGGATTGAATAGACAAGGGTATGGGGTGTCTCCTATCGAAACTCAAGTTTTGCTTGAGTGGTAACAATATACCCACTGAGCTATCTCAGTGAGTTGTATACTCTTTGTAGGAGAGAAGTTACTTTGTAAAAGTTCTAAGCTTTCAATATACAAAGCACACTTTAACTTCTCTCCCATCTGATCTATTTATACACAAGTAATCTAAGTATAAGTGATTAAATATAATACAAGTTGTTGAGGTTGCGTGTCTGACAATTACAAATAGTAATTGTCATTTCCAAGAACCAATAGGAAAGGGCTAATAAGACTTTGGGAGTTGTTGGCTGACACTCCATGACTTTTAGCCGCAATAGGGAAGGTTGGATCTGACAAGAGAAGAGTGTTAGGCTGACACTTTTATCTTCTCAGATCTTTTCCCTATTGTTCCCGCCTTTTCTTCAGGCGTTGGTTCCTCAGTCTTTCAATCACTTTGTTGGTTGAGGAGACTGGGGTTCAGTGAGTTCTTGTCCAACACTCACTGAACCATCATCTTCTTCTTTGGCTTAAGTCCTACTCAGGGAGTACCGCCTTCCTGAGTAGTGAATCCTTCTTCTTGAATTCGCCTTAAGCATCCTGAAGATGACTCACTGAGAGGCTGTTCTCTCAGTGACTTGAATTGTTCTCGGTTTAAGTTAACACTTAGTTAATTTGTGTCCAAATCATGTTTGAAGCATTCTTGGGTTTTTCATGACCCAACAATCTCCCCCTATTTGGATATAAATTATTCCTAAGTGTTTTGATCAGTTATGAGTGAGCTAATGACTTCTACTCATACTGAATGTACTAGAATGTAAATAAGGACACTGAAATAATAAAAACATCATCTTATTGATATCATTATAAGTCCTAACAAGCTAAGTACAAAAAAGGGATAGTGGGGGTATTCAGGCAGGTCATCAGTTCAACTTAATACCAAGGGCTTCAAGCTTGGGCTTCTTTGACTGCAGCTCTTGTTGGTCAGGATGCTCATTGATTTTCCTTTTCAGATCTTGACAAAACTTCACATTTTCAGGACTCTTGAGTGGAGAGGCCATCATTAGAAAGCCAAGCATAGCTTTGATCCCTGACAAATCGATGTCACTCCACCTTTGGAAGGCTTTGTCTCCGAACTCATCAATGAAGAACAAACCTCTTTCAGGTTGTTCAATGACCATATTGTTCCTGAAAGGAACACCTTCAGGGAGAGCCCTATTGCAGTCAAGACCAGGAATCTTGATCTCAGGCTCAACTTCTATCTTCTTTCTTTTCCTTGAAGAAGACTGAGAGGGAGCTGGTTGTGCAGATTCAGGAAGAAGAGATGGAGTGCCAAGTTCCTGAGGTGCTGCTGCCAATCTTTCGTACCTCAGACTCAAAGACTTCATCAGATTAGGGACCACAACATTTGATTTCTTTGCTATTAATGGACCCAACTCATCCAATTCTGTGATCCCGAAGTCAGCGAATCTGAAAGGTTTATGAACATCAAAGTTTCTCATGTCAGCACCTCTGTAGACAGTAACAGCAGCAGGATTGGTGTTTCGATGAATATGAACATCAGTGATTGGTTCTGGCTTCAACCTGTCAATCATATACCACTGATATTTCTTAATCCTGTTCTGCCTGATCTCTTCAGCCCTTTTATTCCTTTCCTCTCTTTTCTTCCTGAGAGTGATCATCTCCTCAGACTGAGCTTTCACAAAGGTCATACCACCCTCTCTTCCTGAGAGATCCTTAGCCTCAAGACCAATTTTCTCAGCCTCTTCATGAACAACCTTAATTATAGCAGGCTTGCTCACCTTTTCTTCCTCCTTTAACTTCTTCTTTGCTTCATCTTCCTGAAGATAAGCACTGAGTTCATCAGCTGTGAAGTGGTGAAGAACTCCATCAATTTCATATGGGATCCTGAGTGGTGATTCAGGATCCTTTGCAGCTAAGATCGGTGCTGGTTGAGGCTCAAGTTTAGTGAGGATGCCTTTGCCTTTATCTTGATGGGTGGAAGAAGCTTCAGGAATCTCCCCCTCAGTGTGAGAAGG
Organism: Artemisia tridentata subsp. tridentata; assembly: GCA_021014915.2. Classification (NCBI taxonomy): domain Eukaryota; kingdom Viridiplantae; phylum Streptophyta; class Magnoliopsida; order Asterales; family Asteraceae; genus Artemisia; species Artemisia tridentata. Next base: position 294,650,164 of record CP139505.1, on the reverse strand, counting down.
AGGAGAAGGAGGTTGTTGGCTTGTTGAAACTTCAGGGGCTCCAGTGTCTTTCTCCCCCTCAACTGTTGCTTGAGCCATGATGATAGCAAGAGTTGAAGTCACTGGAGTAGCAGGACCCTTGAAAGCCTGATAGATCTCAGTCATCATTGATTTGATGTACGAGGTGTCTTTCTGAAGAGAGGAGATCTGATCCGCCAGAGATGCCTGAGAAGCTTCGATGCCTGACATCCTTGACCCAAGAGACCATGCCAAAGATGTTGAAGATTGTGCCCAAGTACCCAGATGTTTTTCCTGATGACCCAAGGAAGTCCTGATTGAGTCCAATGAAGAGGTAAGACCCTGAATCTTAGAATCCTTCAGTAAGCTGAGAAGATCACTGAATTCAGCTGATTGCTTCTGGTAAGTCTCAGCAGCCTGAAGGACCTTCTTGTTGAGTACGGAGTCATCCTTGACAGCTGTTTGAATAGTTCCAAGGCTTTTGGTGATGCCTTCAAGGGTAAGATCGAACTTCTTGAAATGAAGATCAATAGCTGTCCGGGAGTGATTGGTGTCAGAATGTATTTCGATCACATCATCATGAAAACTTTCAACATCTGCCTTTAGGTTGGCATAGTGAACAGCAGCTTCAATGTGATGATCGAACATCTCTTCAGTGAGACCATTGTAAAGAGCTCTATTGGTCTCCAGTAGGAACTTGACCAATTTTCTTTCAGTGAGGGGAAGAGAGTCATCATACTTTTTGAGGATGTCCCCAGTATCAGAAGAATCAGAAGATTGAGAACCTGACTCTTCACTTTGGTGTGGAGGTGACTGATGTGATTGTTCAGGCTGTTCATCAGTTTCCATATCCTCACCTGCCTCAAACACCTCTTCATCACTCTCTTCCTTGAGCTCTTCATCAGACTCGATAAAAGCCTGAAAGTCCCCCATGGACTCAATACCCAAAAATTCAACCGGCTCCTCTTTATAAAAAAACTTGCCTTCGTATTGGTCAGGTCCTGACCCCGTTGTCATAATAACTGAGTGGGTTTGCTCAGCCTGACTAGCCATAATAACTGGGGTAACACCAGCCTGGCTTTTGGGGGCAGTTCCTGAGGGAATTGGACCGCCTGAGGGGTTTATGGGTTCCGTATCAGCGGGTTGTTTCTTTCCCTCTGAGTCTTTGTCCCCCTTAGCACCTTCAACTACTGATGGGTGCTTTCCAGTAGTATCACTAGGTACTGATTGTGAAAGTTTGTGGACCCCCTTCCCATCAGGATTGTGCTGTCCTTCAGGGGATTTAGGGTCCTTTTCTCCCTGAGATCCTGAGGGTGATTGCTCAAGAACGTTAGCGGGATGTGAATGTTGATGGGTCCCCTTCTCAGTAAGGTAGTGCTGCCTTACCAAGGATTTAGAACCCTTTCCTCTTTTGGGAACTGATTGTTTTTTGACAGTTCCTTCATCGGGATGTGAGGGGGGAATGCTTCCTGATCCCTCTGACTTTTTTATGTCAGTTGAACCATGTGGAAGGGGTGTGCCCGAGGTCACTGAGGATGATTGCTCAGTGACCTCCGTTGGCCTTTGTTTTAAGGTCAAGAGGGTCTCAGAAATGGGTGTCTTAGAGGTCTCGGCCTTTTTCAACCTCTTTTTAAGGTTGAGTTGGTTTTGAGGATCAGTCTCAGTGGCGAGTGGTTTGGGTCTAACCACCTGGCTGGACTGACCCTTCTTTGTCTTCTTCACCTTTTTGGTCGGTGAAGGAACTGGTGAGATAGCGTCATTACCCTGAATGACTGATTGCATGTATTCAGTCAGGGCAATATGTGTAACCTCACCGATGCTACTATTGAAGTTTGACTTGTGCAGGACGTCAGGCTTCGTACCTTCTGCATCAGGCCTCACATAGTCAGAACCAAGTAGGTCCTGAAGCACACAGGAAACAAATCTAGGATAGGACATATGCCTTTGCCTATGTTTTCCTGAGAGCTTAGCAACAAGGTCTCGGAAGATTATTCCTCCGATGTCAATTTTTGTACCCTCAAGGAGACTGAATAACATCAATTGTTGTGATGAGTTCAACTGTTCCATAGAGGATTTATTTCCACCCAGGACCTGAATGACAAATGTCATCAGTATCCTCCAAATAGGATGAAACCAAGTTTTGACTACTGGAGCCTTCTCCAGTAAGCCCCCAGCAGACGTTGTAGGACTTCTGGGGTTGTGGGGTGCTAGAAAGATCAGTTCATTCTTTATGTCCTGATCAGTAGGGTTGGGTACAAATGCTTCAGCAAAGTCAAGGCCTGTGGCTTTGATGAAGATTGAGTAGTCAAAGGAGAGGGTTCTACTCCCATTCATCACCGTGAAGGTGATGATTGACTCTTTGGTGTCTTTGGGGCTGGTAGCCACAGCCGTACACCAGAATTACCTCAAATAGTCATGGTAGATGACTGAGGGGGTGTGGGTGAAAGCCTTTGCAAGAAAACAATTACGAAGAAATTTCATAACGTTCTTGTAGGCTGGGTAGATTTGTGGATACGAGAAATTTCCCACCACATTGTTTTTGGTTAGGTCTACACCCTCCAATGTGAAATCCACATTAGGGGCGTATTTCACAGCTTTAGAAGAAGCCATTTTTGGGTAAGTCTGGGTTTGACTAAGGTTTATGGGTTTCTAAAGCTTAAGAATATACACACAATTTGTTTTTGAGAATTAAAAATGGCAGAGTTTTGCTTAAGATTCTATAAAAACATGTGTGTGTTTCTTTTGGTTGGGGTATTTATAGGAAAGTGGAGATGGGGGTGTTTTGGACATTTGAGCGATCTTAATTTATTCAAAAAGAATTATTGGAAATCGTTTTGAATAATATGTTTTGGGATCCGCATTTAATGCCAACACTCCACTTTCCTGGTTTGGCGCAACAGTCAAGGTGAACAGTTGAGCAGTTCTGAAAAAGTGTAATTTGCAGAGATGAGTCATCACATTTCTGTAATGTGATTGGAGAGACATTTAATGCCAAGTGGACATGTGGTGGCCCAAAGGTGGAAGCCAGAAAGGCAAAAAGAACAAATATTCTTAAATTAAATATTAGTTCAGTTACCAACCTCGGACATTTACTAACTAGATACTTAGAGCATTTAAGTCAGTATTTAATGTCCTTTTCAGGGCCCTGAATGATTTTTTCATTCAGTGATGGTTTTCAGGGACTTGGGATTAGTCACTGATGATTCAGGAATAAGGAATGATTCCTGAGCAACAAGGTTTCAGGAACTTGGGTTTAGTTCCTGAACCCTAAAGATTTCAGGAACTTGGGTTTAGTTCCTGAGGTTGAGGATTCAGTGATATTAATTCACTGATGTACACATTGAGTCAGGGACCTGAGGTTATAAGAATTTACACTTCAGTTGGAAAGAATCAATCAGTGGACTGATTCTCTATATCCAACATTCCTAATTCAGCTTTCAGCCTTGTGAAAGTTGGTTCATCCAAAGGTTTGGTGAAGATATCAGCTAACTGATATTCAGTAGGGATGAAGTGTAATTCAATGTCACCATTCATGACATGGTCCCTGATGAAATGATATCTGATATCAATGTGTTTTGTTCTCTGATGAAGAACAGGGTTGTTTGAGATTGCAATTGCACTTGTGTTATCACAAAAGATGGGTACCATCTTATACTGAATTCCATAGTCACTGAGTTGACTTTTCATCCAGAGTACATTTGCACAACAACTAGCTGCTGCAACATATTCAGCCTCAGCTGAGGACAAGGCAACTGATTGTTGCTTCTTAGCACTCCAACAGACTAGTTTCCCACCAAGAATTTGGCAAGAGCCTGAGGTGCTTTTTCTGTCCATGTTGCATCCAGCATAGTCAGAGTCTGAGTATCCTTTGAGATCAAGTCCTGAGCACTTTGGATAGTATAATCCAAGGTTAGGAGTGCCCTTCAGGTACCTGAATATCCTTTTCACAGCAGTGATATGAGATTCTCTTGGGTCAGATTGATATCTGGCACATAGACATACTGAGAATTGGATATCAGGCCTTGATGCAAGTAGATACATCAGTGATCCTATCATTCCTCTAAAGAGAGTTTGATTTACTGGTTTACCAGTGAGATCAGGACCAAGGTTGTTTGGGGGGACCATGGGAGTTTTGACTGAGGCACAGTCACTGAGATCATACTTCTTCAGTAGATTCTTTACATACTTCTCTTGACTGATAGTGGTTCCTCTATCAGTCTGCTTGATCTGTAGACCAAGGAAGTATGTCAGTTCTCCCATCATGCTCATTTCAAACTTCTTTGCCATTAGTTTTTCAAATTGATTGCAAAGTTTGAAACTTGTTGAGCCAAAGATGATGTCATCAACATACACTTGTACTAGTATGACATCATTATTTGTCTTATAGATAAACAATGTGTTGTCTATCTTGCCTCTGACAATTTTTTTTTGGATTAAGAAGGCTGAGAGAGTCTCATACCATGCCCTGGGAGCTTGCTTCAGTCCATAAAGGGCTTTGTTAAGCTTACAGACATGATCAGGAGACTCATGGATTTCAAATCCAGGAGGTTGCTGAACATAAACTTCTTCTTTCAGTGAACCATTTAAGAATGCACTTTTAACATCCATTTGGTACACCTTGAAGTTCATGTATGTAGCAAAAGCAAGGAAGATCCTGATGGCTTCCATCCTTGCTACTGGTGTAAATGTTTCCTCATAGTCAATGCCTTCTTGTTGATTATAGCCTTTGGCTACAAGTCTGGCTTTGTTTATAATGACTATGCCATTTTCATCAGTTTTGTTTTTGAATACCCATTTCATGCCAATGACTGAGACATTCTCAGGACATTTGACCAAGGTCATTACCTTGTTTCTGTCAAATTGTTCCAGTTCATCATGCATGGCCTGAACCCAACTGAGACATTCTCAGGACATTTGACCAAGGTCATTACCTTGTTTCTGTCAAATTGTTCCAGTTCATCATGCATGGCCTGAACCCAACTTGGATGTGTAAGTGCTTCTTTAACACTTTTGGGTTCAATTGTGGAAATGAAGTCCACAAATAGGCATTCATTGGATGAGGCTGCTCTTAGACTAGCAGCCATGCTCCTGGTGAGCATGCCTTCAGTAGGCTCTCCAATAATATTGACAAGTTCAATGTCCTGAGACCTAGTCCAACTTTCTTGAGGTCCTGGATACTGATTTGAACTTGTGGAGGCCTAATTGGGTAGAGGGGTTGGTTCTGGAGTAGACACATGATCATTGATTGGATCTTGAGTGTCTACCAGCTCACTGAGATTGTTTGGTTCTTGAGTATTTTGAACTGACTGATTGATATCATCAGTGTGTGCATGTGCCTCAACAAACTCAGTGATGGTTGGGTTGGGTAGGTTGTGAGGGATTATGTAATAGGAGAGATTAGCATCATCTTGATACTGAGTAGAAGGATTGTTTTCAGAAAGATATTCATCAGGAGGATATCTTGAAGAATTATCAATTCCTATCTCTTCTACTGAGGCAGTTGAGAACCTGATTGCATCAGTGCTCTCATCAAAGGTAACATGAAATGTTTCCTCAGTCTGTTGTCTCCTTGTGTTGAACACTCTGAAGGCTTTTGAGACAAGTGAGTATCCCAGGAAGTATCCATCATCAGCTTTTGCATCAAATTTCCCTAAGTGATCCTTGTGATTATGAATAAACACAGGACAACCAAAGACATGAAAGTAGTTGATGTCAGGGATTCTTCCTTTGAATAACTCATATGGGGTTTTCCCATGTCTCTTGAGAATGATGGATCTGTTTTGTGTATAACAGGCAGTTTTGACTGCATCAGTCCAAAAATGGTTGGAAAGGACTGATCCACATAGCATTGTCCTAGCAGCTTCAATGAGTGTTCTATTTTTTCCTTTCAGCAACACCATTTTGTTCAGGTGTGTATGGAGAGGAAAAGTTTTGGGAAATACCTTTCTCATCACAGAAACATTCAAGTTCATAATTTTTGAACTCAGTCCCATTGTCAGTTCTAATCTGTTTGACCTTAATGTCATTTTGATTTTCAATGTTCCTGACAAAGGACATGATTGTTTCAGCTGCCTGACTCTTTTTGATCAGGAAGAATACCCAGGTGTATCTAGAGTATTCATCCACTATGACCAGAGTATACTTCTCATGGATAGTAGACCTTGGACTGACAGGTCCAAATAGATCCATATGGAGAAGATGTAGGCAGTTCCTGATGGAAAAGTTGGTTTTGGTTTTAAAGGATGCTCTGTGATGTTTACCTTTTTCACAAGCTGAGCATGGTTTATCCTTTAAAAACACAAGTGATGGTAAGCCAAGGACCTTGTTTTGTTTTACAAGATTGTTTATGTTTTTAAAGTTCAGGTGGGTGAGTCTCTTATGCCAAAGCCAGTTGAGTGTATCAGTGGCCTTTGCAAAGAGACAAGTTCCATCCTGAGTTAGACTGGACATGTCTAATACATAAACATCTTGTCTTCTTGGTGCAATGAGGACAATTTCCTTATTTGCATTGAAGATGGTTCCTTGCTTATCATCAAACTGAACTATGTATTTTGCATCACATAGTTGACTGACACTGATCAGATTATACTTAAGACCATTTACATATGCTATCCTAGTAAAGACAATACCATTGCAGTTTACTGAACCATAGCCTTCAGTGAGACATGATGAATTATCAGCAAATATCACTTTGGGTCCTGATTCTTCCACATATTTGTGCAGGCATTCCTTAACACCAGTCATGCTCCTTGAACATCCACTCTCGGCATGCTTCTGCACAAATAGTAAACTAGGTCAGTTCTTTCTAGGACTCCATTTCATGGAGGGTTTGGTATTGTAGGTCTTTATGAAAGTATTAATTGATTCATGGTCAGAGGTTGAGTGGACTGAGCTACCACATGTTTTGCATTTAGTTGCAGGGGTAGCCTCAGTAGTCTGAGAGGATTGTTTCATTCCTCTTCTTGACTGAATGACCTTCTCTTTTCCTGAGGATTTCTGAGTGGAACTTCCACTAGATTCACAGTGTTTGTCATTTTGACAATCCTCAGGATGATGGTCATTGAATCCACACAATGGGCAAGGTGGAAAAGGCTTGGCCTTTTGCTTCTGTTTCTGCTTAGAATCAGAAGGATAGTTCAGGCACTGAGCCTTAAGTCCTGAAAAGTTTGACATGACTGAGCATTTTTTATGATCAGAGGTCATGTGATCTTCCTTTTTGCAAATCATGCAGTAAAGGACTCTATAGCAGTCATCAGTGAGATGATTTGTATAGTTGCATAGTTCACATCTTTTCAGGGGTTTTGTGGGTTTGGGTTTGGTCTTTGAGGAAGTTGGTTTTTGTTCCTTCTTGGATTGAGAAGGTTTCTCAGAAGATGCAATCTTCTCTTCCAGCTTCCTGACCATTTCAGTCAACTGATCAATTCTTGGATCAGGACTTTGGGTAGCAACTTCAGAAGGGACTGAAGTTGATGAGTCATCAGTATTTACTGAGACTTCAAGGGGTGGTCTTCTCAGGAGGATTCTACCTATTCATGATCTCTCTTTTGGAGAGTGTGGGAAGTAGACCAAAGGTGGGAGGTCTGAGCTTGGTGCAGCACCCTGAAGGGTATTTAGTGGAGGGAGTGGAGGAGTTGATTCTGATTCAGGCTCACTGATTGGATCAGAAATACTGAGTTGGTCAAAGATTCCTAGCATACCTTTCAAAGCCTGACTTTCAGGGAGCAAGATGTTTCCAGTCTCAAAGTTTGGCAACTTACTGACTGGGTTGTCCCTGACAATCCAGTCATTTGACTTGGGTTCCATCTCTTGCTCAAAGGATATGCTAGCTGGAACAAAGGTCATTTCACTGGGACTCACACTGGAGGTTTCAGTAAGGTGGTCAATTCCTATAGTTATCTGAGGAATTAAGCCCACAGAATCAAAGACCTTAGGGTTCTTTTTGGTCCAGCTTTCAATGACAGCTTTTTCTTTCTTAAGTTCTGTTTGAAGGGCTTGGTTTTGTTTCAAAATTTCAGTGTTCTGAATTTGTAGAGTAATGGATTCTAGTTTGGCTTGTTTTAATGCAAGCAGTTCATCTCTACATTTATTCAATTCTGACACAATATTGTTATATTTTGAAAACAGATTAAGCCTTTGTTCCTCAACAAACTTTAGATCAACACAAATATAACTCATGTAAGACTGCCAATCAGAATCATCATCCATAGAAAGTAAAGTATTTACCTTCTTCATGGTGATGTTGACCCACTCTCCATTTCTAGCATGACTTTTTCCCACAGCCACCTGATCCTCTTCAGAAAGTGCCATCAGTGCACTAACTCTTATTTCCTCATCTGAGGAAACCTCTTCTTCATCCCAGTCATATGCTTCTGCAACTAATACCTTGTTCTTTTTCTGAATAGGTTTAGATGTTTGAGCATCCTGAGACAATATGGGGTTAGTTTCAAGAAGTGCAAGTTTAGATTTGATTTTCCTATATTTTGTTTCAAAATCCTTTTGTCCCTTGTTTTGAAATTGTTGGGTGGACTGAAACATTTTAGGTTGAAACTTGCTAGTTCCTGAGGAACTGTTTCCTGAGAACTTGTAAGAGGGTTCTGAGATAGTTTTAGAATAACAGTCCCTAGCAAAATGACCCTTTTTACCACATTTAAAGCATTCAGTGGTCTCATATGCTTTTGGTTTTGTAAAGTTGGACTGATTTCTTTTGATGAAACGTCTTGAACTAGCAAGGAGTGCCCTTTCTTGGAATTCCAAGTACAAGTCGTTCAGGTACTCCTCACCAGTCCTTTCATCAATTTCTTCTTCAGAATCCTCTTGAATATCCTGCACAACACCATTAGAATATAAAGCAGTTGATATTGGTGTGGAGGTTGATGCGTGGTTTTGCGACCTTACAACAGGTTTTACCTCTCGAGGGATCTCAAGAGGCTTGCAATCCCCACCAGGCAGTGTACCTGACCGATGTAGTATATTGTAGTGGCAAGTACCGGGGGATTGATCGTTCTCTAGGGTAATAGTGTCGTTAGGATTGAAAACTACTCTAATAGGTCTAAGGGTGAGGGAAGATTCTTTTTGTATTTTTATATTTTTTTATGAAAGCAAGTAAAATCTCGGGTTTGAAGGAGTGGGCAGAATTAGTTGCTAGTCAACTAACCCAAATAACTACAAATGCAAATAAAATAAAATAACTGAAAATAAAAAAGGTTGTGGAACTTATATGGGGAGAAATGTGTTTACTTAGATTTCCTTACTCCTAACTATCTTTTACCGGTTGATTAGTGTGTATTAATTGCGTGGATGACGGGTGTATTCCTTAATACCAATTGTGGGGTGGCGTACGTACTTCCCCAACTCTACAAGCTCCTACTTCACTCCTATGTCGAGCCGGCTAAGAAGCTCCTAACATGGGATCACTAGAATTCGCTCATGCATTAAATACAACCATAAAAACCTTAGTACGCATTGGTTCATGTTTCTTAAGACGTTCAAGCAAGTTACCGTATAGGAGGTTAGCCAGTTTTCTTAAGCCTAACATCGATAAACAATCATCCAATACAATTAATAACACACCAACAACCAATAATCAATAGTTAGGTTTCATTAGATCTAAGCAAACACAAGATAAATCTAGCCTAACATGTTAATTAAAAGACAAGAACAAGATATAATCAAACAACATATAGACATATTGAATGATTAATTGATTACTTATCTTCAATTGAACATGGGAGATCCAAGGGTATAAAACCCTTAAAAATGGCAGAAAATTCGTCTTAGGGTTTCTCCTCACAAAGTTGCACACTAATGACTAAAAATTGCAAAACTATATATAGAATTTAGGGGCTGACGGCGTCACGTTGTAGGAGGTGACGCCGTCACCTCGCCGCGGCTAGGGTTCCCGGATGGTCTTCCTGACGCCGTCCCTCTTTAATCCTCCAAAATCCACTCTGGCGCGTCAAGGGTTGACGCCGTCAGAATTGTGCTTGACGCCGTCTCTCTTTAACTTAAACCGTGACGGCCTTGATCACCTTAAAGGGTGACGCCGTCAGACTTCCATTGTAAAACTTTCTGGCGCGTCACGTGTATTTGTCATATCCACCTCTTTTGCCAAGCCGTGACGCCGTCACGTGTACTTTTCCAGCAGCTTTGGAGACTTTGTCGTTTTCTTCACTTTTATGCTCCAAAAACGTCCAAAATGCTTCCTTTTCCAGATTTCTTCTCCAAAGTACCTAAAATGATAAAAGGAACGATTTAGGGCAATATTTGATCAAATAAATACGATTTAGGGCTTAAATGACCCCCTAAAAGCGGTACACTTTTCGCTTCATCAAATACCCTTACACTTGAGATTTGCTTGTCCTCAAGCAAATGCGCTTTTATTCTAATCAAAATACAAGTTAGGGGTCATTTAACGCTAATATAAAAGTAATTACAACAAATAGTCGTTCCACTTTAATCATAATAAGCACGGAGATTACAAACTAGCACCTCACAAGTAGTGTTTAGATACTCACATCTCTCAGGTGTCATAAAAGTATATCTCATAAATGAAAATGAATAATATCTTTCACTACCTGTCATAGCAAATAGATTACCATAGGCTTGGGAAAGGGTCAAAAACCTCCTCCACTAGGCGTAAACACCTAAGATAAATTATCAAAGAGGGCTTTTAAACGGGTTATAACGTTAGGTGTAGGGATATGATAAACACGGTTTTGTAGGATAAGGGATATTTTACTGGTGGCGAGTTAAAGATCTTGATTAATTACATGTACAATATGGCGTTGCTAAGCCAAGACTAGACTCGACTTAAGCTAAAAACAAAATAACAAAAACATAAAATAAACATAAAATGAAACGGGATGGTAGTCCGTATGTTTTCTTCTACTTTTCTTTTTCTCATTTTTTTGTATTTTTCTTTATTTTTTCGATTTTTTTTCTTTATTTATTTATTTTTTTTTTATTTTTTTTTCATACGCTCTTGCCCTACCATCCAAAATAATACATCATAGGGGCGTCGCATTCCCCTTACACTTGAACTTTTACATAACTTTACAAATAACTATTCTAATGACTCGAATTAAGATAATCGACACACTTGGAGTACTTTTAAAAATATTAGCACATATGGGGGTAATAATGTTGTTCTTCCCCCTTACTCCATTACACTAGTACTTTACCCATGAGTCCCAATCGTCCCAAAACAATATGTACAAGGATATGACTCGACTTAGCAACCATGTAATCAATTAGATAATTAACTTGGGGTTTAAACAAATGTTGTCACAATAATGCACTAAAGATGAGTGCATACAAGGTAGGCTAAGGCGATTTGGGTGTACATTTAAGTGGGGTGTAAACAAATTCTTACTTTAAGTAAAATGCTTAAAGTTAGAAACGAAAAGATAGGCTCTGAGGGGTGTACTAGGGGTATCGTGTACTAAAAATGAGTACAACGCAAAGGGTGTGGGAGAATTACTTGACCAATGTAGCCAATGTAATTATAACAAAAACACAGGTGTAAAACAATGGGTTAATCCTAATGCCTCTTATCATGTAGTAAATCTAACTACACGAATGTAGTCTCACTTGTGGCCTCGGAATGGTCCTAACGCAAGTTCTAGAATCTAAGTGCTACCGGTACATACATCATAGCATAAATGCTTTTCCTACCAATTCTAGGGGCGAACCTCACATATTTGGGGGTGGAAAATTTTTTAGTGGTACGGTTTTGTGCTAGTCATATAACTCCTATCCATGAGACGCTCATTAAGATCAAAGTTTCACTCCTATATGTTGTAAAAAATTTTAAATTTGGCACTAAAATTGCCTTAACAGGTATTTCTCTCAGTTTTATTACACATCTACCATCAAACAAACAAAAATCAAGTGCAGTTGTATTCTCTAAGGTATCATCATTTACCCCCCCCCCCCTTACACTTAAGATGAACATTGTCCCCAATGTTCAAATAACAAGATGTAAAAGTAAATAAGGTAAAAGAATGAAATCAAATACTCCCTTGATTCGTTTGGTGGATAAAGAGGTAACATGGTTAGATCTTCTTCCAAGAGAAAGTAGAAGCTCCAAGACTAAAGCATCGCCAAAAGCTAGATTACACATACATCTCCTTGTCCAAAATAACCTGTTAAACCTGAGAAAACAAACACGAAAACCTGCATAACATCGGCGGGATAAATCTATATAAGGATATAATGCTTGTGGAATGATTATTTTGCGGATTCCTGGAGTTTATAAGTTAGAGATTTAATAAAAACTTTTTATGATTCCGGTAGAAAAACAAAACTTTCAAAAATTTCAGAAAATTAAAACCTGACGCCGTCAGGTTGTAAGGCCTGACGCCATCAGAAATGATCTGACAGAATTCTCATGTTAAGTTTCCCGAAAATTTCTGGAAAAACCTATACCTTACTTCCTGGAATTCCTGCAAAACATCATTATGACTCGATACAAGCATTTGACTCAAACAATTACTAATATGTATGTTAATTTAATATTGTTATGATTCATGTTCATTTGTTCTAATAAACCGATTTGGATTTCCCTTACACTTATCTTTTGCAAAATACCTTTATATGTAGTTAAGACGAAGTTAAAAACAAGATAAAGCATTTTTACAATTTAGTTTTGAACTTGAATCAATAATAATAAAAATTAAACATACATACGGAAGCAAATAAAATCAAACAAACAAGTAAACAAACACACAAAGCAAATAAAGCTTGGGTTGCCTCCCAAGAAGCGCTTTTCTTTATTAACGAGTCTTGTAGCTAGACTCAAAGTCACGTACATTACGTGATTCCATCATTCATAATGACGTATCCCTGATAGATATAATCCTTGTTATCAGGGTGGTGGTGTCTCAATCGCTCGACATTCGCAGTCACTTCACCTCCTCCCTTGCTGGTCAAGCTTACTACCCCATCTTGGTGTAGACTTTTAATTGTGAATGGTCCGTACCACCAGGGACTTGGTTCATCGGTAGGTGCTTTTGTTTCTGAATGCCTTAGGAGCACTGAGTCTCCTTTTGTAAATTCAACGGGGTTATTGGTCTGCTCATCAGCCTCAATATAATCGTTATTTCCACCCTTACATTCTCTAATCTCATTTTCATTGTAATTCTTAATCCTTGCCTCCCATGCAAGGATTTTCTCTCGAACATTACCACGGATTATATTGGGGTTCGGCTCCATCTTCTTTTGTAGAGCAACATCTCGTATATGTCGTGGGATCGTTGGGAAGTTTATTGTTTTCTTCCCCTTCTTCATTTGGATGATACTATTTTCGTAATTGATTTGTGCCCTAGTGGTAACGAGAAAGGGTGCCCCAAGGATTATTGGCATATTCATATCATTTCTTTCAATAATCATGAAGTCGACCGGATACAGGAATCTGGCAACGTTGACCAACACATCTTCCGCAATTCCTAACGGGTACTCATAAGAATGTTTTGCAAAGGAGAGTTTAGTACGGGTGATGGATGGCAGTTCGTCGGTTAACTGGACATAAACGGATAAAGGCATCAAATTTACGTCGGAACCTTGGTCAGCTACCGCATCCAGATACTTGAGTTTTCCAATGCTGCATGGTATTTCGAAGACCCCGTAGAATTCCTGCTTTTCCACTAACTTTTGTCTTATAAGGCTCTCATACAATTGCCCTCCGGGTAATGTGTCAGATTCATCATCCGGTTCCATCCTCTTGGACTCCTTGTTGGGTAGATGAGTACGTCGATAGTTTCTCACCCAATCGTTTATGGTCTCCTTGTTTATTTCGTGCTTCAAGTAATGCCTCACTTGTTGTGACTTTGGCGGTTCTACCAATTGGCGCTCCTAAGAGGGCGCCTCCTTTCCCTTGTCGGAATCGCATTTGTAGGCATTGGTGTTTCCGTCATTAAGTGGGACGAGGTCAATTTTGTTAACTTCCATAGTTATCAACTTCCCTCTTCCATCATTTTCGCCTTCTTGGACGACGGAGATGGCATTAACACATTTAGTGTTGGGAACTTCTACGTCTTTTCGCACTAACACATTTTCAGGAGCTTTTGTTTTTGTGTATTCTTTCAAAAGGCCCATCATCTCAGCCATCTTCTCTTCCATCTCCTCCTTTTGTTTGTAGATAGCTTCCTCAAATTTTGCCAAACGTTCGGAGTGTTTTGACATGTATTCTCTCATTCGAGCTTCGAAGGTTGGACTAAGTTCCTGAGGTGGTGAGTTGGGTTGAGCGTGCTTATGGAAGGGTTTAGTATTTTCCCTCCGGGGTAATTCGGAAAATGGTATTTGCTTAATGCTTGAGACCGAGTTAACTGTTGCTTTTTGTGGACTTAAGGGTCTCTTTTGCTTTTCCATAAGATATGCAACCCTCTTCTCAAGTTCACCAACGCCTTCCTCGGTGAATTGATTGGCTTTATCGGGCGATGAATATGTCTTGACCGCCGAGCACACGTCATGGGAAACTTGCCACAATTCATCATCGTCGGATACAAGCTCATCAATGATTTCCCATGATTCCTCGACGCTTCTGTCACGCAATCTGCCTCCGGCGGCTCGATCGATGGCACGCTTGGTGTGGTAATCAACATGGTCATAGAAGATTTGGATTTGAAGCCAGAGATCTATGCCATGATGAGGGACTTTTTGGAGTAAGTCCTTGAATCGAATCCATGCCCCATACAGGGTTTCGCCTCGACATTGTTCGAACATTAAGATATCCTTCCTTAACTTGGTAGTTCTTCCTGGTGGGAAAAACTGAGCAAGGAAACGAGTGGTGAGATCATCCCAAGAGGTGATGGATCCTGCGGGTAGACGCTCTAGCCATTGACTAGCTTGGTCCCGCAGAGAGAATTGAAAGAGACGCAGTCGGGTCGTCTCTCAAGTGGCAACATCAAGGTCTATAGAATCAACGATTTTGAGAAAGTCCTTGAGATGTTGATTAGGATCTTCGGAACGAAGTCCATGAAATGCGCATCCGCTTTGCACCAACCGGATGGTGTCGGATCGCAAGGGAGTGACATTGGCTCCTTGAGTGAGCTCAATGGTGTTTCGATAGCCATGGTGGCTAGGACGAGAGTAGTCTCCTAAGGTACGGGCTCTAGGAGGTGGGTGTTGTTGTGGTGGTGGGTTGTTGGGATCGAGGATATTACCACCTTCCATGATGTCGGATGGTAATGGTTACGAACAAAGAAACGAAGAAAAAAGATAGACTAAAGAAAATCTAGAAAAATAAAAATCTCACTAGAAAGGAATCTAGTGAGTAGACCTAATAAAATAAAAATTCAACCTAAACAATAACTATTCCCCGGCAGCGGCGCCAAAAACTTGATGCGTGGTTTTGCGACCTTACAACAGGTTTTACCTCTCGAGGGATCTCAAGAGGCTTGCAATCCCCACCAGGCAGTGTACCTGACCGATGTAGTATAGTGAAGTGGCAAGTACCGGGGGATTGATCGTTCTCTAGGGGAATAGTGTCGTTAGGATTGAAAAACTACTCTAATAGGTCTAAGGGTGAGGGAAGATTCTTTTTGTATTTTTATATTTTTTTATAAAAGCAAGTAAAATCTCGGGTTTGAAGGAGTGGGCGGAATTAGTTGCTAGTCAACTAACCCAAATAACTACAATTGCAAATAAAATAAAATAACTGAAAATAAAATAAAATAACTGAAAATGAAAAGGTTGTGGAACTTATATGGAGAGAAATGTGTTTACTTAGATTTCCTTACTCCCTAACTATCTTTTACCGGTTGATTAGTGTGTATTAATTGCGTGGATGACGGGTGTATTCCTTAATACCAATCGTGGGGTGGCGTACGTACTTCCCCAACTCTACAAGCTCCTACTTCACTCCTATGTCGAGCCGGCTAAGAAGCTCCTAACATGGGATCACTAGAATTCGCTCATGCATTAAATACAACCATAAAAACCTTAGTACGCATTGGTTCATGTTTCTTAAGACGTTCAAGCAAGTTACCGTATAGGAGGTTAGCCAGTTTTCTTAAGCCTAACATCGATAAACAATCATCCAATACAATTAATAACACACCAACAACCAATAATCAATAGTTAGGTTTCATTAGATCTAAGCAAACACAAGATAAATCTAGCCTAGCATGTTAATTAAAAGACAAGAACAATATATAATCAAACAACACATAGACATATTGAATGATTAATTGATTACTTATCTTCAATTGAACATGGGAGATCCAAGGGTATAAAACCCTTAAAAATGGCAGAAAATTCGTCTTAGGGTTTCTCCTCACAAAGTTGCACACTAATGACTAAAAATTGCAAAACTATATATAGAATTTAGGGGCTGACGGCGTCACGTTGTAGGAGGTGACGCCGTCACCTCGCCGCGGCTAGGGTTCCCGGATGGTCTTCCTGACGCCGTCCCTATTTAATCCTCCAAAATCCAGTCTGGCGCGTCAAGGGTTGACGCCGTCACAATTGTGCTTGACGCCGTCTCTCTTTAACTTAAACTGTGACGGCCTTGATCACCTTAAAGGGTGACGCCGTCAGATTTCCCTTGTAAAACTTTCTGGCGCGTCACGTGTATTTGTCATATCCACCTCTTTTGCCAAGCCGTGACGCCGTCAGGAGTAATCCTTGACGCCGTCACGTGTACTTTTCCAGCAGCTTTGGAGACTTTGTCGTTTTCTTCACTTTTATGCTCCAAAAACGTCCAAAATGCTTCCTTTTCCAGATTTCTTCTCCAAAGTACCTAAAATGACAAAAGGAACGATTTAGGGCAATATTTGATCAAATAAATACGATTTAGGGCTTAAATGACCCCCTAAAAGCGGTACACTTTTCGCTTCATCAGAGGTTAAGGCCTTTTTGGACTCAAGAGCATTTGAGTCAGGGTATCTCCTTGAGATCAAGTTGTCTTCATAGACAAACTTTCCATAAATTTCAGGGAGCTCAAGGGTCTGAATGTGGTTAGCATTCCTCAGGCCTTGTGAGAAGTTGAGCCACTTCTCAGGGAGACTGTTGACAAAGGCAACATTTGTCTCATGCTTAGATAGTACAACACCATCATTTGATAATTCATTTATCAAAGTCTTGTATCTGGTGTAGGTCTGTGAGAGATTTTCAGAGTCTTTTGCCCTGAAAGTATTATACTCAAGTTTAAGGTCCATGACCCTATTTTCCTTGGTATCCGAGGGACCCTCAAAGCTGTTTACCAAGTCATCCCAAGTTTGCTTGGCTGTTAGACAGTTGATGACTGATTCCATTATATCGTCAGGAAGACATGATATAAGGATGATTTTCAGGCGTTGGTCTTGATTGACCACCCTCCTCTCATCAATGGTCCATTGGGCCTCAAGCTTGTTTAGCCCTGCGGCTGTCCTAGGGACAAATGGGCCATCCCTGATACAGGTGATGTAGTAGGGTTCCATACCGGTAAGATAGCAAATCATACGCTTCTTCCATTTGCTAAATTTCCCAGCTTCAAGTCTGGGTGCAACAGCAGAGTAGCTGCCACCCTTTTTGTTGACTAGCTGGGGTACATTGATATCAGTCATAGTTGGATCTTGGTTTTAAAGACCTAGAGCAATCTTGGTTAGTTTAAAAGATTTTATAAACCAGAGGCTCTGATACCACTTGTTGGTCCCTTTACACGATTAGAGTTAACTAGAAAGTTAATCTATTTGTGTTTATGACTAATACAATGTTTAAGGTTAATTCTAACAGTTATAAAACGTGAATATAAAAACAACAATATTTTTCAACGTTTAAATTCTTATTAGAAATAATTCCAAGAATCTATTACCCAAGTGTTTTACGGAACAAACACTTGGGATTGAATAGACAAGGGTATGGGGTGTCTCCTATCGAAACTCAAGTTTTGCTTGAGTGGTAACAATATACCCACCGAGCTATCTCAGTGAGTTGTATACTCTTTGTAGGAGAGAAGTTACTTTGTAAAAGTTCTAAGCTTTCAATATACAAAGCACACTTTAACTTCTCTCCCATCTGATCTATTTATACACAAGTAATCTAAGTATAAGTGATTAAATATAATACAAGTTGTTGAGGTTGCGTGTCTGACAATTACAAATAGTAATTGTCATTTCCAAGAACCAATAGGAAAGGGCTAATAAGACTTTGGGAGTTGTTGGCTGACACTCCATGACTTTTAGCCGCAATAGGGAAGGTTGGATCGGACAAGAGAAGAGTGTTGGGCTGACACTTTTATCTTCTCAGATCTTTTCCCTATTGTTCCCGCCTTTTCTTCAGGCGTTGGTTCCTCAGTCTTTCAATCACTTTGTTGGTTGAGGAGACTGGGGTTCAGTGAGTTCTTGTCCAACACTCACTGAACCATCATCTTCTTCTTTGGCTTAAGTCCTACTCAGGGAGTACCGCCTTCCTGAGTAGTGAATCCTTCTTCTTGAATTCGCCTTAAGCATCCTGAAGATGACTCACTGAGAGGCTGTTCTCTCAGTGACTTGAATTGTTCTCGGTTTAAGTTAAAACTTAGTTAATTTGTGTCCAAATCATGTTTGAAGCATTCTTGGGTTTTTCTTGACCCAACACATGCAAACAAACAATTTTACAATATAAAGAAAGAAAAATTAACTACCAGAATTAAAACTACTACAAGAATTAATTTTTTTTTTTTTTTTTTTTTTTTTTTTTTTTTTTTTTTTTTTTATACTAAATCTACTACAAGAATTAACTTCTAAGACTACCAGAATTAACTACTAATCAGAATTAACTACTAATCAGAATTAACTCCTTAGTACTGGTTCTAATATACAAACTTTACATATAGCCTCCCCTTAAATGTAACCTCCCCTTAAACTGAGCTATGGGTTCATCATACCAATATTAACCACTAAGTAATTCTTGGGTTTTTCATGGGTTTTTCTTGGGTTTTTCATGACCCAACACATGCAAACAAACAATTTTACAATATAAAGAAAGAAAAATTAACTACCAGAATTAAAACTACTACAAGAATTATTATTATTTTTTTTTATTATTATTTTTTTAATACTAAATCTACTACAAGAATTAACTTCTAAGACTACCAGAAATAACTACTAATCAGAATTAACTACTAATCAGAATTAACTACTTAGTACTGGTTCTAATATACAAACTTTACATATAGCCTCCCCTTAAACTGAGCTATGGGTTCATCATACCAATATTAACCACTAAGTAATTAAACCTAGGTCCATCAAAGGCTTTGGTTAATAGGTCTGCCACATTAAGATCTGTGTGTATCTTTTCCACTCTAATTAGCTTCTTTTCAAAGCAATCCCTAATGAAGTGATGCCTTATTTCTATATGCTTAGTTTTAGAGTGGTATACAGGGTTCTTAACTATACAGATAGTGCTCTCATTATCTATGTGAATTACAGTATTCATAAAGTTCAAACCATAATCCAGCATTTGATTCTGAATCCACAAGACTTGACCACAGCAATTGGCAGCTGCTACATACTCAGCTTCTGTTGTTGATGTAGCCACAATGGTCTGCTTCTTGCATTGCCAGGAAATCAATCTTCTTCCAAGGAATTGACAACCTCCAGTTGTGGATTTTCTATCAAGACTTGCTCCAGCATAGTCACTATCTGAATAGGCTTCCAGGTCAAAAGATGACTCTTTGGGATACCAAAGGCCCAAATTGGGTTTGCCCTTTAAGTACCTAAAGATCCTCTTCACAGCATGAAGATGTGAAGTCTTGGGAGTAACCTGAAAACGAGAACAAGCACACACAGCATACATTATATCAGGCCTAGAAGCCGTTAGATACATTAAAGAACCAATCATTGATCTATAAAGATGCACATCCACATCATCAGCATCTTCATCCTTGGTTAATGATGACATCAAATAACGACATATTATTAGCATCATTTATCCTATATTATTGACTTGTTTTATATCACTTTATATGAGAATTGATACTTAATCGTTTACTTTTGTAATTCTCAGTTATAAACAAGCATTTGGTGAAAGTTGACTATTTTGAACGGAAATTGGAGCAAAATGAATCAAGTTGGAAAAGTCTGCTGAATTGAAGAGATTAAAGACCATTGCCTGACTTTGAAGCATGCGCCGCATCTGATTTTATCATGCGTCGCATATGAAACTTTGGTCAACAAAGAAGAACCAACTTGTTCTACTCCAGATACGCCGCATCGAACCAATCCGATGCGCCGTATCGGCCATACACAATCCTTACCAAAGAAATCAAGTGGAGATTAGAAGCTTAATGAAGAAGTCAAGATTACAAGTCGACACTTGAAGATGCTTTCGTATTTTGGCCATAAAATCTTCATCCGGACTCCGATTTAGTTGATTCAAGCGGCCACGCGAAGAGAAAAAGAAAATCTATCTGAATCTGAAGGAGATGCGGCGCATCTGGTCCTTAGATGCGCCGTATTGGGAGATGAGGCGCATCTGGTCTTTAGATGCGCCGTATTGGGTCAGTTTCAGACTTGGAGGCTACGTTTACTTATAGATGCGGCGCATCTAACTCTCTAGATGCGCCGTATCGACCCAGATTTCAGAATCTATAAATACCAAGCTCATTAACGAATTAGGGTATCATTGGGAACCCTTGGGGTCGTTCCTAGAAGACCAAAAACCCCTCCAAACAGCAGAAGACCTCCTTGAAGATCGAATCATCTTAGAAGATCATCTCAAGAACCTTATATTAAGTGTAATCGTTCGGTTAGCACATCGTTTTCATTATGAATTCTTATTCGTTTGCTTTGATTATAACTTTATGTATTGTTACTGAGATTATGGGCTAACACCCTTTGGTGTTAGCCACGTTTATGAAGTTTTATTAGTTTTTATGCTTGTGTTGATGTGTTTACTTTGTTATTGGATTGGGTGCTTATCGATAAAAACTCGTTTATTGCTTATAACTAGTAAAAGTCTATGTAACTAGATTATGAACTTATTGGTTTAATGTGGTAACTTCACTATCTGTAATTGTGGTTACTTTAATTGATCATAAAGTGTAGTAATCCGAATCCTATTAGACGGCTTAGAGGGAACACACCGGAACCGTGCCTTATGCCACTATTAGGACTAGTAGCGCGTAATGCCAAACTAGGTTAGACGGTTTAAAGCGATAAGTTAGTATTGATGCTAGATAGGTCACTATGATCATGTCCTCTTTCCCACCACGATGGTAGGTTATTCAATTGTGACAGGATTAATAATCGGATTGATGGCAAAACAATTGAATGAATTAAAACAAGTAGACATAAGCATGTATAACTATTAGATGGATTAGGCTTGGCTAACCCGTTCTTCTATATATTGATCTATCTTTAGTTTAGTTATTTACTTTCCTGTATTTAGTTTAATTATACACACAAACTCGTGATAGCCTCTCAGGCTAAACCCCCATCTATCTTTAATTGCTTTCTAGTTTAGTTCAGTTAGATTAATAATTAGAATACCTTTAGATCATTTTAGCTTCGCTCCTAGTGAACGACCCTTGCTTACCTAAAAACTATCTACATTGACCGGGTACACTGCTCGTTAGTGTTTAGAGTCTATAGGTTAGTTCGGCAAAATATAAATTTAAAACTTGGTAGTTTATTATAGACTATAAAAAACACATCAAGTTTTTGGCGCCGCTGCCGGGGAGTGATTGTTTTAATTTGATTTATTGGTATTTTAGTTTAGTTAGTTTTATTTGTTTCTGTGTGTTTGTTTCTGTGTTTCTGTCTCAGAAAAGCAATACGGCGTATTCTTGTCTGTGAATACGGCGCATCTGTCTGATTTCAATACGGCGTATTCTTGTCTGGGAATACGGCGCATTGACGTTCTGCGACAATTTTTTTTTAGTTTTTGTGATTTTTTTTTAGTATTATTTGAAAAATCTGTTACAGAAAGCTAATACGGCGTATCCATTGTCTGTTGGATACGGCGCATCGATTTTCTGTGACACCAAAAATATTTTTTGTTTTTTATTTTTTTGTGTTTATTAAATTTTTATTAGTTTAGTTTTTATTTTTGTTTAGGTTACTGCTGTTCTTGGTTGCTTATCTTTCAGGTAATAATGAAGATGGACAATCCAGACATTACTATGGAAGAATATATGAGACTTGAAGAGGAAAGAGCCTTGAGCAATAATGGGATCTACGATTGGGAAAGAGCAAGAAATGGTGGACAAGTCACTGAGACAAAAGAAATCACTATGGAAGAATACTTGTTGCTGGAAAAGGTTCAGTCAAAGAAAGAAAGAAACGGGTTTCCGTTTCGACATACTTGGACTATATCGGATGATAATGATGAGGAAGTGTCCCATGTATTTAATATGAAACAAATTCCTGCAATTGTTCTCGATGGTGCTTTTTCTCCGGAGATTGCACAAGATGATGTGTATACGGAACCTTACGTTGAAGAATATTCTGCAATCGTATTACCACCATTAGACAATCCATCGGATGAAGATGAAAAGTATTCTGATTTTGATTTCGAACCATTTGACGCCATAGTTTATGATGACTTACCTCAACCAGATTTTGACCCAACGAGGGATTTTGAAGAAATCTGGGATGAATTATTTAAGGATGAAATTCGGGACGGTTATGAAATTGCAAGACCATTAGTTGAAGAAGGAGACTCACAAGATGAATTGGAGTCACTTACAACAAAAAGTAGTACAAATTTATTTAATACTATTGATCCCGTTACTACTAATCTTGCTAGTTTTCCTAAACAGGTTGCAAAACAAAAGGATAATGAGGTGGAGTTTATTACACTACCTATTAAAGCACATGAAGAACCTGTAATCAACCCGTATTTGGTGGAGCTCGAAGAAGAGTTTGGTGATGAGCTCTTAAACATTGCTATGATTGATGAAGATGATGATTTCGACCCTATGAAGGTTATAGAGGAACTCGAACTTTTACTTGCTAAAGACCCTTTCTCATCTTCTGCGGAAGTCAAGGGATGCCTTACTACCGAAGAGAATAACCAAGAAGAAAGGAGACTCATTTTTCCTCAACATACTACTCTTTCAGATGAAATGGTCAAGTCATCCAATTTATCAACCAAACCGGGTAAGGATAGGAACGATGTACATATATTGCCAAGGTATGATTTTTATTTATTTCTTCCATCTTTACTAGCAAATTTACACTCTTTTCGTGTTTATTGCTACTATCACCCGCACTTGATCCCAAGTGGGGGGAACGACACCCTATTACACAGTAAATAAGGGTGGAGTCAGGCTCGTGACTCAAACAAAAACAAGCGCTTCGTGGGAGGCAACCCATGCTTATCTTTTATTTTCTTTTTAGTTTATTTTATTTTCTTGTGTTTGTTTTTTATTTGTTTTTCTGCATGACTGTTGTTGCTGTATTCTGCTGATACAAACGATACGGCGCATCTGTATTCTAGATGCGGCGTATTGCGTTTTAATTTTATATGCAGCGCATTTAATCATTCGAGTACGGCGCATCTATCCCCTAGATACACCGTATTCTGTTTTTAATCAGAAATAAATTTAAACCATAACCGACATACGACGCATCTGTTGTACAGATACGGCGTATCTAATTATTTATTAAAAACAGTCTTCGAATTAATAAAATAAGAAGCGACGCATCAATTTCTATCGATACGGCGTATTATCCCATTGCATGCAGTTTAATATTTCCTACAGGTTGTTGATGCGGCGTATCCAATATTCCATGGATGCGGCGCATCGACACTCTGGCCTGTAATTTTTTCGTATTTTTATTTTTATTTTCCTAACCAATGATTAACGAGATGCTCTCGAGATTTTTTTTTTCTGTGGTCTCTATATTTTTACAGGTCTGGACAATTGAAGAGGTTGATGGACTCCCGCATTATATACGCTCGCACGTTTACATTGGAAGATCATACCGAGCAAATCTCAGGGGAGTTCTCCGTTCTAATTCTTTCTATCTCTTGTTTTTAATTTTAAATACAAACAACGAGGACGTTGTTTAACTTAAGTGGGGGGGGGGGGGGATGGAGAATTAGAACGTTACTTGTCCTAAATTTTCAAAAATATGCTTTAATCTATGCTTAATTATAAAAATTTAAAATTTTTTTTAGCATGTTTTTGTTTAATCTAAGTTGCATAGCTGCACACATAACCTTATTTTCAAAAATTGTGAACTTATCAAAATTCACAAATCTATGAGTGTGCCGGTGACTTGTAAACTTTAGAACTTGGCTTGTATACTATTCGAGACCACCATAATAAGTATTATTTTATATAATTGGAATGACTTGTCTAACTTGGTAAAATTTCTAGGATTACACCCAAATAGCCTTTATATGTTATGTGTTATTAACTAACTACACTGGTTAGTTAACCCCCGTATAAACCCTTTTGTTACTCTCACTTTTAGAGTAAGATACCCCTAGAAAAACACTCAGAGCCATTCCTTTCGTTTCTTACACCTATGTTTAAAATGTTTCGTTACACCCTTACACCTTAGCCTACCCTGTAGATTAAAATCCGTGGTTGGTTAATTGCTATAGGCAGAGTGTGTTTCCTTACATTACCTGTGTTCGCGTGCGTAATTCATTATCTATGGTTAGGTCGGGAAATTGCACAATGCAATTGGAGTGAAAGTGAATATTGTATATCTTTGAGTTTATTTTTCGTGTGTTTACTACTTTCACTATTACCGTTATTTCTGAAGTCATGAAAAGTATGGAAAAATTATCCAGAATTATCATTATAGTGATGTGGTGAAATTTTACATATCTTTGTTTATGTTATTAAAAAAAAAAAAAAAAAAAAAAAAAAAAAAAAAAAAAAAAAAAAATCGAAAAAATAAGAAAAGAAAAAGAAAAAAGAAAAGTTGGATGTTTGTTTTAACCAACTTATGTAAAGTTTTGTATCAAGTGGTCGATATCACCACTAAGTGTTGTATATTATATCTATGGATTGAATGGGATTTGGCCGTTATGGGAACGCCAACTAAGTTTTATTCTTTGATTGAGATCTTGTTGAGTATAATTTGTGTCTACCTAAAGCGTGTGTTTCAAGTGTTAAAGCGTGAGTTATTCAATGATATGAGTCTTATTCATGGGATGGTTGGGATAGTGATTAACCACACTTAGGATTTTAATTTATCTGTTTTGTTTATTTTTCATTTTACACCAATTTATATCCCAAATGTTATCCATACCCTATATTATTCTTTATCCAACCAAACCTTTGATTTATTGAGATTAGGGATTTGAGCAATCTTAAGTATCGTAGTCGTGGATTCGGCTATGTATTTATGATTTTGTCGCCCTTTTTGATATATTATTATTGGTGAAGTTTGGACCTATCTTTAGCCTATTCGAGTAAAGGATTTGAGCAATTGCAAGTATCGTGTTCGTGGATTCGATCATGTATTTGTGATTTTGTCGCCTTTTCTGGAATTTGAGATCGATAGAGATTAAGGAGAATAATTAACCCTTAAGCCTAAAAACCCTTTTTACCGCTTTAGACTTGTTATTCCTTGGCTTTAGTGGGGGAGATGTGTATACTTGCCAAGCTTATGATAGAATATTCGTCACGACTGGACAGTTAAACGATTAGATTTGCTTTTATCGAAATATTTTATTTTATTTCTAATTCGTTAAGTGTTTGGTTGTGCAATTATCATAAAACGAATAAGTGCTTAATTATAAAAATACATCCTATTCAGGATACATTTTCATAAGTTTTAATCTAAGGTTTACTTGAGGACAAGTAAAGTTCAAGTGGGGGGATATTTGATGACATCAAATAACGACATATTATTAGCATCATTTATCCTATATTATTGACTTGTTTTATATCACTTTATATGAGAATTGATACTTAATCGTTTACTTTTGTAATTCTCAGTTATAAACAAGCATTTGGTGAAAGTTGACTATTTTGGACGGAAATTGGAGCAAAATGAATCAAGTTGGAAAAGTCTGCTGAATTGAAGAGATTAAAGACCATTGCCTGACTTTGAAGCATGCGCCGCATCTGATTTTATCATGCGTCGCATATGAAACTTTGGTCAACAAAGAAGAACCAACTTGTTCTACTCCAGATACGCCGCATCGAACCAATCCGATGCGCCGTATCGGCCATACACAATCCTTACCAAAGAAATCAAGTGGAGATTAGAAGCTTAATGAAGAAGTCAAGATTACAAGTCGACACTTGAAGATGCTTTCGTATTTTGGCCATAAAATCTTCATCCGGACTCCGATTTAGTTGATTCAAGCGGCCACGCGAAGAGAAAAAGAAAATCTATCTGAATCTGAAGGAGATGCGGCGCATCTGGTCCTTAGATGCGCCGTATTGGGAGATGAGGCGCATCTGGTCTTTAGATGCGCCGTATTGGGTCAGTTTCAGACTTGGAGGCTACGTTTACTTATAGATGCGGCGCATCTAACTCTCTAGATGCGCCGTATCGACCCAGATTTCAGAATCTATAAATACCGAGCTCATTAACGAATTAGGGTATCATTGGGGACCCTTGGGGTCGTTCCTAGAAGACCAAAAACCCCTCCAAACAGCAGAAGACCTCCTTGAAGATCGAATCATCTTAGAAGATCATTTCAAGAACCTTATATTAAGTGTAATCGTTCGGTTAGCGCATCGTTTTCATTATGAATTCTTATTCGTTTGCTTTGATTATAACTTTATGTATTGTTACTGAGATTATGGGCTAACACCCTTTGGTGTTAGCCACGTTTATGAAGTTTTATTAGTTTTTATGCTTGTGTTGATGTGTTTACTTTGTTATTGGATTGGGTGCTTATCGATAAAAACTCATTTATTGCTTATAACTAGTAAAAGTCTATGTAACTAGATTATGAACTTATTGGTTTAATGTGGTAACTTCACTATCTGTAATTGTGGTTACTTTAATTGATCATAAAGTGTAGTAATCCGAATCCTATTAGACGACTTAGAGGGAACACACCGGAACCGTGCCTTATGCCACTATTAGGACTAGTAGCGCGTAATGCCAAACTATGTTAGACGGTTTAAAGCGATAAGTTAGTATTGATGCTAGATAGGTCACTATGATCATGTCCTCTTTCCCACCACGATGGTAGGTTATTCAATTGTGACAGGATTAATAATCGGATTGATGGCAAAACAATTGAATGAATTAAAACAAGTAGACATAAGCATGTATAACTATTAGATGGATTAGGCTTGGCTAACCCGTTCTTCTATATATTGATCTATCTTTAGTTTAGTTATTTACTTTCCTGTATTTAGTTTAATTATACACACAAACTCGTGATAGCCTCTCAGGCTAAACCCCCATCTATCTTTAATTGCTTTCTAGTTTAGTTCAGTTAGATTAATAATTAGAATACCTTTAGATCATTTTAGCTTCGCTCCTAGTGAACGACCCTTGCTTACCTAAAAACTATCTACATTGACCGGGTACACTGCTCGTTAGTGTTTAGAGTCTATAGGTTAGTTCGGCAAAATATAAATTTAAAACTTGGTAGTTTATTATAGACTATAAAAAACACATCAGTTAAAGGCACTTTGTTCTCCATGGGAGTGACTGCAGTCTTCACATTTGTAAAGTCAAACTTCTTCAAGATCTCTGCAACATACTTGTCTTGAGAAATGAAGAGGCCATCTTCTTTTTGATTCACTTGCAGTCCTAAGAAAAATGTAAGCTCACCCATTGAGCTCATCTCAAACCTGCCCTTCATTAAGCCTTCAAACTCTTCACACCAAGACCTTTTAGTAGAGGCAAAAATGATATCATCCACATAAACTTAGACTAGAATGATATCCTTCTTGTCCCTTTTGATGAATAAGGTCTTGTCTATCACACCTCTTTTGTACCCATGCTTTTCAAGAAACTTGGAGAGTGTTGCATACCAAGCTCTGGGAGCTTGATGGAGACCATACAATGCTTTTATGACTTTGTACACCTTGTTGGGATAAGCAGGATCCACTAAACCAGGAGGTTGATGAACATATACCTCTTCCTCAATAGTGCCATACAAAAAGGCACTCTTGACATCCATCTGATAGACTATGAATCCCATATATGATGCATAGGCTAAAAATAACCTGATAGCCTCAATCTTGGCTACAGGAGCAAAAACCTCATCATAATCTATCCCCTCCTCTTGTCTATACCCTTGTGCTACTAATCTTGCCTTGTTCCTAACAGCTACTCCTCTTTCATGCCTTTTGTTTCTGAAGTCCCACTTTGTGCCTATCACTTTAGCCCCATTAGGTAGATCTACCAGAACCCAAACTTTTTACAATTTGAACTGCAACAACTCCTCCTGCATTGCTTCCACCCAACTCTCATCTTCAAGTGCTTCAGAGACCTTGGTGGGTTCCTTCTGAGAAAGGAAACAAGCAAACATACAATGTTGTTGGTCCTTGTGGTTGACCCTTTGCTGCTTCTTAATAAGACTGATAAGTGCATGAGATTCAGGAAGCTTTTGCACTCTACTTCTGGCTTGAACAACTGACTTGGGATCACCAATTATCTGACTTTTGGGATGAATGTTGTGAATTCTGAGTGTTGGAGCTGGACTTACATCCACTTCTGTGGGTAAGTTGTTGAAGTCAGTTATTACTCCTTCTTCATCATAAGAAGCCCCATCAAAAATACCTTCATTTGGATTATCAAAGAACTCAAGTTCTGGCATCTCAAAATCATCAAGATCAGGATTTGGAGTAGATTCAGGTTGAGCAGTATTAACAGCATCACTACCAGAATTAACTAAGTTAGTATTGGTAGCAGAATTAATGAATTCACTACCAGAATTAACCAAGTTAGTGCTGGTATCCTTCTTCCCAAGGTGTTTGTCAGCCAAAGCATTCACTTCTTTTCTGAAAGATGAAATATCTTCTGACACTTTAGAAGGAGAAGCCTTCTTGTCTTTTGCTTGATGCTTGTTCACAGTCTCCTTCCTTGTTGTAGAAGTTATCTTTGTTCCTTCATTAGCTGCAACATGGTTGACTTCTGTGGTAGAAATCACAATAAGCTCCTCAATTGCCTTGTCTTGCTCAGCAGTGCTTGAATCAGAAGTAACTTGTATACCTGCATGGTTAGTTACTTCTATGGAACCTGCATCAGGGATAGCTTGATTCTCCTTAGAGATATGAATATAGTTCATAGAGTCAGTTAAATAATCAATTTTAAACATCCATCTATGACCTAGTCCCTTCAAATTGGGTTTTTCCTCAAGAAAATTAACATGAAGATTTTCCTCTACTTTCTTGGTCACTAAATTGTATACCCTAAAGGCCTTACTATTCAGTGAATACCCAACTAGAAACCCTTCATCATACTTTCCTTCAAATTTGCCAAGCACACTCAATGTATCAAGAATGGTCACATGACACCCAAAAGGCCTTATATAGCTAACAACTGGTTTATGGCAAAAAATAAGCTCATAAGGTGTTTTATTTTGAGGCTTGGTCACTCTAACCCTATTGAATATGTAGCAAGCACAACTAACTGCTTCTGCCCAAAAGGTTATGGGTAAGAGTGAGTCTGCTAGCATGGTTCTAGCTGCCTCAATCAGGGTCCTGTTCATTCTCTCAGCAACTCCATTCTGCTGTGGAGTTCTAGCATTGCTATATTGTTGCTTGATTCCTTTATTACCACAAAAATCAATCATGCTCCTATTCTTAAATCATGTGCCATTGTCAGACCTAATGATCTTGACCTTTTTATTAAGTTGGTTTTCTATCTGCCTAATGAAAGTTTGAATTAATGGAGTTGTTTCATCTTTCCTAGACATAAAGAACACCCAAAAAAATCTAGTACAATCATCAGTGATGACAAGGCAGTAGCTAGCATGGTTGATACTTTGTACAGATGTAGGGCCAAACAGATCCATGTGTAAGGTATGCAAAGGCTCAGTAACAAACCTATCTAACTTAGCCTTACAAGATTCCCTATGCTGTTTGCCCTTATTACAAGCTACACAGGTATGGTCATTCTTGAAAACTTTTGAAGGCAGTCCTCTAACAAGGTTATTCTTCACAAGTTTATTTATGTTCTTAAAGTTAACATGACCTAACCTTCTATGCCACAATTTAGATTCATCCAATGTGGCTTTTGCAAGCAAACAGGCAAAACCTTTTGCAAGATCAGGTTGCTTCATATCAAAACTGTACATGTTGTATTGTCTAGGAACTTTAAGAAGGATCTGACTTTCATCAGTGATGGATCATGTTTTGGTTAATTATTGTGAATCGGGAGGTCGGGTACAATGAAATATTATCATCTTCATTGTTGAAGTTAGAGAGAGAAAGTGTAGAGAGAGAGAGAGATGGAAAACCTGGTTGTTTATTGATAATAAGAAAAGTGAAATAACACACACAAGCTTCAACCCTCCTAGTGAAGTCTAGGAGGGGTATATATAGGGCCAAAACACATGACTTTACAATAATGACACTTTTAGTCCATGTGTTTGTGGCAAATAAGATAACTAATGTAATCACAAATATGTTGTCACATTTTGGTGCGAGAAGCATACCCAACAATCTTCCCCCAATGTGGCAACATATGGGATTACTTACATCATATCCTACAAGTAAAAATACAAATAAAGAAAGGTCTTCATAAGCTCTTCATGTGCTGAGGATGATTACAGTTGACGCTCTTTGTCTTTATCTTGTACCTCGGCTTGAGAACTTTTATTTACTCGTAGTCACATGATGTAATATACATGAACTGGATTAACTTCCCCCCAATTCATGCTGCATGTCTTTAACGGCTTCTTCATCTACTTCTTATTGGTGAAGTTTCTGAATCAGCTTCCCCCCAAACTGACAACCGTCTTCAGCAGATTCGAAACTTTGATGTAGTTAACACGTCATCTATCTTTTGAAGGTTGTAAGTACGCAGCGGAATTTGTAGATGACATCGTAAACCACACCATGCAAATCTGACTAGTACTAAGTAACAATTATGCTCAATGCGGAAGTCCCGTTCGGGGGTAACATGCAAGAAATTAGCAAGATCTTCTCACATAAGTAGGCTACTTCGCACATCACACCCTGCGAAAGTTGAAACGATTACACCAAAATCACAAAACTGAACCATTGATCATCTCTGCGGACGTCTTCCGGTAGTAATAAAATTGTAAGCTCGATCACGTGAGTCTGTTATGCATCCCCGATGTGCACATTTCTTCCCCCTGAATGCAGATTCATCTGGAAAAAGAATGTTTTCGCAAAAAATGCAAAGAAAGTCAAAGCGCATCTACTCTCTCTTCCCCCACGATGTCTTCGCGGAATCGGAAGCATACACACTATGGTTACGATGGAAACGGAGGCAGCGTAGACCCTGTATGTCCAATTAGTCGAAGATGTGTGAAGTACCATAAATAGCCCGTGAGAATCAACTGCTGATAAAATCTCTACTCATCTATACTCTTCTCATCTAACACTTTACCGACCCCATTATCATTCTGACGGCTTTTTGTAGTGACCACTGATGGAGAAAACCCAGTATTACGAACTTGAGACTGAAGTAAAATAACCCAAGCTTGTGACTTAAACTTGCACTATTGTCTGACTAAGTACCTATACTGAGCACTACAACGTAACTCCTTAAAACATAGGTCGATTCATATACCCATCCAACCATCCTTTACTATATATGAACTCATCTTGGATATCCACATCTTTGTGTGACACTTGAGCACTATAACGTAACTCCTTTAAAGTGATAGCTATACTCTGTGAGCACAACAACGTAACTCCTTACATCAAGTATAACTAGATAACTCAAGTCTTAATCATTTTGAAGATTGTAAGCTCGAACAAGGATCTCGAAGAATCATGCATCCAACCAACCCCGATATCTTCAAGATACTAAGTACACGCACCCGTGATATCCCACTTCAACCTCAACTAACTAATAAAGAATTAACCCCGTAGTCACATCTTGCGGTTCAATACCCAACACTAGCCTTTTGACGGTTTAAGTGAACTATGATAATGGTTTTATCCCGATCTTGTCAAAAAAACGTATCCCCCGTGAAAAATTTGTAACACAAAAAAATATCACACCATTTGCCAAATTATATCCCACATAATTAACACCATGTAATAAAAATTACATTTGATAATAAACATTCGGTTGTCATATAATTATAGCAAAAATGTGCTACTTTAATTCCATTACCATTAGCCCAGTCCATTTCAGCCCAAAAATCAAATTCATACCACCTGATCCAGTCCACATCCGGGCCCAACACCAACCCTAAACACACGGTATTAATACCATGTTTAACTCAAATGATACTAACCCTAAATAATACTTATAATCCGCCTCTCTCTTTCTTATCTCCTCAAACGCAGATACAACCTATCACATCACACAAATAACTCAAACTCTAATCTCAAAAACTATCACCGCCGCTTATCTTATCCACACCAATGAACCCTTCATATCTCAGATTCATTGTATATGATGGAAAGCATAGCAACTTGAACCACCAAGCCACAAAGACAACACAACCGAACCTTAACGTTTTCTTCTTTGATGCTCAACTCTAATCAAGAACTCGTTTATGTTGGAGTATGCTCGTGTCATAATAACTAATTATATGGCTAGACATATGTGAGCCTATGGGGTCACACACATATACACTGAGGTGTCATTTTATATATTGTGATTATCGTATTTACAATATATAAATAACCATAAGTAACCAGGAACTACTATTGGGCTTCTAATGAACAAGTAATGGACTTATTGCATTGGACTAGAAAAACAAATGGGAAGCCCATTTGGCCCATAGGAGTGGCCGGCCTAGGAGTAACTTCCAGGGGAAGTTTGTTTTGAATTTGGTAAATAGTTATTATGAGTAATTATCTCCTAATTAACTCATAACAATAACCAATATTCTCTCTCCCTCTCCTCTCTAGTTTGTACGGCACAAACAAACACCCATATTAGGGTTTTTGTTTTTTCATCAATCACTCTTGTATCTTGTTCATTCAAGGGTGCCTTGATCGGTTACGGGTTAAAGACTAGCATCATTGTGGCATACAAGGAAGTGTAGTGTGGATACACATAGAGGTGATCTCCATTGATCATTTGGGTTTCTTGTTCTAGTCGATCTATAGCTTTTGTTGGTGACTCCCGGATCACGCTACAAAGGTATAATTTATGTGTTTATTTATTTGATTGATCATATGGCACTATGGATCCTTGTATGGTGATGTTTATCCACTGCGTTTTATATTAATTAATTGTTAATTCATGTTTACATCACCTATAGTGGTATCACGAGCCATCATATGTTGTCATATGATCATCTTGTATGCGTAAAAATGGCTAAAAACGTTGTTTTTTAATGGATTTAAAAGTGTGATTTTAAAACAGCCCCTAGGGCTTGAATATTCTGAATATGTCAACTTTATTAAGGTCTTAAGATCTGGACTTTTTGATCCTATGGCCATTTGTTATGCATACGTTGTTTGTTTACTTGATCGGTACCCGTAAAATGGCCTAAAAACGTGTTTTTTGAGAGATTTTTAACCCAATTTTTAATCAGCCCATGAGGCTTATTTTTCTGTGGTAAAATGGTGTTAAGAAGGTCCTAATATCAGTGGGTTATGAGTCTATGGCCATTTGTCACGCGTACCATTCGGGGTTTTAATTCTTGTTAATTATTTCTTCGATTCGTTGGCTAACAATTTAATTCTTGTTATTTATTTTGTTATCCATGGCAAATACATGCATGTTTGTCCATGGAGTTAGCCAACACCATGTAATAATCTTTATTTGAATGTATTATTATGTGTTCATATGCAAAGCCGATGAAAACCTAGACCACTTGTGCGTTGTGATTGTGATTGTTGGTTGGTTTTTCTTGTTTTGGGGTTTGCCATTGTTTCGGCACTTTTGTAATGTATTTCAATTTTGGTTTTGCCAATGTTTGGGAATTTTACAGTAGATACAAAGTAGATTAGTTGTATTTTACTTTATATGTATTGTAATCAAGAGCTTGGAAGCAAAAGGCGAAAGATTGAAGAGTTGTTGACTGAAAGTTGCTGCTGGACACCTGTTGGGAAAACGTGCTTACCTGCTGATTGGTAAGGTATTTTTTTCTAAAATTTTTGGTGCAGGTCCACAAGACATAGGGCTACAACTTTGTCAACTGGGCCAAATCATGAGGAGGTGATCTTCCTGGGCTTTTGGGCCTTGCAAAACAGAAAAACTGGGCTGACAGAAACTGAAGTTCATGTGCATAATGGGCTTTTTACTTGCTCATGATTGTCTTAGAGCAAGTGGGAGCCCTCCATGTGGTTGTAATATATGTCCCTAGTTGACTCTTGGCTCTTGTGATGGCTCACAAGACCAAGCATAGGATTTTCATCGGTTGAGGCTTTGCATATTGTGGTTGAATGTTTGGTTGGTTGTTTTTATGTATGTTGTGACTACATGTAAAACGAAAAATGTTTTCTTAAAACTTGAAACTAAACATAAACCATTTTAAACTAAGTCTTATGATTTAGTTTAACTAAGTTTAAATATGATTTGAAACTTAAAAATCATTGTTTTCTAAATAACACTTAAACTAGTTAAGATTGTTTATTTATTGATTTATTGTATTGTCCATACTTAATAATCCACTTAGGATATCTATTAGTCTTGAAAATGGACAACTTGACACACATAAATTAAAACAATAATTAGACTTAAGTTAAGAAAAGTTTTTAACTTGTGCTACGAAGAATGAATGCATGCTTCTTTCGTACACGTTTTTGATTCACATCAAAACAATTTACCCGTCAAAATTTAAGTCATGCCGTCCAATTATGAGAACACTTGCAATTACCTTTTAGCATCTGGTCAGACCTAGGTTGAATTGTAACCCAAGGTGACTATTTTCCATGGTCAGACCTAGGATTATTCTCACAGTTTTTCAAATTTGATGACTTAATCGAGTAGTGTGGTCAGACCCTTACCCGAGGCAAAGATGGGACTAAACATGCCAGCTTGACACTAGTTGCTTGTTCACTAGTGCCATGAGTCCCATAAAGATCTAAGAGTTGCACATGTAATGCAATTGGTCGACATTACCTACCTATTGAATCCACCATTTCTAGTAGATCAACTGCATTAATGGTCGAACCTCAATGAGGATCTTAGCCTTTTCGTAAAATTAATTGTTTTAATATGCTTAAACTTGGGTAGTTAATTTTAAATAGGATTAATTATTGAAACTTACTAAAATTTGAACTTTGTTTGTTTTGTAGATGACAACTCCTAATCATACCATAAACAACTCGTACATCAGATCAATTCTTGAAAAAGAAAAATTGAATGGTAATAACTTTTTGGACTGGTATCGCAACCTGAGGATTGTCCTAAGGGCTGAACAAAAGTTTTACCATCTGGAAGAACCTTTACCTGAAGCACCCCCTGCTAATGCCTCCGCTGCTGTTCGTACCGCCTACACTTATAGGGTTAACGAGCAGCAAGAGGTTGCTTGTCTTATGCTTGCAAGCATGATCCCTGAGCTCCAAAAGAACTTAGAGAACCTTGCAGCATTTGACATGCTGACCGAACTGAAAACTATGTTCGAGCAGCAAGCTGAGCAAGAATTGTTTGACACTGTCAAAGCTTTTCATGCCTGCAAGCAGGAGGAGGGCCAAACGGTCAGTAGCTACGTCATGAAAATGAAGGGCTACCTTGACCAAATGGAGCGTCTTGGATACCCCATGCCTCAGATCCTTGGAGTGAGCTTGATACTTACCTCACTGTCAAAGGATTATGATCAGTTTGTGCAAAACTACAACATGCACAGCATGGGCAAGACCATTCCTGAGCTGCATAACATGCTGAAACTTGCAGAGAAAGGAATGCCCAAGAAGGCTCCTATGGTCCTAGCTATAAAGGAAGGACGAATCCAGAAGAAGAAGCCGAAGGCAAAAGGCAAGGGACAAGTGAAGGGCAAGTATAAGCTTGCTTATGCCCCCCAACCAAAGATCCCCCCACCTGCTAAGAAGGAGCACCCGGCTAAGGACACCCTTTGTCACCATTGTGGAAAAAAGGGGCACTGGAGGCGGAACTGTCCGACCTACCTGGAAGAGTTGAAGAAGAACAAAGCTAGCGCAGCTAGCACATCAGGTATCTTCACTATAGAACTCTATACTTTTCCTAACAAATCATGGGTATATGATACTGGTTGTGGCACTCACATTTGTAATAATGTGCAGGGGCTTAGGGGAAGCAGAAAGTTGAAGCATGGAGCTTTGAACCTGTACGTTGGTAATGGCAACCGTGCAGCTGTCGAAGCAAT
Source organism: Artemisia tridentata subsp. tridentata (assembly GCA_021014915.2). Classification (NCBI taxonomy): domain Eukaryota; kingdom Viridiplantae; phylum Streptophyta; class Magnoliopsida; order Asterales; family Asteraceae; genus Artemisia; species Artemisia tridentata. Next base: position 294,613,879 of record CP139505.1, on the reverse strand, counting down.
AGGGAGCTTTGATCTCATCCTCCCTAATGGTTTAGTTATTGTTTTAAATAATTGCCATTTTGCACCTACTATTACTAGAGGTGTTGTTTCACTTTCTCGTTTGAAGGATGATGGTTTCATTCATACATTTACGGATTTTGGCATTTCAGTTTCTAAGGATAATATTTTTTATTTTAATGCTATTCCCCGTGATGGTATTTTTGAAATTGATATGCGTGATTCTATTTCAAACGATAGTTCTATATATAATGTTAGCAATAAGAAATCTAAACATAACTTAGATTCCACTTACCTATGGCATTGTCGTCTTTGTCACATAAACAAGAAACGCATTACAAAGCTGCAACACGATGGGCTTTTAGAGTCAACCGACCCTGAGTCGTTTGATAAATGCATTTCTTGTATATCTGGTAAAATGGCACGAAAGCCCTTCTCCCATGTTGGAGAAAGAGCTGAAGATCTACTTGGACTCATACATACTGACGTATGTGGCCCATTGGGAATAAAATGATCAAAGTCAAAGAGCCTGCCAAGTCGATGAAGAGCCTGCTAGTTGATTTTGTTATGTACGAAGATGTTCTACCAGTACCTTCTGGGTAGAAGGTACTGCTAGCAAATGAAGAGCCTGCCAAGCTTATGTCAAGTCGATTAGATATTTTGTAATAGATATTTAGTTGAATTATTAGTCTTTGTACATTGTTATACGTTATGTAGAAGTAGAATAGTCTTCTGTGGTGACAGAAGAATATATCAGAGTGTACATGGGTAGTTGTATTTAATTGTAGGCGCCAATATAGTCAAAGTATAGTATTATATTCATCTACTTGACAACATGTAATAAGATATCCTTATCTTATAAAAGGATATCTTAGTCACTTCTTCATACATGCAATCTTTCACAAACAAAATAACCACAAACCAAACTATCTCTCAAGTAACTTAGTTACTTCGAATCACAAATCCTTTTGACAATCATAGATTCAAGATTACCTTGTAATCCCGGTGATACTTAGATCATCCGTATTATTTCATCAATAATATTGAATCATTTTGTATTAACCTAAGTTGTGTTATTTGTTCATTGCATTCACTCATTTACTTAAACTCACCACCTTGTGTTCTTTTAAAGTGTGTTGTAGTAGATTCCGCATGCTAAACACATTCAATACATAAATATCTCTCAAACACATTACTAAGATTCATATCCCAAGTGTTTGAACTTCAAGAACAACAACAAAGCGTTCCACAAGTGGTATCAGAGATAGGCTTGATATTTACTAATTTAAAAGAAAAATGGATGTTGAACATATTCAAACCAATGTTGCAGCTAAACTTCCATTACTCAAGCAAAACGAGTTTGAAATGTGGAGACTAAGGGTTGAACAATACTTTCAAGTGCAGGACTATGCACTTTGGGAGATCATTGAACAAGGCAATTCATTTAAACCCCAAATCACCACTACAACAGTAAATGATGCTCTTGTAACAAGAATACAAGATCAACCATCAAATGCAGATGAAAAAGTTCAGAAGAGAAATGATTTAAAGGCAAGGAGTATGTTACTGATGACTATTCCAAATGATCAACTTCTGATCTTCAACAAATACAAAGATGCCAAAACCCTTTTTGAAGCAATTGTGGCTAGGTTTGGTGGTAATGATGCTACCAAGAAAACACAGAAAACCCTTCTCAAACAACAATTTTAGAACTTCACAGCCACAACCAATGAGTCTTTGGACAGTATGTTCAATAGACTTCAGAAGCTTGCAAGTCAGTTAGCCATCCATGAAGTGATGATAACTCAAGAAGACCTAAACTCTAAATTTCTTAGAAGTTTACCTTCAGAATGGTCTATGCATGTCATTGTATGGAAGAACAAGTCAGATATTGACCAGATGAGTCTCAATGATCTCTACAACAATTTCAAAATAGTAGAGCATGAAGTAAAGAAGACTACTGGGTCAAGTTCTGGAAATATGGCTTTTGTTTCATCCCCAAGCATGTCAAAGGTTGATAATGAAGAACAAGGTAGTAGAGAAGAAGGTACTGCTAATACAACCTTTGGTACTGCTAGTACTTCTGGTAGTACCAAATCCATATTAGATGAAACAATTGGGTGTGCTTTTCTTACATCTCAGCACAATGGGTCTGTATTATCATTTGAAGACCTTCAAGAGATTCATCCTGATGATCTTGAAGAAATGGACATAAAGTGGCAACTTTCACTTTTAAGCATTAGAGCCAAGAAGTTGATGATGAGGACTGGCAAGAAGATTCTGATAGATGGAAATGAGCCTGCTGGCTATGATAAGTCAAAGGTGGAGTGTTACAACTGCCACATGAAAGGTCACTACTCTAGAGAGTGTAGAAGACCTAAGAAGCAGGATGACAAGGGTAGAGGGTTTGACAACAGAAATAAAGGAAGCTTTGAGAAGAAAGGAAGCTTTGAAAGCAAGAGTAAGGTTGTTGAAGTTGCAGAGCCAAAAGCAATGGTTGCTATTGATGGCATGGGTTTTGATTGGAGTTTCATGGGTGAAGATGAGTCAACTTCTGATGAATTGGCTTTGATGGCATTCTCCACCCCTGAGGTACAAATTATCAAATGTCCTAATAATTGTGAATCTCTTAAAGAATTAGAAATCATAAGTAAAGCTTATGATACAGAAGTATTAGAACACAGAAAAACCCAACAAACCTTATTTAACCATCAGTGTGGTATGTCCAAGCTAGAAAAACAAATCATTCACTATAGAGAAAATGAACTCACATTTTCTGATGCTAAAGGTGCTCTTAATAGACAAATATATTTGAAAGATACTGAAATAGAAATGTTAAGGACTGAGTGCACTAAAGTGACATTAGCTAGAGACAATATTCAACTGACTGTTACTAAATTGGAAAATGCTTCTGAGTGTACTAAGAGCATAGTAGAGAATCAGTTGAATAAGAAAATAAAATCAGGGATAGGATATAATGAATGTCCACCTCCTTATAGAGGAATTCCATGTCCCCAGGGTAGTGATCTTGCTGTATCAGGTTTACATGAATTTGTTAACAAATCATTGGATAAACCTGTAGTGATAAGTGAACCTTTTGAGAGTGCTAAGAATGTTCCACTCTCTAAGGTGCTCACTGATAAGAGACCAGATGTCCTGATTATTGAGGATTGGGTATCTGATGATGATGAAGATCAGACTATTCCTATCAAAGGAATCAAAGTAGGACCAACCAGTCCTAAGAAAGTAGAAGTTAAAGCTAAGGCCAAAACTGTTTTGAAAACAGTTGAAAGTTGTAAAAATTGTAATAACAAACCTAGGGGAAGCCAAAGAAATTGGAACAACCTAAAGTCACAACAACTAGGTGATGACTTTGTTATGTTTAATAAGGCTTGTTATTATTGTGGTAGCTTTAATCATCTTCATGCTTATTGTAATAAATGGGTTTCTGGGAGTAAATCAAAAGCTAAAACAAATGTTACTCACCCCAGAAAAGGTTTTGTTAAGTCTAACACCACAAATGTTAAACATACTGTTAGACAACATAAGCCTGTTATTACAAAACCAACTGAAAAGGGTACAAGAAACACTTTCAAAAGTGTACCAAAAGTTGAGAAGAATCCTATTCAAAAGATAAATGTGGTCAAAACAAAAGTTTGGAGTCCAAAAACCAAAGGTCCTGCTAGACCAAAAGGTCCTGCTAGACCACATGGTACTGCCAAAATTGGTATTGCCAAAATTGGTACTGATAGACCAAAGACCACACAATGGATTAGAAGGGAAAGTGCTGTTAAGTCCTCAGCATGTTGGATTTGGAAACCAATCCAATCACAAGGTGCATCAACAATCCTGAAAAGGTTTGACTTCATTGATGCAAGAGGCAAACCCAAGTCTGTCATGGCTTGGGTACCCCAAGGAAACTAATGTTTTTTTTTTTCATGTGCAGGAACATTCAACTGATTTTGAAGATCAAGGATATGTTGATAGTGGGTGTTCAAGGCACATGACAGGCAACATGTCATTCCTCTCAAATTTCAAAACATTTGATGGAGGATATGTTACCTTTGGGGGTGGAATAAAAGGAAAGATCACTGGTAAATGTACTATCAAAACCAGTAAACTAGATTTTGAAAATGTGTATTTTGTGAAAGAACTTCAGTTTAATCTTCTTAGTGTCTCACAAATGTGTGACAAAAAGAACAATGTTCTATTTACTGACAATGGATGTATGGTTCTTTCTTCTGATTTTAAGATGCCTGATGAGAGTCAGATACTTCTTAAAATTCCAAAAAGGAACAATATGTATAGTGTCAATTTAAAGAACATTGATCCCAAGGAAGGTTTAACTTGTTTGGTAGCAAAAGCCTCATTGGATGAATCTATGTTTTGGCATAGAAGGCTTGGTCATGTAAACTTTAAAACAATCAACACTATTGCAAAATATGATTTAGTAAGAGGTTTACCCAAAAAGATTTTCCAAAACGACCAAACTTGTGTTGACTGTCTAAAAGGCAAACAACATAGAGCTTCTTGTAAGCCCAAGACCCAAAACTCTATTACTCAGGCTTTACATATGCTTCATATGGATCTCTTTGGTCCTACTAATGTGTGCAGCTTGAATGGAAAGAAATATTGTCTGGTTGTTACTGATGACTATAGCAGATTTTCATGGGTTTTCTTCTTAAGATCTAAACATGAAACTAGTGAGATACTTAAAACCTATATCACTGAGGTAGAAAACCAATCTGATAAGAAAGTCAAAATCATCAGGTGTGACAATGGGACAGAGTTCAAGAATAGAGTTATGGATGACTTTTGCAAGGAAAAAGGCATAAAAAGAGAGTTTAGTGTAGCTAGAACACCTCAGCAAAATGGAGTAGCAGAAAGAAAGAATAGAACACTTATAGAGGCTGCTAGAACTATGTTAGTAGACTCTAAGTTGCCTATTTCATTTTGGGCTGAAGCAGTTGGTACTGCTTGTTATGTACAAAACAGGGTTCTTGTGACAAAACCACATAGAAAAACACCTTATGAACTTTTCTTTGGTAGAAAACCATCTTTAAGTTTTATGAGACCTTTTGGTTGTCAAGTCACTATTCTCAATACCAAAGATCATTTAGGCAAATTTGATGGAAAAGCAGATGTTGGCTTTTTGATAGGGTATTCCTTGCAGAGTAAGGCCTACAGAGTGTTTAACACTTGCACTAGGCTAGTAGAAGAAAATCTTCACATAGAGTTTCAAGAGAAACTAGCAAATGTGAAAGGAGTTGGACCAGATTGGATGTTTGATGTTGATAGGCTTTCAGAATCTATGAATTATGTGCCTGTTACAGGTACAAATGTTAATGAAAATGCAGGTTCTGAAGACAATGTTGACTCTCCTAAAAATCAAGATTACATCTGGATGCCAATTTGGAAAAGTATGGATCTATCTTCAGGTAAAGAAGGACCTTCAGACACAACAATTGAAGGCAATGAAGAAGATCAAGGAACTCAGAATCAAAAGAATCAAGAAAGTGGTGCTTATGACAATGGTACTGCCAGTTCTTCAGATGGTCCTGCTAGTACAAGTATTGGTACTGCTGAGCCATTGAATATTCAAATAGAAGATTCTTTTCAAGAAGAAGTTGGGATTAGCAATCTTCCAACTACATATGAAGTTCCTAAAACACCAAACACTAGAATTCTCAAAGATCACTCAACTGATGATGTGATTGGAAGCATGACTTCTGGTGTTAGAACAAGATCTCAAGTTGGTTTATCTCAAGTCTTATCTACAGATGAAGAAGGGTTTATCTCCTCTATGTATGAAGAAAAGAATAATGATAATTCCAATATATGCCTGTTTTCATGTTTTCTATCTCAGGCTGAACCCAAAAATATTAACAAAGCTTTAGATGATGCAAGTTGGGTGGAAGCTATGCAAGAAGAGCTTCTCCAATTCAAGATTCAGAAGGTTTGGATATTGGTTGATTTGCCAAGAGGTCATAGGGCAATTGGAACCAAATGGGTGTTCAGAAACAAGAAAGATGAAAGGGGTATAGTGATCAGAAACAAGGCTAGATTGGTAGCACAAGGATATACTCAAGAGGAAGGGGTAGATTATGAAGAAGTGTTTGCTCCAGTTGCAAGACTTGAAGCAATTAGGCTTTTCTTAGCCTATGCTTCATTCATAGGCTTCACTGTCTATCAAATGGATGTTAAGAGTGCATTTTTGTATGGTGAAATTGAAGAACCAGTATATGTATCTCAACCTCCAGGCTTCATTGATGCTGAGTATCCAGATAAAGTTTACAAAGTTACCAAGGCTTTGTATGGCCTACACCAAGCTCCAAGGGCATGGTATGAAACATTGGCTTGTTTTCTACTAGAAAGTGGATTCCAAAGAGGCAGGATTGATCCAACTTTGTTCATCAAAAGGACAAAGAAAGACATCTTGTTAGTGCAGATTTATGTTGATGACATAATCTTTGGATCAACAAACCAAGACTTGTGTGTAGAATTTGAAAAACTTATGCACAGTAAGTTTGAAATGAGTTCCATGGGGGAACTTACTTTCTTTTTAGGTCTCCAAGTGAAACAATCCAAAGAAGGCATATTTATCAGCCAAGATAAATATGTAGCAGAGATCTTAAGAAAATTTAATTTTGCTGATTCTAAGGTTGCAAGTACACCAATGGATCCAGACAAAGGGCTACTCAAGGATGCTGAAGGAGAAGATATGGATTTGCACAATTATAGATCTATGATTGGGTCCTTGATGTATCTTACATCATCAAGACCAGATATCATGTTCTCAGTATGTGTATGTGCAAGGTTTCAAATACATCCCAAAATCTCTCATCTCACAGCAGTCAAAAGAATCTTTAGATATCTTAAAGGTCAACCTAGGTTGGGTCTTTGGTATCCAAGGGAATCATCTTTTGATTTGATGGCTTATTCGGATAGTGACTATGCTGGTGCAACACTAGACAGAAAATCCACAACTGGTGGATGTCAATTTCTTGGTTGCAGACTAATCTCTTGGCAATGCAAGAAACAAACAATGGTGGCCAATTCTACAACTGAAGCAGAATATGTTGCTGGTGCAAGTTGTTGTGGGCAAGTTCTTTGGATCCAAAATCAACTGCTTGACTATGGGTACAATTTTCTTAACACCATTATTTATATTGACAATAGCAGTACTATTTGCATCATTAAAAACCCAGTTCAACACTCAAAAACAAAACATATTGAAATCAGACACCATTTCATAAGGGATTGCAATGAGAAGAGGTTAATTCAAGTAGTTAAAATTGATTCTGAAAAGAATTATGCAGACCTTCTCACCAAAGCTTTTGATTTAGGTAGATTCAAATATCTTGTAGGAGGTATTGGAATGATAAATCTTTGAAAAACATGTGTTTTTGTTCATAAAATTAACTGGTATTGGATTTTAAACATGGTACTACTAGTTAGTCAAAAGGTCCTGTTAGTTCATAATTGGTCCTGCTGATACAAAATTGCTATGTTTTGTTCATATAAATGCTTGAATGTTTACAATTATATAGATCAAATGTTCTACACTTTGTTCTTTTGGTTTGCAACTAACATATTTCAGGTTGATAACAAAACAAGAGTTCTTTCAAACAAAAGGGGCAACAAAAGTTATATTCATTTCAGGAGAAATAACAATCTCAGGGGAGGAATTAATAGCCCAAAATGGAAGAAAGACCAATTTATGAAAGAAAAGACAAAAGCATACAAGATGATGCAGAGTTGAAATAGAGAGAGTTAGATCATATATCTAGAAGGGATGAAGCATTTCTCAAAGGAGAAAGTTCTATCTAGATCAAACTAAGAAAGGTTTCAACTCAAAGGCATGACATTAGATGATTTCACTTGTTGAACTAATCATCCAAGATACACAGAATCATTGCCTTTCTAAATTTCCTCCATCCAAGGAAATTGCACCATCTTTGGGCCATCATGGCTTTTGGTATTCAGCTCACCAAGTTTTCACAAACTTAAGAGTTGGCTAGTCCTTAAGCAAACGGCTTTTGGTAAAGACAAATCAAATCCGTTGATGGTTGATAGTTTACCAAAAACTATATGGTTGTTAACTAACCATACTTAATTGTAAATAGTTAGCTAGTCCTTAAGCAAACGGCTTTTGGTAAAGACAAATCAAATCCGTTGATGGTTGATAGTTTACCAAAAACTATATGGTTGTTAACTAACCATACTTAATTGTAAATAGTTAGCTAGTCCTTAAGCAAACGGCTTTTGGTAAAGACAACTCAAATCCGTTGATAGCTGGTAGTTTGCTAAAAACTATAAGGGATTTTTATAAAACTTTCAAAGGTACTGGTAGTTCAAAATTGGTACTGCTAGTATAAAAAGGTACTGCTAAATAGCCGTTGAGCCTGTCAGAAAAAGTTTTAGCCATTAGGCCTGGTAGTTAAAATTAGCCGTTGGGGTAGTTATGTAATTCACTGATGATTATATTATATTATATTTTACATATAAAAGATCTTTTTAACCGCCTTTTCATTTACTTATTTTAATCTTTCTTATTGTCGGTTAAAAGTAATTCTCTCATATCTTCTTTCATCAGTCACTATCATAATTCACATACACCTTTCATCTTCTACCAGTACTACCAACAAATCCCACCAACATATTAAAAATTTTCATTATGGCTTCCACAGTTGTTCTAGATTTTGTCCAACGTCACAATCAGTTAGCATTTTTGGAAAAGTCAGAGGATAATGCCTCATTTCATCAAGTAGTGGACTTTTTAAACAACTCCTACATCAGGTTTGCTTTGCTAGTCAATCCCACTATTTATGAAAATCAAATTTTACAATTTTGGCAATCTGCTAAAATTAAAACTTCTGAAAATGGGGAACAAAGAATAAAAGCCAAAGTGGATGGTAAACATTTGACTCTTACGGAGTCATCCTTAAGAAGGCATCTTCATTTGGATGATTCTGATGGTATTAGTCAGTTACCAGATACTGAAATTTTTGAAAATTTAACAAGAATGGGGTATCATGCTGAGTCCAACAAACTCACTTTTCTGAAAAAGCATCTTACTCCACAATGGAGATTTTTGATTCACACAATCCTTCACTGTTTGAGCCAGAAGAAAACCTCTTGGGAGCAATTTAGTGGCAACATGGCCTCTGCTCTCATTTGCTTAGCAACAAACAGAAAATACAACTTTTCTAAATATATTTTTGAAGGATTGATAAACAATGTGAAAAGTAAAACAAAGTTTTTGATGTATCCAAGATTTATTGGTTGCATCATTGGAAAATTACAACATGTGTTGCTTCCCACAGACTCAGTTTATGAAACACCAAAACTTTCTCACAAAGTATTTTCAAATATGAGAATTGGTTTTAGAGGGGAGGAAGTTCCACTTTTTGATGAAATGGTACCACAACATCCAGAAGAACCCACACCATCTGCTGATACACCATCATCTAGTTCTTCACATGGTTTCATTTCACAAACACATCAAAAATCACCAACACCATCTCCAGTACCATCAGCAACACCACCACCATCCCCACATCATATATCACAAACCCAATCACCTCAGACAATGCAGGAGTTGAAAGACAAGGTGAAGTTCTTAGAGAATGCTCTTAAAAGTCAAAATGAAAGGTTTTCTCAGATCAACATCAAATTGGTCAAGAGGGTTAAGAGATTGGAGGGTGAAGTGAAGAAGTTAAAAGGTAAAAAGTCTGCAAAGGTTGTTTTATCTAGTTCTTCACAGTCAGATGCTGATAGGATAGATCACTCTTCCAAAAAGGGGAGGAAGGATAGGTCTGAAGATGAGGAAGAAGAGGAGGAACAGGCTCAATTTGAATTCCATGATGGAACTCAAGTTTATGATGAAGAGCCTGTTGGAGCAGGGCAAGAGCCTGCTAGGCCAGAAGAAGAGTCTGCTAGGAGAGAAAGGCTATTGGCTATGGGGTATAAAGGGTCTGCTGAGAGAGTGTACAAGAGAAAGAGGGTTTTAATTGCTGATGAGCAATCTTCTGCTCCATCACAAGATTCACCTCCAAAGGATAAGGGCAAAGGTATTCTGATTGAAGATGAGCCAAAGTCCAAGAAGTTGAAAAGAACTCAGCAAATTCAGATGGCTTTAGGAGAAGAAGAGGCCAAGAGGGTTCATGAAGAAGAGCTAAAAGCACTTGAAGCTTCAAGAATGCTTGAAGTAATGAAAGAGCAGAAAGATGCTGAAGATGCTGCTCAAGCTCTTATTGATTCTCAAGCTGCACAAATATTTGATGCACAACTACAATGGATTATCTCTATTGATCCAATTGTAAGAGGTCAAGCCTCTGTGTATATGGATGATGAGTCTCTCAGTGTAGAAGAAAAGACAGCCAAGCTTGAAGAATTCATCACCAAAAAGTATAGAGAAGAAGCCTTAAATGATGTATTTCAGCAGATCATGCAGTATAAGGAGAAAGGGTTTAAATTGCCACATGATCAGAAAGAGCAGATGAAGTTCTTCAAGTTATATCTGAAAAGGTCAGCAAATTGGAAGGATCATCAACTCAAAAGAAAATCATTTGAAGAGTTGCAGCATCTATACATTGAAGCATACAAAAAGAACCACTGCACTCCTCCTGAACACACACAAGAAAGGTCTTCAAAGAAGAAGGAAGATGCTCAGATGAAAGAAGTAGCAAAATTGGACACAGAGCAAGTAAGTAAAATGTTGATAACTTTACCTACTATCATACATGCTGATCCAATTAGGTCTAGACACCCTATAATTGATTGGGAAATACACCATGATAGATTTGGTAAGTCATGGAAAGTATCAAGGGTTGGGGGACAGTCTGCTATCTTCAAGAATTTTGAAAATTTAGTTAGAGCATCTGATAGAGCAGATTTGGAAGAATTGTGGAATCTAGTGCAGATTAGGCTAGCCACAAATTCTAGCAATGATGTTAAGGAACAGGAATTATGGGTTGAATTCAATAGGATGTTTGATCCTGATCCCAAAGATGATTATTGGAAGTTTCCATATTATGATCCATCTACAACCTGGGAATTCCTAAGTCATTGTAGTGTTCATCATTTGTACACATCAAGTGGGATTGAACTCTTTATGTTGGCTGAGAAAGAGTATCCACTTAGTTATGAAGTGCTCTCAACTATGATCTCCAAGAGGTTAAGGTGTGACAAAGATGATGAAAACTCAGAAATTGTTCAAAGTTTGCTAAGGAGCATATTTGAACAATGTGAAAGAAAAAGGAAGGATAGAAAGTAAGGGTTTTTGGAAGAGTTCTCAAATCCTCAAGGTATGTATTTTATTCATCAGAAACTTGTGTATTTTAATGGAAATAACAAGTTTAGGGGAGGATTGTTGGGAATAAAATGATCAAAGTCAAAGAGCCTGCCAAGTCGATGAAGAGCCTGCTAGTTGATTTTGTTATGTACGAAGATGTTCTACCAGTACCTTCTGGGTAGAAGGTACTGCTAGCAAATGAAGAGCCTGCCAAGCTTATGTCAAGTCGATTAGATATTTTGTAATAGATATTTAGTTGAATTATTAGTCTTTGTACATTGTTATACGTTATGTAGAAGTAGAATAGTCTTCTGTGGTGACAGAAGAATATATCAGAGTGTACATGGGTAGTTGTATTTAATTGTAGGCGCCAATATAGTCAAAGTATAGTATTATATTCATCTACTTGACAACATGTAATAAGATATCCTTATCTTATAAAAGGATATCTTAGTCACTTCTTCATACATGCAATCTTTCACAAACAAAATAACCACAAACCAAACTATCTCTCAAGTAACTTAGTTACTTCGAATCACAAATCCTTTTGACAATCATAGATTCAAGATTACCTTGTAATCCCGGTGATACTTAGATCATCCGTATTATTTCATCAATAATATTGAATCGTTTTGTATTAACCTAAGTTGTGTTATTTGTTCATTGCATTCACTCATTTACTTAAACTCACCACCTTGTGTTCTTTTAAAGTGTGTTGTAGTAGATTCCGCATGCTAAACACATTCAATACATAAATATCTCTCAAACACATTACTAAGATTCATATCCCAAGTGTTTGAACTTCAAGAACAACAACAAAGCGTTCCACACATACATACTGACGTATGTGGCCCATTTAGAACAACGTCAAGGGAAGGAGCTAACTACTTCATTACTTTTACTGATGATTTCAGTCGATATGGTTATGTTTACTTGATTAAACATAAACATGAAGCTTTTGAAATGTTCAAAGTTTTTCAAAATGAAGTAGAAAATCAACTAGGCAAGACCATAAAAGCTCTTCGATCAGATCGAGGAGGTGAATATATGAGTCTAGAGTTTTTAGATCATCTAAAAAGGTGTGGGATTGTCTCACAATTCACTCCTCCATATACACCACAACATAATGGTGTATCTGAAAGGAGAAATCGAACCTTGCTAGACATGGTTCGATCCATGATGAGTCTAACAACATTGCCAATGTCCTTTTGGGGTTATGCTCTAGAGTCTGCTGCACGCATTCTCAATATGGTTCCAACCAAGAAGGTAGACAAGACACCATACGAAATATGGCATGGGAAGGTCCCTAAATTGTCGTACTTGAGAGTCTGGGGTTGTGAGGCTCTCGTGAAACGAGACACACCTGACAAACTTGAGCCCAGAGCTATCAAGTGTATCTTTGTAGGATACCCAAAGGAAACGATGGGTTACTATTTCTACTACCCACCCGAGAACAAAATATTTGTTGCCCGGAACGCTGAGTTTCTTGAGAACCGTCTCATTTCACAAGAAGCAAGTGGGAGCAATGTAGACCTTGATGAAATTCAAGAGGAAGATGCACAACCTTCTGGTAACACTAGTGAGCATCAAAATGAGATTGAACATGAAAATGTTGAAACTCATCAAGATGCTGCTCCCATTCGTAGATCCGCAAGGATACCTCAAGCACCTGAGCGATATGGTTTCTATGTCGATGCTGAGGAACATGAGTTAGGGGATCATGGTGAACCCGCTAACTATCGAGATGCATTATCGAGTCCTGAACACGATAAATGGATCGAAGCTATGAATGCGGAGATGAAATCCATGAAAGACAATGATGTCTGGGTCGAAGTTGACCTACCTCCTAACGCTAAAACCGTTGGGAGCAAGTGGCTCTTCAAAAAGAAGACCGACATGGATGGAAAAGTACACACCTATAAAGCTCATCTAGTAGCAAAAGGTTTCACTCAAACCTACGGGGTTGACTATGAAGAAACCTTCTCGCCTGTTGCAGACGTAAAAGCTATTAGGATTCTTATAGCCATAGCAGCGTACTATGACTATGAGATTTGGCAAATGGATGTCAAGACAGCTTTCTTGAACGGCCACCTGAACGAAGACGTTTATATGGTGCAACCCGAGGGCTTCGTGAATCCTAAACATCCAACTAAAGTATGCAAGCTTCAAAGATCCATTTATGGATTAAAGCAAGCATCTAGAAGTTGGAATAAGAGATTTGACGATGAAATCAAGAAGATTGGTTTCACTCAAAATCTCGATGAGCCATGTGTATACATGAAAACTAGTGGAAGTATAGTCGTGTTCCTAATCTTATATGTCGATGACATATTGCTCATGGGAAACAACATTCCAATGCTACAAGATGTAAAATCCTGGCTTGGAAATTGCTTTGCCATGAAAGATCTAGGAGAAGCCGCGTACATACTTGGAGTCAAAATCTATCGTGATAGATCAAAACGATTAATCGGCTTATGTCAAAGTGCATACATTGACAAAATCCTGAAGCGATTTAGGATGCAAGATTCCAAACGTGGAAATCTTCCAATGCAACCAAATACAGTATTGAGTAAAGCTCAAGGACCCTCCATACCTGATGAGGTGAAGAGGATGAAGGGAATCCCGTATGCTTCGGCTGTGGGATCCATAATGTATGCGGTTAGATGCACTAGACCTGATGTAGCGTTCTCTCAGAACCTAACGAGTAGATTTCAACAGGATCCAGGAGAATGTCACTGGACTGCTGTTAAGAACATACTAAAGTATCTACGAAATACTAAAGATATGTTTCTTGTTTATGGTGGTGATGTCAAGCGTGAGCTCGGTGTTACTTGTTACACTGATGTAGGCTGGGAGACGGATCGTGATGACACCAAATCCCAAACGGGATATGTTTCCATCATGAACGGAGGTGCTGTTGACTGGAAGAGTGCCAAACAAAGCACTATCGCGATGTCCTCTACAGAAGCTGAATACATTGCTGCTTCTGAAGCTGCTATGGAGGCGATTTGGATACGTAAATTCATTTCTGGGCTTGGTGTTGTCCCCAGCAATGAACGACCTATGGATATGTACTGTGACAATACAGGTGCCATTATCATAGCCAACGAACCAGGTGTTCAAAAGGGTGCCAAACATTTTCGTCGGAAAGTTCACTACATTCGAGAAGTAATCGAAAGTGGTGATATTCGTCTTCTCAAAGTTCATACAGATGACAACATAGCTGATCCTTTTACGAAACCAATGCCTTGTGCCAAACATGTCGAACATGCTAGGAGCATTGGACTTAGACCAGCTAGTAGTCTCATGTAGATCTGTATTTTTAGTATTTGAATAATTGGAACGTTAAACAGTTTATATTTATAATGAATTGATGTACTGGTTATGATCGTTTTCATTTCATATCAACTGTGTTCTATATTTGCATGTTTAATCCATGAATAATTTAATTGTTCTAAAATTATCCATTGCCGGTTGACGATACGGGAGTATCATCAAATTAAGGCAAATGTGAGCGTGTTGGTGATTCATTTGCCAAACTCACATGTTGTTCATTGTGATGAACATTGGATTGACCCAACCTACGAGAATTCACTACATGGATCGTCGTTAATAGTGAATCTCGCAAGAGGTTATGTCTCTTATCCTCAGACTTGAGATGCAAGCAGGTCTTGCATGTGTGGAATTTCATTCCTTGATATGGTTAAATGCTATCCTGAATAAGGTAGTTATAAAGGCCATTTTCAGGAGTGATATGAAGCATGTGAATGACACGTGTAGTCAAAATGGGATTTGTTCCTCCACTTGCTTTGGAGTTAGATACTATTAGGCCCCTCGATGAATTGAACAGATGTTTGTATGGCCGTACCCAAATGAGATTAAGATGAATCTTAATTCACTTGGTAATCTTGTTCAATATCCGTATCGAGACACATAATAGTTGAACTTTTAGAATGACTTTTGATCCATGTCTAATGTTCAACACGGTATCTGAAACAAAAGGATAGATGACATATAAACCATCTGAAATGAGACGTTTAAGAAACTACCCTCACATATTTCTAGGGGCATTGGCGTGTTGCTAGACCCTAACCATTGCTTGTATAATTACTTGATTATTATGACGTCGCAAGTGGGAGCTGTTGGAGTATGCTCGTGTCATAATAACTAATTATATGGCTAGACATATGTGAGCCTATGGGGTCACACACATATACACTGAGGTGTCATTTTATATATTGTGATTATCGTATTTACAATATATAAATAACCATAAGTAACCAGGAACTACTATTGGGCTTCTAATGAACAAGTAATGGACTTATTGCATTGGACTAGAAAAACAAATGGGAAGCCCATTTGGCCCATAGGAGTGGCCGGCCTAGGAGTAACTTCCAGGGGAAGTTTGTTTTGAATTTGGTCAATAGTTATTATGAGTAATTATCTCCTAATTAACTCATAACAATAACCAATATTCTCTCTCCCTCTCCTCTCTAGTTTGTACGGCACAAACAAACACCCATATTAGGGTTTTTGTTTTTTCATCAATCACTCTTGTATCTTGTTCATTCAAGGGTGCCTTGATCGGTTACGGGTTAAAGACTAGCATCATTGTGGCATACAAGGAAGTGTAGTGTGGATACACATAGAGGTGATCTCCATTGATCATTTGGGTTTCTTGTTCTAGTCGATCTATAGCTTTTGTTGGTGACTCCCGGATCACGCTACAAAGGTATAATTTATGTGTTTATTTATTTGATTGATCATATGGCACTATGGATCCTTGTATGGTGATGTTTATCCGCTGCGTTTTATATTAATTAATTGTTAATTCATGTTTACATCACCTATAGTTTATACAACTTCAAGATCTTTAGCTAAGGTCTCGGGTAGGTTTTTTGCTCATTTTGTGTTATGTCTTTTGTTGAACGAAACGAGAAAAAAAGGAAGTGACATAATTGTTATCTTTCTTATTTCTTTTTTGTTTCGGATAGTTATAGAAGCTGAGCTTTGATAAGATCGATGATGGTTTAATTCCTTTCGTGTGATCATCTTGTAAGATCTTGAATGTTATTGTTCTTCACGAATGGAAGAGACTGAGATCTCGTTAAAATTTATTTAATTTGTAGTAACGAGTCGTGTGGTTATGTAGGCTGATGTAGTGTTGTTGTAGTGTGTTTGATGAGTTATCAGAGTTTATGGGATATAGGATTATAGTTTATTTGATGTTGGTAAGTGTTGTTAATTATTAGTCCGATTGGTGACATTGGTTCGTCTAGTGGTCTGAATCTGCTTCATCTTCATTCTATTATTCTTTTTTCCATTAACGATAAAATTGACTTTTATCGTTGACTTTGACCGATTGACCCGAGCATCTGTGCAACTGCGATAAGTGGTCTTGTCTCAACTGCGATAACACGCAATCGCGATAATATCCAAATGCGATAATATCCCAAATGCGATAAAATCCCAAACGCGATAATTACCCAAATGCGATAAAAACGCAATCGCAACTGCGATAGAAGAGGGTTTTGGATCGTTATCGCATTTCTTGTACAAGAAATCGAATCCAGATAGATGAGGGTTTATCGGGATTGCTTTACAAGCAATAGCGATAAAAAGGGGTTTTGACTTTTTGACCAAGAAATCCGGCGAGATTCCGGCCAAAATTTTCCGACTATCTTTTCCGTCCGCCTTTTTCAACCCAGATCTGACCACTTTATACGACCAGTGACAACATAATAACCACAAATCTTCACAGGTTAATAGAAACAGTCACAAAAAAAAATGATGAAGATGTATCCAGACTGAATATGGACCAGATTCACTCAAACAAAATGATAAAGTTGTATACAACTGTTGAGAACCTGTAGATAGTACTATTTTGACAGAAAGTAATGACTAGTAAAAGCAATACTACAACAGCAGTCCAGATCCACAAAAAAAATACATTTTTGACAAGATAAATCACAAAAGAATCAACCAAAACTAATACCAAGGCTCTGATACCAATTGATGGATCGTGTATTTGGTTGAACTATTGTGAATCGGGAGGCCTTGGATGATGAAAGATCATCATCTTCATGGTGAAGGTTAGAGAGAGAAAGTTAGAGTGAGAGAGATGGAAACTATGTGTATTTTATTGATAAGTGAAAGGTGAAAATTACACACACAAGCTTCAACCCTCCTAGTGAAGTCTAGGAGGGGTATATATAGGGCCAAAACACATGACTTTACAATAATGACACTTTTAGTCCATGTGTTTGTGGCAAATAAGATAACTAATGTAATCACAAATATGTTGTCACATTTTGGTGCGAGAAGCATACCCAACAATCAGGCATCTTAAAGTCTGAAATCAATACAAAACATTCAGTTTCACTAAAAAGCACCTTATGCTGCTTATCACAAATTTGTGATATGGAGAAAAGGTTAAACTGCCCTAGTTCTTTTACAAAAGATACATTGTCAAATTCTAAATTGCCTACAACAATCCTTCCTTTACCAGTAATTTTCCCCTTGCTACCTCCAAAGGTAACAGAACCTCCTTTGAATTCTTGAAAATCCTTCAGATGATTCTTGTTACCAGTCATGTGCCCAGAGCACCCACTATCAAATATTCCTTTGTCTTCCATGTTCTTCAGTGGATGTTCTTGCACAAAAGTAGAGAAATTAGTTTCTCTTAGGACCCAGGCCTCTGAAGGCTTGGGTCTGCCCTGTGGATCAACATATTTATAAGTCTTGTATGAACTTGATCCACTGTTGTTCTTGGATTCGTAGGTAAGTGTGTTCTTAAATGGATCCCAATACCAACATGCTGGGGTCTTAACAACAGATTCCCCATTTTCCCTTACAGCACTTGGTTGTGAAGTTTGTGCTGTATTTGTAGCAAAAGGACTCCTCACAGGTGAATGAGGTTTATAAAAATTGTTTCTTTGATTATATGAGTTCACCTGTGGTCTATTTACTGGTTGTCTGGGTCCAGAATGATTAAACCACCCAGAATTAATGTTGGCTGCACAGAATTAACATGAGGCCTACCAGAATTAAAACTAGGCCTACCAGAATTAACTTTTGGCCAACCAGAATTAACATTTGACCAACCAGAATTAAAATTTGTTCTACCAGAATTAACTTGTGACCTAATAGAATTAACTTGAGGTCTACTAGTATTCATTTGTGCTGGTCTAGAAACAAACTTATTTGCATGATTAATCCTGTTTGCATTATTCCAAAATGGTTTAACATTCATATGGCCAGTATTAACACTCTTGTGCTTCCTAAGTTCAACCTCTCTTTTCATCCTATTTTCATGAAAGTCACAGTCCCTAATCAAATGACTTAGACTACCACAGACAAAACACCTCTTAGGACCAAAAGTGTAGTTTTTCCTATACTCTCTTCTCATCCTATCAGATTTTGGTGACTCTTGGTTCTTGACAGACTCCCTAGGAGATTTTATGTGAGTATCATAACTAGGTTTATCTGTATCAGTTTTAGGTGTAGTCACAACTGGTTCACTATGTTTGACAGATTTTGACTCAGAAACTTCTTTAGGTTCACTCTTTGATTCTGATTCAGACTGCTCAGAGACATCTCTAGTGGATCCTTCACTGTCATTGGTTTGACAAGTAGAGTATTCACTTGATTTGTCATCTGAGTTGTCTGTTTCAGGATATATAGGACCCTTTTTACCATATACAAACAAAGAATCATCAAGGTCTTCCTTTTGTAGAGGAGTGTAATCTCCACTTAATGGAGGTGGCACCCCTTTAAAATCATCAGTTTTAATGAACCTATTATAAACTGGTCTACCAATAGAATCCTCTTTTCCACATTTGAACACAGATCTATCCATCTCTTCCTCATATCTTAGAACTTCACTATATGACTTAATCTCATAACCTAAGCCAATTTTACTTGTAGAGCTCATTTGAGAATCAACCAGTCTAAAAAGATTTTTAGAAGAACTTTTCCATGAGTCAACTATCTTTTGCAATTCATCTCTTTCTTTCACTGCTTTCATGCCAATTCTTCTATATCTCTTAAGTTTTTCATCTTTTTCATATATCTCATTAGCCTGAAAGGTGAGTTTTTCATTTAAGGAAGCTTGTTTATTTTGATAGTTTACTATTTGTGCTTCTAAAGATTTTACAGCCTTAGTATAAGCAAGAATTTTTACTTCCTGGTCACCTATTTCTTTTAATTGTTCATCACACAAAGCTTTAAGATGATTGTATGAATCAATGCATATTTTGGAACACAAAGATACCTCATTACTGGAACCAATAGCCATAAGTGCATGGTTTGGCACTTCTTCCTCTGGTGTGTGCTCATCCCAATTCACAGCTCCAGCTTCCAATGTCAACATGCTCATCTGATTCTTCCCCATCTTGTCATCATCTTGAGAGTCAGAACCCTTCTTCTTATTATTGAACTCCACAGTAGCACTCCACATTCTTCTTGTTGAACCCAACAGCTGTCTTCCCATCAAACCTGATGTTCCTCCCAGTCTGCTTGTAAAACTTTTTCATCCTAAGGGCAATCATAGCAATTTGCCACTTAATATCCATTTCCTCAACATCAACATCATCTATCTGCTCAAGATCATCACTTTGAAGATCTAGTTCTTCTGAATTCTTGGCAAATAGAGAATAAACAACTTCATCAGCAAAGCCAGCTGGTACTTCTCTTTCTCTCATTCTGCTTGAAGAAGTTTCATAACCACCAGAACTAAAGCCACCAGACTTAACCTTGTTAGTGCTGCCCTTGTTTTGCGAAACAAAGGCAACATTGGTAGAACTTAAAGATGCTTTTCCTTGGATTTCCTGTTCAAAAACCTGAAGATTGTTATACAGATCATCAGTTGTCATGGTGTCAATTTCATCCTTCATCCTCATGGTCATTGTCACACTTTACCATTCTGTTGATAGTGATCTGAGAAACTTGTGGTTTGCATTTTCTTCAGACACAGCTGCACCATGAACCTCCAATTGTGATAGAAGTTGCTGAAACCTATCATAGCCTTTTTCCAATCCCTCTGAACTGGATACACTGAATGCCTCAAATTGCTGTTTAAGAACAGCCTTCTACATCTTCTTGGAGTTTGGATTCCCTCCAAATCTTTTCTTGATAGCCTCCCAAATTTCTTTGGCATCATCCATGCCATGAAACCTTCTCATATGCTCCTAGGGAAGTGCCATCAACAAAAGGTTTTTAGCTTTTCTCTCCTTTTCTACTGCATGAATTTCTAGGGCAAACACAGGTGGAAGAACCCTAACCACTCCATCTTTACCAACCGAAATCCTCTTCTTCGAATTCCCATTCTGTATGACCTTCCAGACCTCGTTATCACTATACTCGAGATAGTGTTCCATCTCCATAGCCCATATGTCATACTCATCCTTCTTCAAGATAGGGAGTTTTATGTTTGATATGGTGGTTATGGAAGGTATGATTTGTGGTTGTGATTTGTTGTCGGATGTGCCAGCTTCTGATTTTTCATCTTCATGGTTTGAGACTTCATCTTCACTGTTGTAGTTTGAGAATGCATCACCATTCTTGACAGACATTTTTTAGGGTTTGTTTGAGTGATCTGTGTTTGTGATTTTTGTGTTTCTTCGAACTCAGAGTCTCTCTACAGGCTCTGATACCACTTGTAGGTCCACACGAATTATGGATCCAAGTAGCCTTTGTTACTTCTTAGACGACTTGAATAAATCCAAATCAATCTAAGTGAGAAACTCTAACAATGAATTGAATGTTTATGCGGAATCTTAACAATCAACAACGAAGAACACAATATCAATAACTAACTTCGTATATTAATTTTCAATAACTAACTTTCACACACATACATTCGTTGTTCACTATTGAGCCTTAGGGTTCCTTTTATACCACAAGGAAACCCTAGATACAAAACGTGTAGAAGGATATACGTATCTTCTCTAAAGATTACTACGTATCCTTTCCTAACTTATAGCTAACAAACTTTCCTAACTTTCATAAACAGACTTAAATAATAAGTCAACCAGACTTAACTACGTAATACTGCCTACCAGACTTAACAAAACAAAGGCAGACTTAACTATTACAAAATACAACTAACAGACTTAACTTTGTAATCCAGCAGACTTAAGTCTGTTCTTCATATTAAGTCTTGTCATGTGATAATTCCCAACATAAAGTTTAGCTTAACACCCCAAATTAGGCAGTAGGCCATGAGTTGATGATCATTGTTGAGTTAATCATGTGATCCCTACTTTCCTCTCAACCCCCTAACGATATGTGCGAGTAATACTTTCCAAGTAGGGGAGAAGTATCTGATTTTAACAGGATTGGCTTTACTTAAGGTGGTGGGATCTGATCTCTTATCCTTTGGTTCTTCTTGGTCAACTAGTCCTAGAGAGGCTAGTTTATCTTTCACGGTTTCCATTGAGGGTTCTTTTTCAACGAATGGACCATCAGTTCCTAAGCCTATGACTAGGGCAAACTCAGTGATATCAAATGTGAATGGTTTGGTTCCATTGAGAGCTGTGAAGGTGATGGTTTTGAGAATAAAGTCTACTTTGGCAGTGTACCAAAATTCTTGTAGATATTATGTATAGAACTCAACGGGTTTTCAGATGAAGGCTTCGGCAATGTCACAGTTCTGAATGAACTGTATCATAGGTTGATAGATTGGATGAGGATGTTCAAGTCTAGCAAAGTAGTTGCAAGAAGAGATCTTACAATCCTTTTTAAGGAAGTTAACATTCTTTGCCCTTTTTGCCTTTATTTTTGACATGGATTTATCAGAATCCTGTGAATGATGAATGAGTGATGATGTTTCAATGTTTGAGATTTCAGATGCCATTTATCTTTGCTGGATTTGAGAATGATAAAAAAAAGTATGGAGAGGTTATGGGATAATGAGAGATTTTCAAATAAGGTTTAGGGATTTGGTGAGAGAGATAAAGGTGAAAGTTTGGGCCCTTGTGCGGTTTTCAAGGTATTATTAAGCTGAAAACATAAAATTATTTCATACCCACATTGAATACCAAGTGGCACATTCTTCGCCGAAGTGGTGACCCACAATCTTTCGTGTTGTAGTTTTGTACCGTATCCCTAGACATAAAACACTTGGCAGAAAATATTCTATAGTAAATGAGGAATGTTTTTTCCATATTAACTATGGTCAGCATTTAGTTACCCATTTACTATGAATCATTATTGATCAGTGTAAGAGTGAAGGATTTGTCTATCAGGGACCATGTGAGAGATATTAAACATACCTAACTCAGCCACAAGTCTAGTGAAGCTTGACTCAGGCAGAGGTTTGGTGAAGATATCAGCAAGTTGACATTCAGTTGGAATGAAGTGAAGTTCAATGTCACCTTTCATGATGTGTTCCCTGATGAAATGGTACCTGAAATTAATGTGATTGGTTCTGGAGTGGAGAACAGGGTTGTTGGAGATGGCGATCGCGTTGGTGTTGTCACAGAAGATTGGAACGCTGTCATAAAGAATCTCATAGTCAGCCAGCTGACTTTTTATCCAGAGGACTTGAGCACAACAACCAGTAGCAGCCACATATTCTTTATGATCAACCCTCTTCTTATCTGTAACCCTGAGCTACCAGTCTTGCTTTATTCTTTATGATCAGCCCATTTTCATCTCGCTTGTTCCTGAAGATCCATTTTAACCCAATTATCATTTTTCCTTTAGGAGCAGGAACCAACTTCCACACATTGTTTTAGTCGAACTAAGTAAGTTCTTCTTGCATTGCTAAGATCCATCCTTCTTCTTCAAGAGCTTCTGTGACACTTTTTGGTTCAATCTCTGATAAAAAATTAGCATAAAGACATTCATTTGCTGAGGCTGCTTTAATTGCTTTAAGCTGAGTTCTGGTGGTTATTCTAGTAGTTGGTCCCCCTAGAATGTTGACTAATTCAATGCCCTTTTCTTTGGACCACCTGTCTTGAGGGAGTGGAGTGATTGAAGAATGATGGATGTGAGATGGAATTGGGTTAGAGTTGGGTATGGATTCCATATGATTTCCTGTATGAGTATCAGGGAGTAATACTGTGATGTTTTGATTTGGAGCAGAGAGGGTTTCTTGTTGAGTAGGATTCGTGATATTTGATTCAAGATTACCATCTGTTTCTTTTGAGGTTTCTCCCTGATACAATGTTGACAGAGGATCATAGGCGGTGATGTATGGCATGGTTTCAGTGTAGACTGGATGAGTATTTTTTATTTTATTTGGTGAGTACTCGTCAGCAGGAAATTGTTTTGCTTCGTTGAAGTGTAAGTCATCAGCTTCAGTTCCTGAGCGATTTGCAATTTCTTCACCTTCTTCAAAGGTAACATGAAATGTTTCTTCAACTTCTTGTCTCCTGATGTTGAATACTCTGAATGTCATTGAGTCCAAGGAATATCCTAGAAAGAATCCATCATCTACTTTCTCATCAAACTTTCCCAAGTGATCTTGATGATTATTAATGAAGACTTGGGAGCCGAATACATGGAAATAACTTATGTCAGACCTTCTTCCATGAAACACTTTATAATCTGTCTTCATGTGTCGCTTAATGACGATAGATCTGTTTTGAGTGTAACAGTCAGTATTGATGGCTTCTCCCTAGAACTGTTTAGGGAGAGATGATCCATTGATCATAGTTCTGGCTGCTTCAATCAGTGTTCTATTTCTTCTTTCTGCCACTCCGTTTTGTTCAGGAGTACACGGGGAAGAAAAGTTTTGTGATATTCCTTTTTCATCACAAAAGTTCGCAAGCTTGCTATTTTTGAATTATGTCCCATTATCACTTCTTAGTTGTTTCACCTTTTCATCATTGAGGTTTTCCATTCGTCTGATAAATGACATGATATATTCAGCTGCATCACTTTTCTTCTTTACACAGAACACCCAAGTGTACCTTGAGTACTCATCGACAATTTCCAGGGTGTACTTGTTGTGATTGATTTTTTGGGGTGTGACAAGGCCAAACAAGTCCATGTGAAGAAGGTGAAGACATTTTTTATAGAAAATGATTGCTTGGGTCTAAATGAGGCTCTTTTATGTTTTCCTTTCTCACAGGCTGAGCACAATTTGACCTTTGAGAATGTGAGAGAAGGAGGACCAGCAACAAGGTTGTGTTTGGTTAAGATGTTGATGTTTTTTGTTGGGAATTAAACACTTAACAGTTTGTACTGCTGAAGAATACGCTAACAGTACTAACTGAGTTAGTACTGGCAGTGTAAATATTAGTACTGCTAGGTATAAAGTTTGAACTGCTGAATATATAACTAACAGTACTAACTGAGTTAGTACTGCTAGCATAAAAGTTTGTACAGCTAGTATACTGAAGACTGCTTATGAAGATGGTACTGCGATAGAAGACGCGTTTTGTGATAAGTATAGAATAGATTCAATATATATCTTATAAAATTAGAAGATACGTATATTGTATATAAACAGTTATCTTGTAAAGGACTCCTTGTGCCTATAAAAGGAGGCCCTAGGTTAAGGTGTTAGAGATCTTTAGCCGTATACTTTTTGTTAAGATTCAAGGTTGTAAACACTAGTGATATTCAGATCACTCGTATTATTTGATTAATTTATGACAAAATTAGCCAGGTTTAATAATTTCGCCAAAACTCATAAATGTTATAAATTGTTGGATCCCCCATTGTGCAGTAACGAGATAATATACAGCACATATGGGGTCTTTTTTGAGTTGTCCTAATATTGAATCATTTGGTTATAACTGTTTCATAAATTACTGTTCCATTGATCATACTACACTGTTTATGTTCTTCTAACCACTAAAAAGTAGATTCCGGATACTTTTTGATGTGCAACAAAGTTTCAAACAAGCTCAGCAAGATTCGTGTTTGGGATCCACAAGTGGTATCAGAGCAAAAGGTTCTGAAACTTTGCTTTAGAAGAAACATACCAGAAGAACTCTACTTTCATTCAAGAAGATGGATCTGGAGACAACTCAAATTTCTACCATGGCTAAGTTGCCAATGCTAAAGCATAATGAGTATGAGCTCTGGAGGCTCAAAATTGAGCAGTACTTTCAAGTACAGGATTATGCTCTATGGGAAATCATAGAGAATGGCAACTCTTTTACACCTAAAATCACTGAATCAACTGTTGATGGTGTCAAAACTCAAACAATAAACAATATTCCTGTTACTACAGAAGAGAAGCTTCAGAAGAAGAATGATCTCAAGGCTAGGAGTATGTTGCTGATGGCAATTCCTAATGAGCAACTGTTAACTTTCAGCAAATACAAAGATGCAAAGACTCTATTTGAAGCCATAACTACAAGGTTTGGTGGAAATGAAGCCACCAAGAAGACACAGAAGACTTTGCTGAAGCAGAATTATGAGAATTTTAGTGCTACAATCACTGAGTCTCTTGATCATATTTTCAACAGGCTGTAGAAGATAGTCAGCCAACTGGCTGTATTGGGTGTTGAGATCCCACAGGAGGATCTTAATTTCAAATTCCTAAGAAGTTTGCCTGCTGAATGGAACACTCATGTAGTGGTCTGGAGAAACAAGCCAGACATTGATACAATGAGTCTTGATGATCTGTACAACAACTTCAAAATTGTTGAACCAGAGGTGAAGAAGACTAGAAGCTCAAATTCCAACACTGGAAACATGAAATTTGTGTCATCTCCCAGTAATAGCAGTCCAGAGGAGGTTCATGTTGCTTCAGGGGTTAGTACAGCTAACCCTAAAGTTAGTACTGCTAGTTCACAAACTAGTACTGCTAGCTTAGGTGATGATACTGTGTATGCTTTTCTGGCTAGTCAAACAAATGGGTCTCAGCTGGTTCATGAAGACCTAATTCAAATTCATGAAGATGATTTGGAGGAGATGGATTTGAAGTGGCAATTAGCTTTGCTGAGCATGAGGGCCAAGAGATTCTTTCAGAGGACAAGGAAGAAGATCACTATCAATGGTAGTGATATTGCTGGATTTGATAAAACAAAGGTAGAGTGTTACAACTGCCATAAGTTGGGACACTTTGCTAGAGAATGTAGAGGGCCCAGAAACCAGGAAAGCAGAAGCAGAGGATCAAGGACTCAGGAGAGCAACAGGAAGGCTGTAAGTGAGGAGGAGTCTTCTTCAAAGGTAATGGTAGCCATAGATGGGCTTGGTTTTGATTGGAGCTTCATGGCTGAGGAAGAAGCACCAACAGAGATGGCACTGATGGCTTTCTCTGACTCTGAGGTACATACAGTTAAAACTTGTTCAAAATCTTGTTTAGCTTTAAAAGACTATGAAAAACTTAAAAAGCAGTATGATGACTTAAGAGTAGAGCTTAACCAATCAAATTTTAATTTAGCAAATCATAAGAGAGGTTTAGCTGTTGTAGAAGAATAACTAGTTTTCTACAAAAAGAATAAAACTGTATTCACTGAAGATATTGCTATCTTGAAAAGAGATGTTATGTTTAAAGACTTAGAAATAAATGAGCTTAAAAGAGAACTAGAAAAGATTAAGCTAGATAAAGACAGCATTGAAGTGAATATAGAGAGGTATGCAGGGTCAACCAAGAGTCTAGATAAAATTGTAGAGTGTCAGCTAACAAACAATTTTAAGAAAGGTATAGGCTATAAAAGTGTTGCACCACCACATAGAGGGAACTTTCCAGGCCCAAAGCTTGATCTGTCCCAGTTAGAGGAAGAAAAGAAACTTGAAACTAAAGAAGTTAAGAGTGATAGTGAGGATAGTTTCAAAGAGGTTGGTGAAACTTTTGACACATCTTTTGTTGAGAAGAAGGTGTCAGAAGAAAAGATGAATTCAGATGCACCAATTATTGAAGATTGGGAATCTGATAAGGAGGATCAGGTTGAGTCTACACCTGAGGTAGAAAAGCAAAATACTATTCCTAGTGATGCTAAGATAAAAACTGTTAAACCTACAGAGCAAGTAAAATCAGCTAGGAAAACAGTCAAATATGCTGAGATGTATAGATCACACAGGCCTAGGGGTAATCAGAGAAATTGGAACAATTTAAAATCCCATCAATTAGGCAGTGATTTTGTTATGTACAATAAGGCTTGCTATACTTGTGGTAGTTTTAATCATTTGCAGGCTTATTGTGATTACCATAAGGGGAAAAGGATGGTACATGAAAATAAAAGGGTAAATCAAAACTGTTTTTCAAGAGTTTCTCACCCTTGTGTTAACAGAAATATGGCTCCCAGAGCAGTTTTGATGAAGTCTGGCATTAAACCACTTTGTACTGCTAGACCCATTCATACTGCTTACCCTAAATCATCAGGTGTTAGTGCTAAACCAACATTCAGCTTTTCTAAACATGCACAATGCACTGTTAGAAGGCCCTTTCAGTATAAAACAACATTATATAGTCAAACAGTTAAGACTGCAAGGCCAGTAGTTTGTACTGCTAGGCCAAAAAATGTTGTCAGGGTAAAAAGGGGCAATGCTATTAAGGCCTCAGCATGTTGGCTTCAACCATTCCTTACGGCTCAAGGCATCAGCCACGACGTTCGCCTTTCCCAGGTGGTATCTGATTTCACAGTCATAATCACTTAAAGTTTCCTACCATTGCCATTGCCTCATATTCAGCTCTTTCTGATCTAAGATATGCTGAAGACTCTTGTGATCGGTGAAGATGACACACTTTGTTCCGTATAGGTAATGCCTCCAGATCTTGAGTGCAAAAACCACAGCTCCCAACTCCAAATCATGCGTGGTATACTTCTCTTCATGGGTCTTAAGTTGTCGGGAAGCATATGCCATGACCTTCCATCTTTGCATCAAAAACCCGTGATATGATGCATCACAATAAACTACAAAATCCTCCAGTCCATCTGGCAATGCCAAAATTGGTGCACTACACAGTTTTTGCTTCAGAGTTTGAAATGCTTCTTCTTCATCTTTTCCCCATTCATACTTCTTATCCTTCTGAGTCAATGTAGTTAACGGCTTAGCTATTTTGGAGAATCCCTCGATAAATCTTCGGTAATATCCGGCCAATCCCAAAAATTATCGGATCTCTGTAGCATTAGAAGGTGTTGGCCAATTCTCAATTGCTTCGATCTTCACGGGTCCCACATGCAACCCTTTATTGTCAATCACGTGGCCCAGAAATTGTACTTTGCGAATCTAAAATTCACACTTAGAGAATTTTGCATACAATTGTTCCTCCTTGAGCAACTTGAGAATCGTCGTCAGGTGTTGCTTGTGCTCTTCTTCTTTCTTGGAGTTGATTAAGATGTCATCGATGAAGACTATGACAAACTTATCCAGATATGGTTTACACACTCGGTTTATGAGGTCCATGAATACAGCCGGTGCATTTGTCAAACCAAAGGGCATCACTCGAAACTCATAGTGGCCATAGCGATCTTGAACGCCGTCTTGGGAATGTCCTCTTCCCAGACTCTAAGTTGGTGATAACCTGACTGCAAATCTATTTTAGAATAGTAATCTGATCCTTGCAGCTGGTCGAACAAATCATCAATCCCTGGTAACGGGTAGCGATTCTTCACCGTTAGCTTATTTAATTTACGTTAGTCAATGCACATTCTAAACGATCCATCCCTTGTCTTCACAAATAATACTGGTGCTCCCCACGATGATGAACTAGGTCGAATAAACCCTTTATCCAACAATTCCTATAATTGCTTAGATAGTTCTTGCATTTCCATCTGAGCAAGTCGATACGGTGCACGTTCGGGTCATTCTGCTGTTCTCCAGTGCCCATCACATATGCTTTGCCATGAGCACCTTCAGTTCTTCGTCCAGCGTTCTTCGGGCAATGGCTCTTGTAATGTCCACGCTCCCCGCATCCAAAGCAGGTTACAACCGGCTGTGCATTACTTCCTGTAGCCACAACTTTTCCCTTACAGTTTTTAGCAACATGCCCAACCTTGTTGCATTTCTGACACCTCACAGTGCATGGCCCAGGGTGGTGTTGGTTACACTTGTCACAGTACGGGTAATTCCCAGCATATCCCCTAGTTTGTGCTGGTGCAGCCACATATGCTCTGACAGCCTCCTGTCGTCGGTTCTGTTGGTGGTGATGGTTGTTGTTACGGTACTGGTTATTGTTGTTGTTGTGGTGATGGTTATGGCGAGGGTGATTGTTGTTGTTGCGGTTGTTGTAGTTGTTGTTGTTGTTGTTGTTGTTCCTTCTGTAGTCCTCCCATTTTCTTTTGTGATCATAGTTGTTACTTTTCTGAGTAGTACCATTCTTAACCACCTGATCCATCAGTCGTTCAGCTATACGGATTGCATCATCCAAGGTCTGCGAGTTGTATGACGTCACGAGTCCTTCAATACTAGCTGTTAGACCACCAATAAACTTTTCCAGCAACTTCTCATTATCCGGCACCATGTGAGCACAAAATACTTTCAACTCTTGAAATCGCCTAACATAAGTAGCAAGGTCAACGCCTTTCACAGCCAAGTAGTAGAATTCGGTGTCCAACTTTCTCATGTCACTGCGGGAACAATACTTATTCACCATTTCTTTCTTAAATTCTTCCCAGGGAACATTATAAGCTCTCTCCATCCCAACATCCTTAGTATAAGCATTCCACCATGATAAGGCATGCTCCATCAAAGTTCCCGTTGCATACTTCACTTTGCAGTCTTCAGAGCAGTTACTTCTTAAGATGTAAAACCCTAACTTTTCAAACATTGAAATTCCTATTTAGCCCCTCTAACTTTGAATCTATAAGAACTCTCATAATGACATAAGAACAATATAAATCTATGAAACCTTACACTATAATCTAAATAACTAAATACCTAACGATAAAATACAAAAGTCTACAACTTATGTCAAGTACACGCCTAAATGCTCCTTGTATGGGCCAAAATTTTGAGATGTGATCATAAACATAAGCTAAGCCCAAGTGATAATTATAAAGCAATCACAATCCCACAATACTCGATCCTTTCCTTTTGTAAATCAATCACAAAACACGGTTCTCCATATTCTTTTAATACCGAAAGTTTCCATCACTTTTCAAACCCTAAAAACTTCTCACACAATAAACAAATCGGCTGCCATTCTTCTTGGTCTAATCCATTCGAAATCAAGCTAGCACAAGGAGTATTTTGATCGTGTATTGGAAGGGTTTTGATCGTGGGAAATTCTGATTCGAGAAGGGTTTGGAATCATGGGTTTTAGAGGCTAATCGAAGGATAACTTGGCTATATCTCGGCTGATTTCTTTGGTGATTCGATCCTTGTTCTTCTTCTCTTTATCACGCATCAAGGGTAATGTATCCATACCTTTGTTCAATTCATTCTCTTCATGTTCAAATCTTGTTGTGTTCAATTCGTATTTTGTTTGCCTTGTCGATTTCAACAACACATAAAATCACATAAAATCATAACATGTTGCACATGAATATAATGATCTAAAGCCTAAATTGTTGACATATATATGCTTTGTTACTCGACCCTGTTATACATATGAATATGACCTCATTAAACACTCTTGAATCAGTAATTAAAAGGTACTAATGATGGTATAAATATTGGAATAAAACCCTAGAATTAATGGTGGGTCGATTAGGGTTTAATTGGGGATTAAGGTTGTTACTGTTCCACCTGTGGCTGACAGAAACTTTGAGTCGAATTTAAGGGGGTCTATTTTAATGATACCAACGTGTTTTTGAGTGATTCTTGAGTCTAAAATCAAGTTCTGGAAAAGAGCTTTACGAATATGTAAGCCTTATAATTTTTGGAGGTCGGGAGAATGTCCTTTCTGATTTTACAAGTTCAAGTGTCAAAACTGTCATTTAGAAATCCGAATTTCAACCTTGGTAGATGATTTTTGTTTTGAAATCAGTAAGGAATCGTTAGCTATAATCTGACAGGGCTTAAATATAGAATGTGTTTGGTCTCTATGATTTTTGGTGGAATTTTTAGACTAGCAAAACATGGTCTCATAATTGCTTACTTTTGGGTCTCAAATCTGTTACCAAATCTGGACTAGTTTAGATAACGAATTTTTGTTCTATAGTTATACTCCCTGGAAAATTCTACAAAAATTACACAAAGTAGTCAAAAATATTTATCTACCTAGGGTAGTTTTGCTAAGGTTCCAGGAGATGCACAAGTATACCTCAAAAATCTGGAAATGTGATACATGTTTTGATACTAAAAGCTGAGTTTTCTTAAAAGGGTGAATTACACACTCAAAGCCTATTATGTCATTAATATGTGTAACCTAATCATAATAGATCTTTAATTAAGTGTTTAATACAGTAAATGAACTACCTACAATCTTTATATAACCTAATAGAGTATTTAATTTGAATACCACATGTTTAAGTATGATAAAAACCCTAAATTAATATTAATGAGAATAATAACCAAGTTAAGCATGAATAATTGTATTTGTGTAACACCCCAACCCGACAAGGGCAAAGGTGTCACAACAACGGTGGCTTATCCGAACAGATACCAGCATACGACATAAATAATACAATAGAATTCAGTGGTTACAAAGGAAATA
Organism: Artemisia tridentata subsp. tridentata; assembly: GCA_021014915.2. Taxonomy (NCBI): domain Eukaryota; kingdom Viridiplantae; phylum Streptophyta; class Magnoliopsida; order Asterales; family Asteraceae; genus Artemisia; species Artemisia tridentata. Next base: position 294,582,080 of record CP139505.1, on the reverse strand, counting down.
TGAAATTACAGGATTCCAATACAATGATTTCTAAGTCTAACATGAGTTCTTCTAACCATCATCAATAGCTAATCCAAAGCTGCTAGTAAATTCTCCTATGTCCAATGTACACTCTAATCAATCCCAACTTCCAACTAAAACCTGCCGCGAGGAAAGAAAACGCGGCTGAGCTACACGAGCTCAGTGAACAGATATAACGATAACAAGCAGTAAAGGTAAAGTAGTGAAGTAAATGAATGAATACCAGGTGTAACAGGAGTTAGGAACAGGAACATAAAGGTTACACGGATATAACATGATTAGAACTAGTTACAGTAGATAAGTGTAAAGGTGTAATCCATAATCCCACCACATGCCCAAATCAGATCATGTCAAGTCAAATGTTAAGTCATGTATCAGGTTACAGGGTAACAGTAATAATGATGGTGAGTAAAGGTTATAAAGTTATAAGGTCACAAGGTGCAGGGTAACAGAAATCCTCTACGAGCCCAGAAACAGTAACATGTAATCATAACACCATGCAGAGAGAAGTCCTCTCACTAATCCCAGAAATCAGAAAATATGGAGTGATCAGCTCCCAGAGGTTGTGAAAGACGTGTATCGCACACACCATCAGTCACCAGAAATAACAGTAATCAGTAATCAGAAATCAGAACAGTTCTAGGATGCATCCATACGCCCCTGGTGGCCATAAACCTCCCAACACACCAAATAAAATACAGAAAAGGGACGGAACAGGTCATCACTCTCCTGCCCTAGAGTCATGCCATCGGTGCATCAATGACATGGACATGAAACCCTCATGACTAGTTATGGCTCGTAGTATCAAACTGTGGGTCAAGGTCAAGTATCATGTATCCAGTATTTAATTTAGTTTCATAAGTCAATTTCCATTTCAGAATATCAGAATTCATAATCAGAGGTTCATACCATAAAGGTTCAATATCAGAAAGGTCATATATCAGAAATGTTTAATATCAGAAAGGTTCATAACAGAAAGGTCATGTATCAGAAAGGTTCAGTATCAAAAGATTCAGTACTATAAAGGTCATGTCAAAGGTTCATAATATCATGAAAGAAAACAAACAAGGTTCACAGAATCGAAGAACATGGCAGTGAATCAGGAATCAGAAATGAGACGAAGGCACCTTACTAAAGAAGGGCAGAATATCTGTACCTTAATAACCAAGCAAGCAACAGAAATAGCAAACACAAAAAAGAGTCAAGACCTCTCCTTCTTGGCACCTAGCGGAGTAAAGACAAAATTACTAATGATCCCATTTTCCATATTAAGTAGCTTTCTATTTTTAGCAGGTTTCCATTTTTAGAGAGTTTCCTTAATTAGCAGATTTCCATAATTAGCAAGATGATAACTTAGTTAAGTCATTAATTTAGAATCATTATGGTATTAGGGTTGATTTTAGCAAGTTACAAAAATCTAGGGTTAAATATGACAAGTTTACATAGTTTAGGTTTTTAATTGTAAATATATCGAAGTTAAAGGTCTAAAATGAAAATATCATAAGTTACTCATTTTAAATACATCATTTATTCAGAATTACTTCTTAAGTCTATCAAGTTTCATATTTTACACTTTACATCCTTTATTTATCAAAGTTACAAAATAAACCATATAGTTACATAATTTACAATTTAACCCATATAATATCCATATTTACCAAACAAGCATCTTATTCTACCAATTTACAGAATGTTTCATCAGAATTATCTATTGTACGAATTCAGCCCCTCATATTTCAGAATTTACACAATTAGTCCCTTAAGTTTACAAAACTTATAAATTAAATCATAATTCCATAATAATTACACATTAGCCCCATAAATACTCAAAATTACACAAAACACTCTTAATATTATTATTTACTCAAAATGACTTCAAGTTTCCAGAAATTACATTTTTAGTCCCTCAAGTTTAATTAATTATAAATCGAATTAATAAATATATATATTTACCCATTTAACCTTTTAAATACAAAATTTATATATCAAGCCCTCATTTTATATTTTATTCGAATTCTACCAGGTCCAAAATAACTTACAAAAATATCCCTTGAGTTTTAAAAATTACAAAACACCCCCTTATATTTTATTTTACAAATCGATAAAATACAAAAATCACCAAAACCCTAATATTAAATTCCAATCATTACACCATCATTTCCAACAACCTTAAAACATCATTAATGACCAAAATTTTGCAACCAAACCCTAACCCTAATTCGATTATATTATTTTCTTATTTATTTCTTGTTTTATTTTAAATCCGAATTAACAAACAATTCCACAATAATTATTTTAGGCCATGAAAATTCGAATAAACATTTTTCCCAAGTTATATGGATCATATAGAGCTCAGAAAAATTAAGTCTCACACCCAGAAAATTGGTATATAATTATTTAGAGTTTTATTGCGCTTTTAAGGTTTAATTCGCAAATAATTCATAGAGCATCCATGGTTAAAATTTAGCATTTTATTTAGACCTTATATGATGTAAGAGACGTGAGAAAAATACCAGACCAGATTTGGAATGACTAGAATGGGCTGAACGAATTTACACCTCTCGAATGCATAACAAGAACCAATAATTCCCACGAGCACAAACGTGACCAACAAACCTTGTAATCATTTTTCAAAGATCATATACGATTTAAGGAACTTAAGAAAAATGGAAAACAAATTTATAAGAGGTCGCACGAATTAAAATGGAATTTTACCTCACTTTTGAACAAAATTCGAAACCAATGAAAATAGGCCTCTATAAATCGAATGGCTATTTTTCTTGGCTTCCTAGAAATATAATGAACTCAGGAAAAATGATGAACAAGCTCCAGAAAATCGTATGGATGAATGATGAATTGTTTGGTGTTTTAGGGTTTCGGTTTCAAAAATAAAAGGATTTGGCTAAATAAAAGGGTAATGCCGAGTTTAGGGGAGGGAATGGGCTGGAAATTCGTCCATATACATGACAAAAATCAGTATTTTTAATTTGATGATTATTTCCTTATTAACTTGTTCTTATCTTAACCTTTTATAGTTTTAAAATATAATTAAATAAATAAAATATGATTTTTGGTTGGTGTACATTTTTTAAAGTGTCATGATAATTTTGTGACATTCAAAAATAATATAATGTTGTCCCAGAAATTAATTTGCTTCATATATAGTTCATTTTCAGAAGTTTGGAATCGAATCAGAATTTTTATAAGTGATTTAATTATGTTTTATGGTTTCAGGGGTAATTTGGTCATTTTACGCACTTTCTAAATTTCAGGTATTACAACTTCTTCCCCTCTAAAAGAAAATTTTCGTCCTCGAAATTTGCAGGAAGCAGAAAGAAAAGAAAACGGAAAACTCATACGGAATGCGAACAAGATTTCAAATCAATTCAACTGTATCAACAGTAGAGAGCTCTACAAGAGTTCAAGATTTCTAACTATGGTCAACAGAATGAAAGACGAGAGTCCAACTCATCCAGATATTTAACGAACGAAGGTAGAGTATACGCATAGGTAGAATGAACCTAAAGTCTCACTAATCACGGATAATCGAACGGTGATCAATTTCTCAACTTCTTAGGTACTTCCCAAGATATCCTATGGCCACAATGAGGGCACGTTATATGGTGTAAGTATTATCACGTTAATAATACTAGCACCACATAATTATGCCTTCATGATGATCATACTTTATCTCAAGTCGTAAGCAACAACCTATCTTAATCCACCTAGTACTTCTATAGTCTCAGAGGTCAACAAAATCGATGTCATAGTCAAAAGGGAAAAACAAACTACTTGCAAGAGTATCGGAATCCCAGATTGCCTAGCAGATTAAGGTACGCCGTCCACAAGTTTCAGATCTTCCACAATTCGCCAAAATTTCCCCAGAACAAAGCCATCATCGGACGTACGAATAGACACGGAACTGAAATGCTTCTCAGGAACTTAAATCATTAGAGGGTCTTACTATTATATAACGAAGTTTAAGTGAGTCCATCAATCTGGAAGTGAAACAAAATCGTGAACTTGTATCTGGTTCGTCGAGCCTCCTGCAGTTCTCCTTGGAATGTGAATTTCTTGACACGGACTTCAAATCCCTTCATCATCCAGTCTGCTTCCGCTCTCAATTCATCTTAGTACAACCAAGGTGAATAGGGAAGTTAGACTGCATGTCTTCAACAGCTCCAGGTTCGCTGTCTTGACTAGATTTTCTTCTTCTGCATCGCCCACACTTCTGCTTTGTAAGGAATGTCTTCACTCTTCAGGGTACGAATGCGAGGGAAACATTCTTATACTCATGGTTAAGCACCACAGACTTTTCATAGGGATAGAGAGGGGTAAGACGAAATCAAATAGCGTCAGAAGATTCATAGATGCTTATCAAAAGCAAGAGACAAACACAGAATGTATCGAGTACGTCATCGCTATGGAGATTCTCAGAATTGCCCGAAGAGGCATCAAATGATTAACAAAAGGATCAGAGGTCAGAGTCAGAATCTGGAGATAAGGATCAAATAGTGTCAGGTAATTTCTATGCAAGTTTCAATGTTTCAAAACTTAATTAGGTTTCAAATCTTAGGTGTAAGGCATAAGCTTTCAATCTCCAAGAGGGATTCAACAGGCTTAAACCAAAAGTAAGGCACGAATCAGAGTGCTGCGGAAGCAAAGATACTTAAACAAATGCCTTATAGTCTACCCATTCCTCACTGGTCAAAACTTAAGTTCATATCCAGAAATCCTAAAGCAACTTCTTACAGGTTATCTTATGAGCGCCTACAGTGGAAACTTAGTGGTCCAAACTTCACAGGTCAAGGGTAAATGTATTACAAGTCGCAGCCTGTTGCTCTGATACCATAATTGTAACACCCCAACCCGACAAGGGCAAAGGTGTCACAACAACGGTGGCTTATCAGAACAGATACCAGCATACGACATAAATAATACAATAGAATTCAATGGTTACAAAGGAAATACGAAATTACAGGATTCCAATACAATGATTTCTAAGTCTAATATGAGTTCTTCTAACCATCATCAATAGCTAATCCCAAGCTGCTAGTAAATTCTTCTATGTCCAATGTACTCTCTAATCAATCCCAACTTCCAACTAAAACCTGCCGCGAGGAAAGAAAACGCGGCTGAGCTACACGAGCTCAGTGAACAGATATAACGATAACAAGCAGTAAAGGTAAAGTAGTGAAGTAAATGAATGAATACCAGGTGTAACAGGAGTCAGGAACAGGAACATAAAGGTTATACAGATATAACATGATTAGAACTAGTTACAGTAGATAAGTGTAAAGGTGTAATCCATAATCCCACCACATGCCCAGATCAGATCATGTCAAGTCAAATGTTAAGTCATGTATCAGGGTACAGGGTAACAGAAATCCTCTACGAGCCCAGAAACAGTAACATGTAATCATAACACCATGCAGAGAGAAGTCCTCTCACTAATCCCAGAAATCAGAAAATATGGAGTGATCAGCTCCCAGAGGTTGTGAAAGACGTGTATCGCACACACCATCAGTCACCAGAAATAACAGTAATCAGTAATCAGAAATCAGAACAGTTCTAGGATGCATCCATACGCCCCTGGTGGCCATAAACCTCCCAACACACCAAATAAAATACAGAAAAGGGACGGAACAGGTCATCACTCTCCTGCCCTAGAGTCATGCCATCGGTGCATCAATGACATGGACATGAAACCCTCATGACTAGTTATGGCTCGTAGTATCAAACTGTGGGTCAAGGTCAAGTATCATGTATCCAGTATTTAATTTAGTTTCATAAGTCAATTTCCATTTCAGAATACCAGAATTCATAATCAGAGGTTCATATCAGAGGTTCATACCATAAAGGTTCAATATCAGAAAGGTCATATATCAGAAATGTTTAATATCAGAAAGGTTCATAACAGAAAGGTCATGTATCAGAAAGGTTCAGTATCAAAAGATTCAGTACTATAAAGGTCATGTCAAAGGTTCATAATATCATGAAAGAAAACAAACAAGGTTCACAGAATCGAAGAACATGGCAGTGAATCAGGAATCAAAAATGAGATGAAGGCACCTTACTAAAGAAGGGCAGAATATTTGTACCTTAATAACCAAGCAAGCAACAGAAATAGCAAACACAGAAAAGAGTCAAGACCTCTCCTTCTTGGCACCTAGAGGAGTAAAGACAAAATTACTAATGATCCCATTTTCCATATTAAGTAGCTTTCTATTTTTAGCAGGTTTCCATTTTTAGAGAGTTTCCTTAATTAGCAGATTTCTATAATTAGCAAGATGATAACTTAGTTAAGTCATTAATTTAGTATCATTATGGTATTAGGGTTGATTTTAGCAAGTTACAAAAATCTAGGGTTAAATATGACAAGTTTACATAGTTTAGGTTTTTAATTGTAAATATATCGAAGTTAAAGGTCTAAAATGAAAATATCATAAGTTACTCATTTTAAATACATCATTTATTCAGAATTACTTCTTAAGTCTATCAAGTTTCATATTTTACACTTTAAACCCTTTATTTATCAAAGTTACAAAATAAACCATATAGTTACATAATTTACAATTTAACCCATATAATATCCATATTTACCAAACAAGCATCTTATTCTACCAATTTACAGAATGTTTCATCAGAATTATCTATTGTACGAATTCAGCCCCTCAGATTTCAGAATTTACACAATTAGTCCCTTAAGTTTACAAAACTTATAAATTAAATCATAATTCCATAATAATTACACATTAGCCCCATAAATACTCAAAATTACACAAAACACTCTTAATATTACTATTTACTCAAAATGACTTCAAGTTTCCAGAATTTACATTTTTAGTCCCTCAAGTTTAATTAATTATAAATCGAATTAATAAATATATATATTTACCCATTTAACCTTTTAAATACAAAATTTATATATCAAGCCCTCATTTTATATTTTATTCAAATTCTACCAGGTCCAAAATAACTTAAAAAAATATCCCTTGAGTTTTAAAAATTACAAAACACCCCCTTATATTTTATTTTACAAATCGATAAAATACAAAAATCACCAAAACCCTAATATTAAATTCCAATCATTACACCATCATTTCCAACAACCTTAAAACATCATTAATGACCAGAATTTTGCAACCAAACCCTAACCCTAATTCGATTATATTATTTTCTTATTTATTTCTTGTTTTATTTTAAATCCAAATTAACAAACAATTCCACAATAATTATTTTAGGCCATGAAAATTCGAATGAACATTTTTACCAAGTTATATGGATCGTATAGAGCTCATAAAAATTAAGTCTCACACCCAGAAAATTGGTATATAATTATTTAGAGTTTTATTGCGTTTTTAAGGTTTAATTCGCAAATAATTCATAGAGCATGCATGGTTCCACTTTAGCATGAGCCAATAATTTACACCTCTCGAATGAATAACAAGAACCAATAATTCCCCACGAGCACAAACGCGACCAAAAAACCTTGTAATCATTTTTCACAGATCATATACGATGTAAGGAACTCAGGAAAAATGGAAAACAAATTTATAAGAGGTCGCACAAATTAAAATGGAATTTTACCTCACTTTTGAACAAAATTCGAAAACAATGAAAATAGGCCTCTATAAATCGAATGGCTATTTTTCTTGGCTTCCTAGAAATATAATGAACTCAGGAAAAATGATGAACAAGCTCCAGAAAATCGTATGGATGAATGATGAATTGTTTGGTGTTTTAGGGTTTCGGTTTCAAAAATAAAAGGATTTGGCTAAATAAAAGGGTAATGCCGAGTTTAGGGGAGGGAATGGGCTGGAATTTTGTCCATATACAAGACAAAAATCAGTATTTTTAATTTGATGATTATTTCCTTATTAACTTGTTCTTATCTTAACCTTTTATAGTTTTAAAATATAATTAAATAAATAAAATATGATTTTTGGTTGGTGTACATTTTTTAAAGTGTCATGATAATTTTGTGACATTCAAAAATAATATAATGTTATCCCATAAATTAATTTGCTTCATATATAGTTCGTTTCCAGAAGTTTGGAATCGATTCAGAATTTTTATAAGTGATTTAATTATGTTTTATGTTTTCAGGGGTAATTTGGTCATTTTATGCACTTTCTAAATTTCAGGTATTACAATTTGTGATATAAAATGCTTATGGACCACTTGTAAACACTAAAATACTGAATCAGGAAACTTACTATTATTGGAAATTTACTATCTTTGGAAAGCTACTATAAAAGGGAAGTTACTAAAAAGGGAAAGCCGACTAAATTGAGTAATCTGATTTAAAATGAGTTATTTTTATGATGATCATGAATTTGTGTAGATCTACTGAAGAAGGAGTTGCTTCTAATCTTTATGTTTTCGGTTATGTTTGCACTTGCGGTCTAAGGTACATATATTCTACCCTTTTTCAGTAAGGGTGTCTTTCTCTCATGACTCTTGATCCTTGATTATGATTCTTTATCTTGATATGATCCTTTGAGCCTTTGCTATGTTTCCTTGATGCTTGATATTCTGATCCATTTGATATTCGTTCATTATGATTCATATGATATGATACTTGATATAATTCGTTCGTTACCCCTTGTGACATCAGTATTCGAATCCCTTGATACTTTGAAAGTTCATTTGATATTATAACTGGATGTGAAAACCTTTCTTAAGTATACCATGAAAATGTTTTGAGGAAAACTATTTTTAAAAATGATGTTTATGAGCACGATGCGATACCACTTTTATATGGAATTTTACTGACTTTTATGAAAACTACTTTTAAAGACTTTCTTTATGAAAACTGTTATTAAAGATCACTTTTGTGAAAGCCATTATTAAAGGATTACTTTTATGACACTATGATATGAACATTTAATATAAACCTTTAAATTGAACCTTTGATATGAACTTTGGTATGAACTTTGATATGACATGACATTTGAACCCTTCAGTTTGATACCCGAGCCATTATGTTTCCTAGCCATGAAGGTAACATGGCCGTGTCATTGATGCATCAATGGCATGACTCTAGGGCGGTAGAGTGATGTTCCGACCCGTCCCTTTTCGTTATATATTATGAGCTCAAGATTATTATATATGTTTGGCCACTAATATCTTTGCAGGGGCGTATGGATGCATCCTAGATTTGCTTTGTATATGATATGATATGATTTAATTTGGTGATTGATGCTGTGTGTGATACACGTCCTTCACATATTTGAGAGGTCGCTCCTCTATGGTTACTGATGATTACTATGATATTTGATTTGATTTGTGTTCGGGCTCGTGGTAGATTACTGACCTTTTTCCTTACTTTGATGTCCAATTGTTTATACCTTATGCTTTTCCCAATGCACCATGCTTTATATGTTCGTTCCTTATCTTTTGGTTTCGTTTATATATATCTGTTCACTGGGCTTTTAAGCTCAGCCGCATTTCTTTTCCTGCGGCAGGTTTTAGTGGGAAGCTGGGTTACAAGTGGAGAGTACCTTTGGACTTAGAGAACTATGCCTTGATAGCTATCCTGGATTAGAGATGACTAGATGTGATTTCGTGATCAGACTTAGTAATTATTTGTTGTTCTCATTTGTAAACCTTGTAATTCAGATTTTCCTTTGTAACCTTTGAAATTCATTTGTATTACTTAAGTTTTATGCTTGTGTTTTGCTTTGATATGTCACCATAATGTAATACTTCTACCCTTATCGGGTTGGGGTGTTACAATTATGGTATCAGAGCCCAGGCTGCGACTTGTAGTACATTAAACCTTGACCTATGAAGTTTGGACCCTTAAGTTTCCACTGTAGGCGCTCATAAGACAACCTTTGAGAATTTGCTTTAGGATTTCCCCATAGGAACTTAAGTTATTACCGGTGAGGAATGGGTAGACTAGGACATCTATGTAAGTAGCATTGCTTCCGCATCACTCTGATTCGTGCCTCTGCCTTTAGCTATGCCTTATAAGAACATTTGTTTCAGAAGCTAGAAAGTTTTGCAACCTAAGTTTAGTAACCAAGTAAGTTTGGAATACCTCGGAAACTACATGGATACCTTACACCATTTAAGTTTCACCTTCTGATTTTGATCTCCAATTCCGATCTGTTTGATAAACAGTTCGATACCTTTTCAACCATCCCGAAGGTCATTTGACCATAATGTGGTTGACACATTCTGTGAATTCATTACTTATGCTGGATATAAATGTATCATCTGATACTACTTAACTCTGCATAATCCATTACTACTCCTATGAGAACTCTGGTAATTATTAACCACGGATATAGGAAGTTTTGTTCCCTCCCTTTGAATGATGAACCTTGTCTGCCAACCAGTTCCTTTAGAAGGATATGATCTCAGTACGGATTTGTTAACTGAGCATTATGATGCTGATAACTGATATTCCCTACATCTCACTTTTGACAGTTATACGATGTTCGTATTACCGATGATTCACACCCTACCTGCCACTTATGCTAAGAAGCTAAACAGAATTCCAACACCTTGAACTGTTCGCTTATCTATCTCAACACTATGATGAACCATGTACTTGACCTTGATATATGAACTATCCGTCTGGCTTGACGACCGTATTCGTTCTATGAATCCGTTTACTTTTGATATATTTGATTTTGAGGTCTTTTGGTTATGGATTGGCTGGCTCCTCATAAAGCTACCATAGACTACCGTATCTGATATGTGACCTTTAGCAATCTACTTCATCCTACTTTGTTATGATGGCTCTCAACCACTTAAATCTGTTAAGATTAATGTTTACTATGGAAGTACAGACTCCGATCTCATTTGATTGTCAAGTTTCTCCTGACACCTATTAGTATCCACCCTTGGAAGCTCTGGCATTGGAAGTATTTTGTTGTACAAAAATTTTCCGATGTTCTCTGATGAACCTCTTGGTATTCCCTCCAGCTTGGGAAGTAGAGTTGACATTGAACTGATCTCAGTTGACGAAACCATTGTGCCATAGAAGTTGAAGGAGCAAGACGATCCTTGAAGTTGCTTTTGTACTCGTTTTGATCTTTTGAGATTAATGATGCCAATTGTATTGGCTATTACGTCAACTATTCTTACGCATCTGATAAACCATGTCTTTCGCGAGTATTTGGATGAACTTGTTATAGTATGACATTGTAGTGTATCCAGAGGCGAAAGAGAAACATGAAGACCATGTTCGTATTAAGTTAGAATGACCCTCATTCAGGAAGAGGAACTTTAGATTGATGTTCATAAGTTGCAGCAGATAGTACTATTATGGATCATGCGAAGACTGAGGTCTCCATTGAATGGGCCAAGATCGATGACAGTTACCGAAGTTAGCAACCTTACAGAAAAGTAGTGGAAGATGTTCACGACTGGCGTTACCATCAATGAAGCATATGAGAAGAGGAGAGAAGCTTAGAAGAGACTCGATTATACTTTATACAACACTAGGAGATTACAGTTTGGGCATCAAGACAACCAGACCGTAGGAGACGAACTAGTCAACTCATAACTCGCAGTTTACAGCAGCGGTGTTCACCTTGAAAATTGGAAGACAATTCTTGCAAGACGAAGGTGGTGGCGGACATAGAAGGAGAACGTAATCGAGTTGGCGAATTTTGAGCTGTACTACAAGACCTGTCGAAGACACGCAGTCTTGCTTCTCTATTCATTTTAGTTGTATTAAGATGAATTGAGAGCAGAAGCAGACTTGCGGATGGAAGGATGCACAACGATCATGTCAGAGATTCGCGTTACTACACCACAATTCCGAGAAGAACTCATAACTCGCAATTTACAGCAGCGGTGTTCACCTTGAAATTGGAAGACAATTCTTGCAAGACGAAGGTGGTGGCGGACATAGAAGGAGAACGTAATCGAGTTGGCGAATTTTGAGCTGTACTACAAGACCTGTCGAAGACACGCAGTCTTGCTTCTCTATTCATTTTAGTTGTACTAAGATGAATTGAGAGCAGAAGCAGACTTGCGGATGGAAGGATGCACAACGATCATGTCAGAGATTCGCGTTACTACACCACAATTCCGAGAAGAGTCGACGAAGGCTTGAGGAACCAGACTCAAGTTTATAATTCCTTTTCACCCTATGATCAGATGGGCAACCGTAGACAGACTACTTGGACTTGGAAGAGATTTGAAATCATGTATTTGAATGGACGGATTTTGAAGCAAACATTCATGTTGGGATGAGTTGATTCTGTGAGGGATGAAGTTATTGATGACGTATTTCACTTCTGCTTAACCCACTTAAGTTTCCGTTACCCGGTAATAAGATCCTCTGAATGATTTGGGTTCTTTAATAGAAATTACATTCTGTGTTCATTCTGCGTATGTTTAATGATGGTTTTGTTATGGGAAGGTTGACGAATTGTGGAAGATTTGATGCCTTTGTTGATGTACCCTAAATTCCGATAGACACTCTAGGATTTCCATACTCTTACGAGTAGTTTCGTTCTCCTCTTGGTTATGTTGTTTGATTTTGATGAAGTCTGAGACTGTAGAAGGACTATGTAGATTAAGATAGGTTGTTTTGTTCACGACTCGAGATAAAGTATGACCATCATGAGGGCATATTTATATGATGCTAGTATTATGATGTCTGATCAACGTGATAATACTTACATCGTATAACGTGCACTTATTATGGGCATAGGATATCTGGAGGAGTGCCTAGGAAGCTTAGATATCTGGCATCTTATCAGAATTATCAGCGGTTAGTGAAACTATAGATTTACTCTACTGATGCGTTTATTCTACCGTTATCGTCAGGCGACCGGATACGTTTGAACATTTGACCGCGGTTGCTAAATTCTGTTCATCTGTTAAGGACTCATTGTAGAGCTTTCTGCCATTTGATGTTATCAACCAATCTGTTTTCTGTCAGTATGGATTCGATCTGTTACTATGAAGAAGTAAACCTATGTTTCGATGCATGTACGTTCCGCGTTCGTTGGATCTGTCTTGCTATGATCCGCCATGGGTAGAATCAGAGGATTTTGTTATATGAGGGTCAATAACTGTCTGTTTATGAGAATGTCTTTGGAAGAATTATTCACGACATGTTAGCCCTTAGGCTCATTCTTATCCGTACGGTTATCCTATCATTCTTATTATGCCTTCTGACATGGTTTGATACTCTGATACGCGCCTAGTGATCGTTAGTACGAATAGGTTATCCACCTTTTCTTAGGAAACTCTTGATACGTTTGATGAATCGATTGGTGTTCCTTCTATTTCGGCAAATTCCTTTGTTCATTCAGAATCTGGTAGGAGTTGATTAAGTTCTATCGATTTCTTCGTAGGTTTATGTGTTTCGTATGTCTCCTTGTAAGATTCCAACTATCATCTGGCATCTGTCATTCGTCATCTGCTACTCATTTGTCCCACATTCGTTGTATCCTTGTTGTCAAGACCGAGTCATGAGAAAGTATTTGGTTTGTGAAGATTCTTTTGGAAGAACCTCCCCGAGCGTGAGGATATTTGCGACGATCTTTTGTAAATTGCTACGTCTCCGTCTAAGTTTTGCGACTTCAATTTTCGAGGACGAAAATTTTTTTTAGAGGGGAAGAGTGGTAAAACCCTAACTTTTCAAACATTGAAATTCCTATTTTGCCCCTCTAACTTTGAATCTATAAGAACTCTCATAATGACATAAGAACAATATAAATCTACGAAACCTTACACTATAATCTAAATAACTAAATACCTAACTATAAAATACAAAAGTCTACAACTTATGTCATGTACACGCCTAAATGCTCCTTGTATGGGCCAAAATTTTGAGATGTGATCATAAACATAAGCTAAGCCCAAGTGATAATTATAAAGCAATCACAATCCCACAATACTCGATCCTTTCCTTTTGTAAATCAATCACAAAACACGGTTCTCCATATTCTTTTAATACCGAAAGTTTCCATCACTTTTCAAACCCTAAAAACTTCTCACACAATAAACAAATCGGCTGCCATTCTTCTTGGTCTAATCCATTCGAAATCAAGCTAGCACAAGGAGTATTTTGATCGTGTATTGGAAGGGTTTCGATCGTGGTAAATTCTTATTCGAGAAGGGTTTGGAATCGTGGGTTTTAGAGGCTAATCGAAGGATAACTTGGCTATATCTCGGCTGATTTCTTTGGTGATTCGATCCTTGTTCTTCTTCTCTTTATCACGCATCAAGGGTAATGTATCCATACCTTTGTTCAATTCATTCTCTTCATGTTCAAATCTTGTTGTGTTCGATTCATATTTTGTTTGCCTTGTCGATTTCAACAACACATAAAATCACATAAAATCATAACATGTTGCACATGAATATAATGATCTAAAGCCTAAATTGTTGACATATATATGCTTTGTTACTCGACCCTGTTATACATATGAATATGACCTCATTAAACACTCTTGAATCAGTAATTAAAAGGTACTAATGATGGTTTAAATATTGGAATAAAACCCTAGAATTAATGGTGGGTCGATTAGGGTTTAATTGGGGATTAAGGTTGTTACTGTTCCACCTGTTGCTGACAGAAACTTTGAGTCGAATTGAAGGGGGTCTATTTTAATGATACCAACGTGTTTTTGAGTGATTCTTGAGTCTAAAATCAAGTTCTGGAAAAGAGCTTTACGAATATGTAAGCCTTATAATTTTCGGAGGTCGGGAGAATGTCCTTTCTGATTTTACAAGTTCAAGTGTCAAAACTGTCATTTAGAAATCCGAATTTCAACCTTGGTAGACGATTTTTGTTTTGAAATCAGTAAGGAATCGTTAGCTATAATTTGACAGGGCTTAAATATAGGATGTGTTTGGTCTCTGTGATTTTTGGTGGAATTTTTAGAGTAGCACAACATGGTCTCATAATTGCTTACTTTTGGGTCTCAAATCTGTTACCGAATCTGGACTAGTTTTGATAACGAATTTTTGTTCTATAGTTATACTACCTGGAAAATTCTACAAAAATTACATAAAGTAGTCAACATATGTATCTACCTAGGGTAGTTTTTCTAAGGTTCCAGGAGATGCACAAGTATACCTCAAAAATCTGGAAATGTGATACATGTTTTGATACTAAAAGCTGAGTTTTCTTAAAAGGGTGAATTACACACTCAAAGCCTATTATGTCATTAATATGTGTAACCTAATCATAATAGATCTTTAATTAAGTGTTTAATACAGTAAATGAACTACCTACAATCTTTATATAACCTAATAGAGTATTTAATTTGAATACCACATGTTTAAGTATGATAAAAACCCTAAATTACTATTAATGAGAATAATAACCAAGTTAAGCATGAATAATTGTATTTGTGATATAAAACGCTTATGGACCACTTGTAAACACTAAAATATTGAATCAGGAAACTTACTATTATTGGAAATTTACTATCTTTGGAAAGCTACTATAAAAGGAAAGTTACTAAAAAGGGAAAGCCGACTAAAATGAGTAATCTGATTTAAAATGAGTTATTTTTAAGATGATCATGAATTCGTGTAGATCCGCTGAAGAAGGAGTTGCTTCCAATCTTTATGTTTTCGGTTATGTTTGCACTTGCGGTCTAAGGTACAGATATTCTACCCTTTTTCAGTAAGGGTGTCTTTCTCTCATGACTCTTGATCCTTGATTATGATTCTTTATCTTGATATGATCCTTTGAGCCTTTGCTATGTTTCCTTGATGCTTGATATTTTGATCCATTTGATATTCGTTCATTATGATTCATATGATATGATACTTGATATAATTCGTTCGTTACCCCTTGTGACATCAGTATTCGAATCCCTTGATACTTTGAAAGTTCATTTGATATTATAACTGGATGTGAAAACCTTTCTTAAGTATACCATGAAAATGTTTTGAGGAAAACTATTTTTAAAAATGATGTTTATGAGCACGATGCGATACCACTTTTATATGGAATTTTACTGACTTTTATGAAAACTACTTTTAAAGACTTTCTTTATGAAAACTGTTATTAAAGATCACTTTTGTGAAAGCCATTATTAAAGGATTACTTTTATGACACTATGATATGAACATTTAATATAAACCTTTAAATTGAACATTTGATATGAACTTTGTTATGACCTTTGATATGACATGACATTTGAACCCTTCAGTTTGATACCCGAGCCATTATGTTTCCTAGCCATGTAGGTAACATGGCTGTGTCATTGATGCACCAATGGCATGACTCTAGGGCGGTGGAGTGATGTTCCGACCCGTCCCTTTTCGTTATATATTATGAGCTCAAGATTATTATATATGTTTGGCCACTAATATCTTTGCAGGGGCGTATGGATGCATCCTAGATTTGCTTTGTATATGATATGATATGATTTGATTTGGTGATTGATGCTGTGTGCGATACACGTCCTTCACATATTTGAGAGGTCGCTCCTCTATGGTTACTGATGATTACTATGATATTCGATTTGATTTGTGTTCGGGCTCGTGGTAGATTACTGACCTTTTTCCTTACTTTGATATCCAATTGTTTATACCTTATGCTTTTCCCAATGCACCATGCTTTATATGTTCATTCCTTATCTTTTGGTTTCGTTTATATATATCTGTTTAGTGGGCTTTTAAGCTCAGCCGCACTTCTTTTCCTGCGGCAGGTTTTAGTGGGAAGCTGGGTTACAAGTGGAGAGTACCTTTGGACTTAGAGAACTATGCCTTGATAGCTATCCTGGATTAGAGATGACTAGATGTGATTTCATGATCAGACTTAGTAATTATTTGTTGTTCTCATTTGTAAACCTTGTACTTCAGATTTTCCTTTGTAACCTTTGAAATTCATTTGTATTACTTAAATTTTATGCTTGTGTTTTGCTTTGATATGTCACCATAACGTAATATTTCTACCTTTATCGGGTTGGGGTGTTACATAAGAACACTGATTTTATCTTCTCAAACCATTGGGTCAGACCGACAGCTCCTTCAGTTCCCTTGAAGGTAGTGGGTTTGCAGTTCATGAATTCCTTGTAAGTGCAGAAACGGTTCTCATAGACGGGCTGCACTCCTGCCTGTCCCATATTCTGGTTGTTAGCACCGGCTTGCCCAGCAAGCACTGCAGCTATGCCTTCCTCAATTAGTTTCTGAATCGCGGCTGGGGTCATCTTCTTAGGCGGTATAATTCTATCAATCATTACAATGTACAACACTGTAAGTATTTTGATTGACGTAACAGAATCATAACACAAGGTAAACAACACGATGATACCTCATAATATGGTGTACATTCAACATCTTAATAGTACATCACCAAAATACATCATAGATTCGATACTCGTCATCAGTCTTGCAAGATATGCAAAACGACTACAAGTTTCTTATCAAAATCTACTAACTAAAACTAGTCAGTTTAGTACGTACAAGGTAAACTACTACAAAAATACTAAACTACTATAATAAGATGATTACTAATCTCTACTGGCGGTATCCTCCTCTAGACTCGGTGGTGCAAGTGGGTGATCAACGGGTGCATCTGGTAATTGGCCGAAAGGAATTGATGTAGCCATAATACTCTACATGGGGTATCGGGACAAGTATAAAATTTTCTAGCCAAAAATTTTATAAAATAGTTTCATATAAAATGGAATAGTAGTGGAAATATTTAAACATATGATAATGCAAAGCATATATACATAAAATTTTAAGTAAAGCACTTACGAGCGAAGTGGCACGGAGGGCTGATGGCTATCGATTTCGAAAAAAGTTTTGACTCACACGAAAAATGTTTATAGTCGAGTATGATCTCGTTCTCTATAAACGGTGGCTCTGATACCATTCTGTAAAACCCCCAACTCGAAATATGGCAGCGGGACTGAGCTTGGGGTGCTACTCGAGGGGTAAGACAGTCACAATCACAGAAAACGATCTCATAACGAGACGTTTTTAATAAAACATAACATTCGATTACAAAGTTTAATGTTCAGAGTCAAAAAGACTCATAACACAAATAGCAGCGGAAAATAAAGATAGTTTGCAGCGGAATAAAAAGTTGTTTGCAGCGGAAATAAAGACACAGTTTAAAAGATATTTTTAAATAAAAAGATAGTAAGGGCAAGAAGCATAGCCCAAAGATAACCATCCTTAACCTTCAGCCACTCCTCGTGCACACTTCATACATCAATTACCTGAGATAAACATGCTAAAAAGTCAACACAAAGGTTGAGTGTAATCCATAGGTTTAGTAAATACTAGTTGAGCACAAGATTTTAAGTCTGGAAGATATAAGCAACAAATGCAAATATCGGGTAAGCGTCACATAATCAATCAGGATTGCTAAGCTCATGACACACAAAGCGTTAACCGGCACCAGTAACCCTGGCGTAAGTCGACAGTAACCGCGAAATTTCATAATCACAATAGTTGCCCCCAAAGCCAGGTATCTTGCCAAATACCTAGTTAACTCAACTATAGCACACCCGTGTTGCCTACCTGGTCAACAGGGGTGGGATGGTCAAATCCTATAGGCCTATATACTATAATCGCACTCACCCGCAGGTGATTAATGGTTCATGATCGAGGGACTTGCTTTTGGCAAGGAAGGTACTTAGCATTTATCGCGTCAGTCAGGAATAGCATACCAATAAAAAATTATGCTCAGAAAAATAGTAAGTAGCATGTATCTCCCTCACGGGATTTATAAAAATTTAAAAAGTATTAAAAGTGGGGCTATGAATCACACCTTAGTAGCAGAGAAATGAGATATCACAATCTGATCAAGTGGGACAGTACGAAAACCTCAGCACAACCTAATATATAAATGATATGTCTCAGAACAACCTTAAAGTGATTTCCTAAACAATACTCGTATTTGAAAATAAAATGTTTTATTTCAATGGCGTTTCGAGTTTAAATAAAGTTTAAAACTCGTGTGGATACGAGACTTTAAAATAATAAAAGTCGGCAAACACGAACAGATACGAATAGAGAAAAGAGGAATTAAAAGGAAGAAAAGAATCAGAAGAAAGAGAATCAGGAATTATATAAATATCGAAAAGGTTTATAAATTATTAGTGTATTTGTAAATGATTAAATTATAAAAGATGTTATCGAAATTTGGGCATGACGCGCCCGTTTATAAGACATATCCAAGTCGTTATGACTTTTGATTACAAGTTTTGTTACTAAGTTTTATAAGTTTAAATATATCTAATACTATTATTCGAGTATATATAATAGTTATTAAACTTATTGATTATATCGATTATGTTTTACTAAAAATAATCGACTAAAACAATATATCGAATAACGAAAAATAAATAAATACAAACAAATAACAAATAATATATTAAAAGAAATATAAAGACTCAAGGGTATTGGGCTTCGGCCCAATACTCAACTCATATACATTGGGCTTACATTGGGCCTTCGGGTCCAAGTTATTAGTGTTTAATCTTATATATGTATATTTTAACTCCCCCTAAATTTTCAACAGTCGCGAAAGCATACATAACCTTGAGGGTGCTACTACGGGTGCAATGATTGGAAATCACAACACAAGGTAACAAAGAACGGAATACATACTCCGTTTTTAATTAAATTCATCATTTAGAGTTTTACAAAAGTTAATTCATTGTTTTGATAAAAGTTAGGCCCATTGAATACAGTGGTCCCACATAAAAACAAGTCTCAAATAAATTTGCCAGTTTGTCAGAAGTAGCTCCATGACCCTTGCCTTGCCAAATCATGCCATACCAAAACAATTCACACACCTGAGAAAAACATGCTAAAAAGTCAGCAAAAAGCTGGTGAGTTTATAGGTTTAAATAAAGTCATCAAATAATTAGTTCGGACCAGCATGATCATTATAACACATATAATATCATACAAAAGTATCTATCGCGCTAGCACTAAGTTCATGCAACCAAAGCTCGACATTTTAGTGTGCTAATCTCTAAAACATAAATAATCGTCAAGGGGCCCTTAGCGAGTGCTTAAACCAATACACTCGAAGTTCGACATGCTATACGTTCGCCTTGACCTGTCTGGCCAACCGAACGGTGGAGTCACCCCAATAGATCTATCCAAATCAATCGCGCTTCCCAAAGGGAACTAACGGCTCATGAAAATGAGCATGATAGTGGGTTCTAGGGCTTAGGCTAACTACACAATAGTTTTGAGAAAAGTTAAAATATTATGGTCCATAAAAAGATTTGCATGTTTCTCCCCCCATATTTGTAAAACAAGTATAAGTAAAATGGGTCTATAAACTCACCTTTAATGGTCTGAACAGTGAATGCTGTGAAATTAAGGAGTGCACGGCACTAACACGAAACCTAGATTAAATAATCATGTCTTAGTTTCAAGTACTAAATTCAAGTTCTTTCATATTTTAAATTTCCATGTTTAGAGTATCCATGTTGTTGTCACTTGTGTGGCGGCAAGTGTGGTTTCTAAGGTCTTTCCTTGTAACACCCCAACCCGACAAGGGTAGAGATATCACATTATGGCGACATTACAAAGCATTCATACATATACACAGCGGAAGCCATAAAACATCATAAATAAATAAGCCAAGTCAACATGACTTGAATCCAATACAAAAGTCTCACAAGATAACGAAATAATCCAAAGGAAATACATAACGAAATGAATCCATAATCAAAATGTCTAAACAACTGGCAAGACTAGGGTAGGACATCATCTAAGGCAAAAGCTTCAACTAACTCTCATCCCAAGCATAAGATCCATCTCCCAGCTAGATACCTGCCGCACACGAAAAAGAAAACGTGCGGCTGAGCTTACAAAGCTCAGTGAACAGATACATAATACAAAGCAAGGATAACGAAACCGAAATATAATGAGGCACTGAGAAATATCATAAGGTATAATCAAAGCAAAAGAAATAAGGAAATATAGGATAGTTTTCTACCACGAGCCCACAAACTCAAAGTCATAATCTCAACATCACAGTCTCAAAGTCACAAGCTCACAATCAGAGGGGATACCTCTCAGGCAACCAGATAATATGAGGGGTGTCCTCATGTATCAACAGGGGTGGAGTAGCTAGCTCCCAAAAATGTGAAAGGCGTGTATTGCACACAACACCAGTCACCTCAAAGTCATACTCAAAGTCATACTCAAAGTCATAGTTAAATCCACTAAACAAACAAATCTAGGATTGCAATCCATACGCCCCCCAAACTCAAAGTCAATCTCAAAGTCAATAGCCGGCAGATAATATAAAAGGGACGGTGTGAGAAATCACTCCCCCACACAGGAGTCATGCCAATGGTTCATCACAGACATGGCCAGGTTACCTTCCTGGCTAGGAAAGTACAAAATGTTGGAGAATGCTCGTGTCATAATAACTAATTATATGGCTAGATATATGTGAGCCTATGGGGTCACACACTTATACACAGAGACACCATTTTATAGATTGTATTTATCGTATTTACAATATATAAACGACTACGTAACTGAGGATCAATAATGGGCTACTAATAACTAAGCTAGTACTTAGTTTATTGGATTGGACCAACAAATGGGCAAGCCCATTTAGGGCCCCCATGGCAAGCCTAGGTGAGAAAGGAACAAGGGAGAAAGATCAAGGGGCAAAGTGTAACTTTGATCATGATAAGTTCAAATGAGATTTGGTCTTTGATTATGACTTATCACATTAAAGACTTACCAACTTTCTCTCCTCCTTCCTCTCCCTAATGACCACGAAATTAATCACACCCATATTAGGGTTTGTGGTTTTTTTATCCCATCTAACCTTATTCTAGTGTAGTTCAAGGCTAGATCGCGTGTTACGTGTTCAAGACTAGCATCGGGTGGTGATCGATGACGTGTAGTGTGGATTATTCATAGAGGTGATCTTCTTTGGTCACTTTTGGTTCTTATTTCATTCAATTCGTGTAGTGATATTGGTGGTGTTACCCGGATCACGCTACAAAGGTATAAAACATGTTTGTTTAATTTGTTTTTATTTAGATTGATCATATGGCTATATGGATCCTGTTATGGTGATGTTTTTCCGCTGTGCTCATTTGTTTAACATGTTATTTTATCATACATCACCTATACAAAAATGGCTCGGGTATCAAACTAAGAGTCATGTCTCAAAATCATAGCTCAAGGTCATATATCAAAAGGTGCATCTCAAGGTCATATCACAAGTATTATCAAAGGTTCATTCAAGGGAACATAGCAATGGCTTGGGAAATCTTAACTGAATCATATCTCAAAATCAATGTATAAGAATATAAGAACCCTTACTGAAAAAGGGCAGAGTATCTGTACCTTATGAAGAAAGCACAAATAGAAATAAGCACAGAAACAGGGGACAGCTCAAAGTCTCTCCTTCTTCACACCTAAAGGATTAGAAGGAATTACAAATCATTCTTAATTAACCATCTTTCCATTTTAAGTAACTTTCCCTTTTTAGTAAGTTTCCACTTTTAGAAAGTTTCCATAATTAGAAGGTTTCCATTTTTAGAAGTATTGAGCACATAGCTTAATTAGATCAATATTAGCTGGGAATAAGGTATCTTTAGCATATTTACACCTTTGGTCCTCAGGTTTTCACAATTTACATTTTACACCCCTGTATTTCCAAAGTTACATTTTAAACCTTCAAACATGCATAATTACACATTAAACCCTTGGTTTATCAAATTTACACAATGAGTACTTATTTTAATAAGATATATGATTTAACCTCCAATTATTCAATATTTACACAATAGGTCCCTCCATTTAATTAGTTTGCATAATTAACCTTAAAGTTTACATTTTCAATCTTTAATTTATAATAATTACACATTAGTCCAATAAATATCCAAATTTACATATTAGCCCCTGAATATCATTCATAACACAAGTCGACCTCAACTTTTCAGAAATTTCATATTTAGTCCCTATATTTATTCACTTTCCAATTCGAACCAACAACTTCAACTAATTTCATTATCTCACATATTTTACATATAGGCCCTTCATTTTATAATTTTTACAGGTCATACATGATCTATAGAACATGACAAAAATAGCCCATGAGTTTTAATATTTACAAAACATCCCCTTTATATTTAATTACCAAATCGTTAAACACCATTTTTAACAAAATAAAACCCTAATCGATCCCAATAATTATGTAATCATTCCCACATCATTAATGTTCATTTATAATCAGATCTTATCATTTTTGAACCCTAGTTTTCTCGCTAGGTATTTTTTTGTTCTTATTTCCTTTTGCCGATTATAAAGTAATTTCACCAAAAATAGTTTTAAGCCTCAACAATTCCAATGAGCATTTTTCTGGTGTTGTATGATGATCATAGGGGCCACGAAAAATAATAGCCTGGTCAAGAAAATTCGCATGCATGATTTATAGAATTTAGTTCGATTTAGGGTTTAAAAATACAAGAATTACCATACGAAGCATACATGATGCATGGGCTGTTTTGATTATTTTTCTCATGATATATACAATCATTAGAGGCTGGGAAAAATACCAGAATATTTTTAGAACGAGTGAACAAGGCTGTACAATTTTGTTGCTTCTCGGATGGTTACTCGACAAGAAAGAATTCACCACGACTCCAAATGGGATCAAATCACCTTGTACACATTTTTCGCAGATCACATATGATATAAGAACCTCAGTAAAAATAAGAAACGAATTTTATGAAGCTTGGTTGAATTGATACGAATTATACCTTAAAAGTGATATATCGATAAGAATAATTCCACAACGAACGAACCAGGCCACAAACGAACTCAACCTGATTTTTCTAGGACTCCTTAGATGATGTTCAAGCTCAGAAAATTGCTTTGGTAATTTTAGAGAATCGGATGAAGGCTATGGAATTTCTTTGTGTGTTTTCTTATCAATCGGTAATTAGGGTTTGGAAGGAAAGATATGGATTGGTGTTTAATAGGGAATGCCGAGTCATAGGGGAGGACTTTGACCAGAAATCTCGGCAATCATGGGCTGGAATTAGTTTAGGATTGATTTGATTTCAAATTTGCCATATTTACATGATTTTATAATATTTAAAATACATATAAACACATTTAAATACTATTCGGCCTTCATAGGGTTATTTTGGTAATTTCACAGCTTGTATAAATGTTAATTGAAGTTCTTAAAATTATTTGGAAGCATAACTTGTGCATTGTCAGAAGTTCGGGATTTATTTGATACTTTACCAGCTTTTAATTAATTTTTAAACTTATAGGGGCATTATGGTCATTTTACATGCTTTTCGGATTTTAGGTGTTACAACTTCTTCCCCTCTAACAAAAAAATTTCGTCCCCGAAATTTGCAAAGAGTCAAAATGAAACGAATCGGAAACAAAATAGAGACATACCAGAATCAGAAAACAAAATGAGGATAACTAGCTCGAATAGACTCCTCGGTCTCCCAGGTAGCTTCCCGCTCTGGGTGGTTCCGCCAAAGAATCTTAACAAAGGGAATGACCTTACGTCTCATAACTCGCTCTTGGCGATCAAGAACAGCTTCCGGCTCCTCCGGAAGAGACATATCTGGCTGGATCTGATCAAAAGGATAAGACACCACATGCAATGGATGGTAATTGTATCCCCTCAGAAGAGATACATGAAAGATGTCGTGAACATGTGATAACTGCGGAGGAAGAGCCAAACGATACGAAACCTCTCCAATGCGATCCAAAATCTCAAACGGTCCGATGAATCGAGGACTGAGCTTGCCCTTAATCCCAAAACGTTTAACCCCTCGGAACGGCGAAACCTTAAGAAATACCCGATCACCAACACGAAACTCCAAGTCACGCCTATGCTTATCAGCGTAACTCTTTTGACGCGCACGAGCTTCCTTCAACTTCTCCCTGGCAACATCCACTTTCTCAGTAGCGATCTGAACTAACTCTGGACCCTCAATAACGCGCTCACCAACCTCATTCCAACAAACCGGAGCCCTACATTTCCGACCATATAACATCTCGAAAGGAGCCATACGAATACTCGCGTGCCAACTGTTATTATAAGCAAACTCTACCAAACACAAATAATCGTCCCAGCTACCAGTCCACTCTAAGGCACATGCCCTCAACATGTCCTCTAAAGTCTGAATGGTCCTCTCCGACTGACCATCTGTCTGAGGGTGAAAAGCTGTACTGAACTTAAGCCGCGTATCCCATGCCTTATGCAATCCCTTCCAGAAGCGAGATGTAAACCGAGGATCCCTATCTGATATAATAGCCGTAGGCATACCATGAAGCCTAACGATTTCCTGCTGAAAAATGTCCGCCAATTTACTAACACTGTAGTCCACACGAATAGGGAGGAAGTGAGCAGACTTGGTTAGTCGGTCAACGACCACCCAAATCGCATCATGCTTCCTACGAGTAGGAGGTAAACCTGTCACAAAATCCATGGAAATTTCCTCCCATTTCCACTTCGGAATCTCTAACGGCTGAAGTAACCCACTAGCTCTCTGGTGCTCAATCTTGACCTGCTGGCAAGTCAAACACTTAGATACAAACGAAGCCACATCCTGTTTCATACCACTCCACCAGAAATGTTGCTTGAGGTCCCGGTACATCTTGGTGGAACCAGGATGTATAGTAAAAGGGGAACTATGAGCCTCTGATAGAACAGCCTCCCTAAGCTCAGGATCGTTGGGAACACAGAGACGATCCTCAAACCACACTACACCGGAATCATCAACTCTAAACTCTGACTGCTTGCCTTCCTCAACATTCTGAACTATAGACCACAGCTCACCATCCTCTTTCTGAGCTTCCTTAATTCGCAAGATAAGATTGGACTCAACCGTAAGACTAGCCCAATAACCACCATGACCTCGAACACAAAACTCCACATCAAGAAGCTCTAAATCGTGCAAAACGCGAGGCTCAAACTCCAAACTCGCAATCATACCCGACTTCCTACTAAGAGCATCAGCGACTACATTCGCCTTACCGGGATGATACTGAATGTTAGCATCATAATCTTTCAGAAGCTCTAACCAACGCCTCTGTCTCATATTCAACTCTTTCTGGGTGAAAATGTATTTAAGACTCTTATGATCAGTGAAAATGTCACAAGTCTCCCCATACAAATAATGGCGCCAAATCTTTAGCGCGAAGACCACAGCTGCTAACTCTAGATCATGCGTCGGATAGTTCACCTCATAAGGCTTCAGCTGCCTCGAAGCATATGCGATCACCTTCCCATGCTGCATTAAAACACATCCTAAACCCTTCTTCGATGCATCGCTATATATCTGGAAACCGCCGGAACCCGATGGAAGAGTTAAGATAGGTGCCGACACTAAACGTTTCTTCAACTCCTCAAAACTACTCTCTCGCTCATCAGTCCAAATAAACTTTTCCCCTTTTCTCATCAACTGTGTCAACGGCAAAGCAAGGCGCGAAAAGCCCTCAACAAATCTCCTATAATACCCAGCGAGACCCAGGAAACTTCTCACTTCCGTCACATTTGTAGGTCTTGGCCATTTTGTGATAGCCTCAACCTTCGCCGGATCCATAGTAATACCGTCTGCAGAAACGATGTGACCCAAGAAAGCTACACGATCCAACCAAAACTCGCACTTTGAAAACTTCGCATACAATTTCTGCTGTCGCAAAATCTCCAGAACAATACTAAGGTGCTGCTCGTGCTCCGCCTCGGTTTTAGAATACACAAGAATATCATCTATGAAGACAATGACGAACTTATCGAGAAATTCATGGAATACCCGGTTCATTAGGTCCATAAACACAGCAGGAGCATTGGTCAGACCA
Organism: Artemisia tridentata subsp. tridentata; assembly: GCA_021014915.2. NCBI lineage: Eukaryota > Viridiplantae > Streptophyta > Magnoliopsida > Asterales > Asteraceae > Artemisia > Artemisia tridentata. Next base: position 294,555,278 of record CP139505.1, on the reverse strand, counting down.
AAAGGCATAACCAAGAATTCATAGTGACCGTACCGAGTGCGAAAGGCCGTTTTGGGAACATCCTGTTCCCTCACCCTAAGCTGGTGATATCCAGACCTCAGATCAATTTTAGAGAAATGCCTCGCTCCTTGCAACTGATCAAATAAATCATCAATGCGAGGAAGAGGATAGCGGTTACGAATAGTAATGCGGTTAAGCTCCCGATAATCGATACAAAGACGCATGCTCCCGTCTTTCTTCTTAACAAACAACACGGGAGCACCCCAAGGAGATACGCTCGGACGAATAAAACCGTTTTCCAACAGTTCTTGCAATTGCTCCTTTAATTCCTTTAATTCAATCGGTGCCATGCGATAAGGAGCTTTAGATATGGGTTCTGCACCCGGAATCAGATCAATGCTAAATTCGACTTCCCTAACCGGAGGAATGCCGGGAAGTTCATCCGGAAATACATCGGCAAAATCGCGCACAATACGAATACTATCAATGCTAGGAACATCAGCAGAGGTGTCCTTAATAGAAGCAAGAAAACCAAGACAGCCATGCGAAATCAATGTACGGGCTTTCATAGCCGAAATAATCTTTACAGATTTCAGAGGTTGGGAACCAGAATAAACATAATCAGGATGGTGAAGATCACCAAAGATCACCTTACGAGAATAACAATCAATGGTCGCCTTATGAGCAGCTAACCAGTCCATGCCCAGAATAATGTCAAAATCAACCATATCAATGGGGAGAAGGTTCGCAGAATGAACACGATCATCGAAACGGAGAGGGCAATTAACATACTCAACATCAATAATCACATGAGTTTTCTTCGGAGTAGCAATGGATATACGGTTCATTAATTTAGTTGGGTTTACATTTATTTTATTTGCAAGTGATGTGGATATTATAGAATGTGTAGCACCCGTGTCAAATAAAACAAACACAATACGATCTCCAATATGCAGAAAACCCGTAATAGTACCTGAGGTGCTAGCAGCCTGGTCACGTGTCAAAGAATAAACCCGGCCTGAAGCAGGAGCTGCCCTAGCATCGACTTTAGGTTCACCAGCATTCTTCCTAGGACAGTCCTTGATCCTGTGCTGAGAAGATCCACACCAGAAACAACCACCCGAAGCTCTATGACAAGGACCTGGATGAGTCTTCCCACAGGAAGTACATGTAGGAGGAGGAGGTAGAGCCTCAACAGGCCCCTTCTGACCAGACGATCCCGACTGCTGATACGGCTGAGAATCCCTACGTCGGTTGTTGTTACCCTGCCCCTGACGATTACCACCAGACCTACCAGAATCTCGCCTATCCTGGTTCCTGAACTCCTGCAGCCTATGATTATAACCTCGGTCCTGGCGACCCTGCTGATCATGCCCATGGTCCTGTCAACCCCGAAAATCCGTCCTTTGGTCCTGCCGACCCCGAGAATCCTGCCTTTGGTCCTGCCGACCTCGAAAATCTACCCGGTTACCATCCCTATCACGCTTATTAGACACCCTGTCCGCATGTAACAACTCGATGTTACGCGCGGCATCCTGAACACTAGCCACATCATCAAATGGAGTGTTAACGATCCGGTCTAACACCCATCTCTTAAGAGCCCACTTGAAGTGACGAGCCTGTCGAAAAGAATCCCCAGTAACCTCTGGCCCAACGAAACTAGCCAGACGTAAGAAACGCTGCATGAAATCTCCAGAAGACTCATGATCACCCTGCCGAATAGACCCGTATTCCCTCTCATACCTCAACTGCTCTGCCATAGGAATGTACTGCTTATAAAACGCCTCAATAAAATCTGCCCACGAACAAGTCTCAGCAAAATCATCCCCTTTGGCCTGAACCAGAGCAGTCCACCAATTCTGAGCATCACCTTCTAGTTTGAATGTGGCCAAACGAGTTTTAAACTCGTCAGCACATCCCAGAACACGAAACAATTTCTCGACGTGCGTAATCCAGTCCTCCGCCTCATGGGGAGTAGCAGCGGACCTGAAAGAGAGAGGATTTAGCTTATTAAACCTCTCGATCCATACGTGGATACCAGCTGGAGGAGCAGCGGGTGGAGTAGTGAGTTGAGCATCGCCACCACCACCACCTCCAGAAGAACTTGCCCCATTCTTGATGTTAGTGGTGACCTCAGCCACCACTTTAGGCATAGCAGCAGCCACAGCAGCGGCTATCATCTCTTCAAAATTGGGGCCATCATCCCCAATAGTGTACTGAGTAAAGCGTGTGTTCACCATCTGAATGATCATGAAAAGAATTAGCAAAACATAAGGGAAATAAGCACGAAATGGAAGACTAAGCAGAACCTATGCCTACCCAAAACCTCACCAGTCAAATCTTAAACTTAAGGGTCAAATCCTATGGTCCACATGTTTCACAGGCCAAAGCTTATGTACGACAGGTCGCAGCCTGGGCTCTGATACCATAATTGTAACACCCCAACCCGACAAGGGTAGAGATATCACATTATGGCGACATTACAAAGCATTCATACATATACACAGCGGAAGCCATAAAACATCATAAATAAATAAGCCAAGGCAACATGACTTGAATCCAATACAAAAGTCTCACAAGATAACGAAATAATCCAAAGGAAATACATAACGAAATGAATCCATAATCAAAATGTCTAAACAACTGGCAAGACTAGGGTAGGACATCATCTAAGGCAAAAGCTTCAACTAACTCTCATCCCAAGCATAAGATCCATCTCCCAGCTAGATACCTGCCGCACACAAAAAAGAAAACGTGCGGCTGAGCTTACAAAGCTCAGTGAACAGATACATAATACAAAGCAAGGATAACGAAACCGAAATATAATGAGGCACTGAGAAATATCATAAGGTATAATCAAAGCAAAAGAAATAAGGAAATATAGGATAGTTTTCTACCACGAGCCCACAAACTCAAAGTCATAATCTCAACATCACAGTCTCAAAGTCACAAGCTCACAATCAGAGGGGATACCTCTCAGGCAACCAGATAATATGAGGGGTGTCCTCATGTATCAACAGGGGTGGAGTAGCTAGCTCCTAAAAATGTGAAAGGCGTGTATTGCACACAGCACCAGTCACCTCAAAGTCATACTCAAAGTCATACTCAAAGTCATAGTTAAATCCACTAAACAAACAAATCTAGGATTGCAATCCATACGCCCCCCAAACTCAAAGTCAATCTCAAAGTCAATAGCCGGCAGATAATATAAAAGGGACGGTGTGAGAAATCACTCCCCCACACAGGAGTCATGCCAATGGTGCATCACAGACATGGCCAGGTTACCTTCCTGGCTAGGAAAGTACAAAAATGGCTCGGGTATCAAACTAAGAGTCATGTCTCAAAATCATAGCTCAAGGTCATATATCAAAAGGTGCATCTCAAGGTCATATCACAAGTATTATCAAAGGTTCATTCAAGGGAACATAGCAATGGCTTGGGAAATCTTAACTGAATCATATCTCAAAATCAATGTATAAGAATATAAGAACCCTTACTGAAAAAGGGCAGAGTATCTGTACCTTATGAAGAAAGCACAAATAGAAATAAGCACAGAAACAGGGGACAGCTCAAAGTCTCTCCTTCTTCACACCTAAAGGATTAGAAGGGAATTACAAATCATTCTTAATTAACCATCTTTCCATTTTAAGTAACTTTCCCTTTTTAGTAAGTTTCCACTTTTAGAAAGTTTCCATAATTAGAAGGTTTCCATTTTTAGAAGTATTGAGCACATAGCTTAATTAGATCAATATTAGCTGGGAATAAGGTATCTTTAGCATATTTACACCTTTGGTCCTCAGGTTTTCACAATTTACATTTTACACCCCTGTATTTCCAAAGTTACATTTTAAACCTTCAAACATGCATAATTACACATTAAACCCTTGGTTTATCAAATTTACACAATGAGTACTTATTTTAATAAGATATACGATTTAACCTCCAATTATTCAATATTTACACAATAGGTCCCTCCATTTAATTAGTTTGCATAATTAACCTTAAAGTTTACATTTTCAATCTTTAATTTATAATAATTACACATTAGTCCAATAAATATCCAAATTTACATATTAGCCCCTGAATATCATTCATAACACAAGTCGACCTCAACTTTTCAGAAATTTCATATTTAGTCCCTATATTTATTCACTTTCCAATTCGAACCAACAACTTCAACTAATTTCATTATCTCACATATTTTACATATAGGCCCTTCATTTTATAATTTTTACAGGTCATACATGATCTATAGAACATGACAAAAATAGCCCATGAGTTTTAATATTTACAAAACATCCCCTTTATATTTAATTACCAAATCGTTAAACACCATTTTTAACAAAATAAAACCCTAATCGATCCCAATAATTATGTAATCATTCCCACATCATTAATGTTCATTTATAATCAGATCTTATCATTTTTGAACCCTAGTTTTCTCGCTAGGTATTTTTTTGTTCTTATTTCCTTTTGCCGATTATAAAGTAATTTCACCAAAAATAGTTTTAAGCCTCAAAAATTCCAATGAGCATTTTTTTGGTGTTGTATGATGATCATAGGGGCCACAAAAAATAATAGCCTGGTCAAGAAAATTCGCATGCATGATTTATAGAATTTAGTTCGATTTAGGGTTTAAAAATACAAGAATTACCATACGAAGCATACATGATGCATGGGCTGTTTTGATTATTTTTCTCATGATATATACGATCATTAGAGGCTGGGAAAAATACCATAATATTTTTAGAACGAGTGAACAAGGCTGCACAATTTTGTTGCTTCTCGGATGGATACTCGACAAGAAAGAATTCACCACGACTCCAAATGGGATCAAATCACCTTGTACACATTTTTCACAGATCACATATGATATAAGAACCTCAGGAAAAATAAGAAATGAATTTTATGAAGCTTGGTTGAATTGATACGAATTATACCTTAAAAGTGATATATCGATAAGAATAATTCCACAACGAACGAACCAGGCCACAAACGAACTCAACCTGATTTTTCTAGGACTCCTTAGATGATGTTCAAGCTCAGAAAATTGCTTTGGTAATTTTAGAGAATCGGATGGAGGCTATGGAATTTCTTTGTGTGTTTTCTTATCAATCGGTAATTAGGGTTTGGAAGGAAAGATATGGATTGGTGTTTAATAGGGAATGCCGAGTCATAGGGGAGGACTTTGACCAGAAATCTTGGCAATCATGGGCTGGAATTAGTTTATGATTGATTTGATTTCAAATTTGCCATATTTACATGATTTTATAATATTTAAAATACATATAAACACATTTAAATACTATTCGGCCTTCATAGGGTTATTTTGGTAATTTCACAGCTTGTATAAATGTTAATTGAAGTTCTTAAAATTATTTGGAAGCATAACTTGTGCATTGTCAGAAGTTCGGGATTTATTTGATACTTTACCAGCTTTTAATTAATTTTTAAACTTATAGGGGCATTATGGTCATTTTACATGCTTTTCGGATTTTAGGTGTTACATTCCTAAAGTGTGATAAGGTGTAACTCTACAAATGACCTAAAGGTATGGTACTTGAGGAATTTGGTAATATTGAATTATCTAAAGTACGAATGAATTAAATCTAGACGTGTTATGTATATATATATATATATATATATATATATATATATATATATATATATATATATATATTATATATATATATATATATATATATATATATATATATATATATATATATATATATATATATTGCTCGTTATATCCGTTTATGTTGATTTAAAAGTAAGACTTAACGTATGTGACGTTTATTACCTACTAATTATATGAGTTTAGAAATTGATTATAACATTATCTTTTAGTAACTTGGTTGATTTAACTAATTCCTCATTATTATTCATTTACACAATATTAGTTTAAAATTTTATGTTTCGTCGAATTTATTCAAGTTGAGTTTGATACATTATTAGTGACGTCCATTTTAATTGATTTGGTTTTCAAAATAACAAATGTAAGTGTTAATGTATATATATATATACCTCGACGTGTGTTATAGTCTACACTTATTGTGAACTTGATTTGTCATAGATTTCGTTTGAGAATCACATTTTTAACTACGCAAGTGTATTTCAATATATATATATCTCCATTTTTCCCGAGTGTATGTAATATTACTTGTATAACAATGTATATATATAGTCTAGATGTTTTAATCCTTTTTGTCGCGTTTAACATTTCGGCTATTCCCGTTTTCATGTACTTGTATGTTATTTTAAATGAAACTCCATTTTGTACTTCGGCTATATAAGCTTTTACATGTCTATATGTTGGTTATCGCGAATCATTTCCGTGAAAGGCTTATGTAGATTTTTGAATTGGTTGCGACAAGTTTCACTATATTTGTTATCCGAAATTTTGCATCTTTAGTACCTATTGGGCTGTGGCCCATTGATTTCTAGGAGGGGGAAAATAAAGTCATTAATTAGGTTGGGTTTTATATTTTAATGTGTACGAAATTCTGGTGGGCCGAATGGGTCTGTTCACAGGCCCATAACGTGGGCTGAATTAAGGGTCATTTGTTGGGCTTTGGGAGTGGGCTTCTAAGTGGAGTTTTGGCCTAGTATTTTCCAGCCAAGAGACACAGAACACCCAAGTTAACAACTTCGTGTAACGTTTCCTGGTAACCATTTTCTTGGCCGTGAATGGCAATTAGCTTAGTTCTTTTGGTTCCTATCTATGGCCATGATTCGAGGATTACCCAACTTAGAGACTTGAGCGCCTAAGTGGTGACAAGAGTTATTGGTCTCGACTCCTTCACATGTCTCGGAAAGGGCGAAAATGACTTCAAATGGGGCCTAGCTTCTTATGATTCCAATGTTTCCTATATTCGCTTAACACGGATGTGCAATATCACCCGTCTCAATAGTGTACTCCATCCGAATACTCACAACCCTAGATGGGTTGCATTTGAGGGCGATTTGGTGCTATCTTATTTTGTGGGTGGGTTCTTATGTTAGAGTGAGCCTTTTCATATTTTGAACCGAGGCATAACCCTCATGGCTGGGTCTAATTGCCACTAGTGAAGTTGAATCAAAATCTCCCCTATACGAGGTGGTTTTCTAGTCTATCCTCACCACCAATGCACCTAGCCTTGGTGGTCATTGGTTCGGCTATGGTTTGTCACAGTGAGATATCGACATTAACTTAAAAACAACACAATATCCTACATAGCCTTCCTACACTAGTCACCATATTCCCAGGTTCGAATCATGAACCTGGGTTCCTAATATCTCCGAATACAACACAACCATGGGAACTAACAACTTAAATCTACCAAACTAATTCCTATGCCACACTAACAACAACAACAATTAACAATTTTCTCAATAATCATCACTTTTGGAAATTATATTCGACCCAACTAAACATCATATCACTTAAATTTTCCTCAAAATCTATTATTGTTTCTGGGAATAAAGTCGACAGAAACAACAAAATCAATACTCCACTTAATTCCATTCATTCGACCTAGTAATTTCATCATAAATGGATCTAAAAGAAAATATTAAAACCGAATCTAATGTCAAACCTTACAATGATTCTTGGGGGATGAAAGGCTCGAATGAAACTTCAAATCCGAGTAACCCACTGCTCCAAACCGAATATCCCAACCTCCAAATCGAACCACAATCGCTTCCACACATAATCTTTCTTGAGTGATTCTCAGATTTTTGGTGTTTGCTTGTTGAGTTGTGGTTTGACATCTCTTGGAGGAGCGGATTTTAAGGTGAATCTTGGAGAGTAGCTCCATAAGAGCTTTCGGATTTGGGAGATATAATCTTTCCCTTTTGCGTGCTATCTCTATTTCAATGGGTTTCTCCTAGGTTGACTCGTGTGATTACCTAGATCCGTGAAGTAGGTGGGGTTTTCTAGGTCAAAAGGGGATAATATCATAGGTGGTGAAGGATGGAGATGGGTCGAATGGTTTATGGGGAAGGGAAGGGGAGGACAAAAAAAATGAGATAGGGTTAGCAGTTTTTTTTTTTTTTTTTTTTTTTTTTTTTTTTTTTTTTTTTTTTTTTGAAACTAGTGTGAGTGGGTGAGTTGAGTTAATTTAAGTATTTTAGTGAATAATTAGTTAAAGTGTGGAATTTTTATACTCGCGTCTCGTTAAACTGAGTCAAATTCGGGTCCTTCTCGGAACCGTCACAAATATGAGAGATTATATTCTTAAAGTCGTTATGTAATACTTGAATGTATTTTTGAGTCTTTAAGTATTCGCTAAAATTTCTGAATCTCATATTTATTTCTGGTTTGCGTGTGGTGTCAGTCTGAGTGAAACTGGGATAACCTCCCATTCTTACTACAATAAAATGAGTAAATTATAAGATGTGATTATTTCACTGTTCTTTGGTGAGATTTCCGGGTGACAATATGTGCAGGTCTGTTATCCGTTTTAAACATATAACGGTCTAGTCAGGTGTTCTAGTCACAGAAATGAATTTTCATAAATATAAATATTAGGGAAATTTTACCATTTGTCACATATGTATATAAACCACTAGACAATTTCCGTGACTCATTGAGTCACGGCTCGAGTATATTCGAGCCAAAGGCTTTGGTTTTTGGCTATAAACCAAACCAAATCAGATATTTAACACAACACAATATTTTACCATGTCGTGACTCGTTTGAGTCACGGCTCGAGTCTTTCCGAGTCAGTGGACTATTGGTTTATTTATAATCAAAAATTAAATCATATTTACATGTCAAGTTTTATTGTGGCTATGCCATTTTAAGTCAAATTTTAATATGTTACACCACAACACAAACACAAACAAATACAACATATACTATGCTACGCCGTGACTCATTTAGTCACTGCTTGTACTAGTTTGAGCCAATGGCTTCTCGGATCTTTTAACCAACACAAGCACAAATCCAATTAAGACAATATCATTGAAACTATGCCGTGACTCTTTTGATTCACGGCTCAAGTCGTTTCGTATCTAAAGACTCTTGTTTAACCAACAGTACAACACATCCACAATTTAACCAATTCAAATCCATCATACAATATACAACACAACCAAATTCCAAACCCAATCCAAATACCACATAACTAAGGGCCTTGCCATGACTCAACGGAGTCACGGCTCGAACCTTAATACGAGCCAAAAGGGGCTCCTGGTCACAGCCAGTCCAGAATCACAACCCATCACCACTGCCTCTCCATCATTCTATCCTAATCCAATATCAACACAACCAAAACCAATAAAATCCAACCATCCAAACACAAACCGCAAATAATTTATTACAACCAAATCGAAAGAATAAGAGAAATAATAATACAACCAAATCGAAATAAATTAAAATGAATAAGACCCGAACTAAAAACAACCAAATCGAATGAGAAATAAATAAATAAAAATATAAATAAATAAACAGAAAAAATAAAAATGTCCAAACCATAATTTTCTAGGTCTATTCCCAGTTTTCCGTTGTAACACCCCAACCCGACAAGGGTAAAGATGTCACAAATACATGGTTTCATATCAGATACAAGCATTCAAGAAATAAAATAGCGGAAGCCTTTACATTAGAATCCAAAGGAAAATAAGTCAACACGACTTATATCAAGTGCAAGATAGAAATAACGAAGTATAAAATAGAATCCAAAATGCCCAAACAATGGCATAACAGAAATAATATCCAAATGGTCACACTAGAATGACAAGGTCTAAACTTCACACAAGTTGCTCTCATCCCAAAGCCAAACCCAGCTTCCTAGCTTAAAAACCTGCCGCACACGAAAAGAAAACGTGCGGCTGAGCTTAAAAAGCCCAGTGAACAGATATAACGGAAACAAAGCAGTAATAACGTATAGAGAAGTGAAAAATACAATACCAGGATGACATGAGTCAGGAAGGGATATACAAAAGTTATATAGAAATATCAAGAATCATGAAACAGATATCAAAGTCAAAGTAAACAAATAACCCATCACATCCCAAGTCATACCAAGTCTAGTCCAGTATCACGTCCAAAACGCCAAGTCAAGAATCAAAGTAAACAAACCAGAAATCCAGGTCAAACCATGTCAAGTCAAATCTCAAGATAACCAAATTAAAATCTTCCACAAGTCCAGGTCTAATCAGATCAGATCACATGGCAAGTCATATATCAAATTATAGCACATATGGAACAAGTAATGGCAATAAAGGTTAAGGTGTAGGGTGACAGAAATCCTCTACGAGCCCGAACCAAATCACATATCGAACCAGATCACATATCAGGATACCAAGGTGTACGGAGGGGTGACCTCGTACCAAGAAATGAGGGGATACCTCCAAGGGTTGGAGTCATGAGCTCCCAAGGGTGTGAAAGACGTGTATCGCACACACCATCAGTCACCAAGATATACAAGTACAAGCAAATCAAGACACGACTAGGATGCATCCATACGCCCCCGCAGGCCACAAGGTCTTCCACTACATAATAAATCAGAAACAAGAGTCCGGGGACGGGGCAAGAAATCACTTCCTTGCCCTAAATCAAGCCATCAGTGCATCAATGACAGGGACATGAAACCCTCATGCCTAGTAGATGGCTCGTAGTCTCAAACTGTGGGTCAGGGTCATGTATCAAGTCTAAGGTGTCAAATCACAGGGTTCAGGTCTCAGGGTTCACATAAGGTTCACATTAGACACATATCAGGATCATATCAAGGTTCACATCAAGAATCAAGACAGGAAACAAATACAGGGTTCATAATCAAGAGGTCAAACATCAAGGTTCAATTACTAGAGGTCAATATCAAATATCGGAAGGTCACATATCTAGAGATCAAATATCAGGGGATCAAACGTTAGGAGAGCAAGTATCAAAATCAGAAGGTTCATAACAATTTATTCAAGGTTCATAACAAAGGTTTTTATTTAAAAGCTCATATCATAGTTTCAAAAGAAATCCTTTAACATGGCCTTTATAAAAATGATTTCAAAAAGCAGTTTTCATAAGATAAGTCACATGTAATTTAAAAGAGTTTTGTACATTCAGTTATAAAATCTAATGAACCTTCAATGTAGCCTAGAGTCACGACTATCCAGATTACCAAGTGATGAATAGGTTGGTCCAAGTATCAAAATAACATAACATGGTTCATGACAAGGTCCAGAACAAAGTAACCTAAGCAAAGTTCAAATCAAAGAATCAAGACAAGAATTTCAACACAAAATCAGGACAAGAGCTTCAAACAATTTATCAAGACAAAGGTTCAAACAAGGAATCAATTAAGATTCACAATATCATATAAGAACAAACAGGATTCACAAATAAGAACATAACCAAGAGTCAGAAATCAGGAAAGTGAGACGAAGGCACCCTATACAATGAGGGCAGAATATCCGTACCTTTATTAGCAAGCTAAAACAAAAGCAATCACTGACAGAAAGCCAAATCAGTTCCTCCTCGAACCTAAAGGAGTAGAAGAATAGAATTACAAATGGTTCCTTATAACTTCATGCTTAGCTTGCCTATCCATTTTAGTAGTTCAAGGTTCATAAGGTTATTATGGTAGTGTTATACATTTAAGGGTTATTAAGTATTTAAGGATAAGTTTAAGGACCAATTGTGCAATTATCATAAAGTTAGGGTATGAGGTGTAATTATTGTAAAGTTACAGGTTCCTACAAGTTAAGTCATTTAGTATTGTCAAAATAACAACAAAGACCCTTTAATGTTTGAATATTAACACTTAACCTTTTTTTTAAATATCATTATACACTTTTTCAGGTTTTTAGGCATTTCTGGACCCGTATTAAGTAATTTGAAAATCATAGTAAAACTCCGAAATAAAATCTACAAAAATTCACAGAGCTTCCTCAATGTCCCTAGTATTTTACCAAATTTTTCCAGATTTTATTAGTTAGTGTAAGTACGAAATAAAAATCCACTTTTACAACTTGTTCTAAAATCGTATCTGATGGAACACCCGACAAGTTTTCACTTGATTACCCCTTCAGAAAAATTCACAAAAATATAAAAAAATTACACTTACTAATGGACATCCCAAAGGTTACTCAGTTCAAAGGGCTCTTTCTAATTCGACAAGTTTTGGAAATTAAAATTCAAAAACCCGGACTGATTTTCCAGACTTACAAATACGACCAGACACATAATTTTCTAAAAATCGAAAAGTAGCCTTACAAGCCTCTAAAAATTACAAAATAAATTTCTCCAGGTAGCTATTTCATTAAACTACAATCTAGACTCCAGAAACATCGAAATATACGTTCATATCATTAATTCACAGCCGATTAAAGTCGAGTACAATTCCAGGTCAGTAGCAGTTTTTAGTATAACATGTATAACTAGGGTTTTCTTCAATCCCGTTCATTAGTTCTTTACACCAAACGATTTTGGGTGAGTTCAAAACACATTAAGGTCAATTCTTATCAGTTTGTTACATATTCAAATCGAATTATACACCAAGATCAAACTAGTCGATCCATATACACAAGTTTTTAGGGTTTTATAGGTTTTATGATTTTATGTGACATTATAATCATCCATGATTCGTATAGAACATGTAAATGAGAACAAGGATCGAGCAAAAAGATACAATACCCTCGTAGACCACGAAGAACACGATAACAAGAGATCAAAGACCACACGAAAACTTTTTATCCCTTCCTCTTCTTTGGATCGATCGACAGCAGCCCACCAAAGCCAAAAACACACCTTTTTGATTAGTTTTTGATTCGTACAAATGTGTATTGATATAGGATTATGTATATACCTTAGAATGAGATCAAGATGAAGACTTTTTGAGGTTTTCTTGGTGTCGACACAGCAGCAGAATGGGGCGGCAGAATGTAGAGTTTTTAGGGTTTAATGGAGCAAATATAGATCGGTATTTTGTGTGTGAAGGAAACAAAAGATATAGGCTATCTTGTAGGAGGTTTGGCCGACCTTTAGGAGGGGGAAAGGAGGGTGGATCGGCCCAAATACAAGACCCAAATCAACACAACTTAATTTGCTATAATTCCCTTTTTAATTTGTAGCATCCTTTCTTTACTAGTTTTACAAATTAAATAACATAACTAATATGAGATTTTCGGTTCATTTGGACTTGTAATGTGTTTTATACATTATTGGTAGCTTGTATAATTATTATTTGATGCCTCGAAAATAATTTATGTCATATACGGTTGAGTTACAAAGGTTTTGAAATTTATTTATTAGTTACATGAACTTTAATTAAGTTTTAAATTATGAGGGCATTTTGGTCTTTTAATACGTTTTAGATTTTCAGGTTTACAACTCTTCCCCTCTAACAGAAAAATTTCGTCCTCGAAATTTGCAAGGAATCAGAAATGAAAGAGAACGGAAAACAAACAAGGACATACCAGACGCGCGATCAGTCCGGTCACCAGAAAGCATAAAGACACGACCGGTACTAGGAATAGGAGAAGGAGGACCAAGATATTTCTCAAGTGGTTCCGGATTTCGCCTAGGACAGTCCTTCAACTTATGCTCCTTAGAGCCACATTCAAAACAAGCGCCCGAAGTCGTACGACAAAATCCCGTATGGTTCTTCCCACATTGAGGACAACCAACTGATCCCTGCTGAGCTTTCGAAGGACAATCTTTCAACCTATGTTCCCTAGAACCACATTCAAAACAAGCACCCGAAGTTGTACGACAGAATCCCGTATGATTCTTCCCACACTGAGGACAACTAGCTGACCCCTGACTGTCGCTGCGTCCCCGACGTTCGCCATCCTGCCTAGAAGCTGACCTTGAATCCCGACCTCGCTGATCATGACCACGGTCCGCCCGATCTCGTGATTCCAAACCCCTACTAGATTGCCCCTTCCGCTCGAAATTCTGGTCCCTACTCTGGTCCAGCTGACTCTGTCCCCTAGAATGTACTCGATTACCGTCCCTATCCCGCTTATTAGAATCCCTGTCCGCATGTAACAACTCGATGTTACGCGCGGCGTCCTGAACTCCAGCCACATCCTCAAACGGAGTGTTAACAATCCGGTCTAACACCCACCTCTTTAAAGCCCATTTGAAATGACGAGCCTGCCGCATAGCATCACCAGTGACCTCTGGTCCAACGAAACTCGCCAGACGCAGAAACTGTTGCATAAACTCTCCTGACGACTCTTGATCACCCTGACGAATCGACCCGTATTCCCTTTCATACCTTAGCTGCTCCGACATAGGAATATACTGTCTATAAAACACCTCGATGAAATCAGCCCACGAACAAGTCTCAGCAAAATCATCCCCTTTCGCCTAAATAAGAGCAGTCCACCAATTTTGGGCATCACCTTCAAATTTGAATGTGGCCAACCGAGTTTTAAACTCGTCAGCACATCCCAGAACACGAAACAACTTCTCGATGTGTGTGATCTAGTCCTCCGCTTCATGGGGAGTAGCAGCGGACCTGAAAGAGAGAGGCTTAAGCTTGTTGAACCTCTCGATCCACACGTGGATACCAGCTGGGGAAGCAGCGGGTGGAGCAGTGGGTGGAGTAGTAGGTGGAGCACCGCCACCACCACCACCAGAAGAACTTGCCCCATTCCTGATATTATTGGTGACTTCAGTCACCACTCGAGGAATAGCAGCAGCCACAGCAGCGGCTATCATAGCCTCAAAATCAGGGCCATCATCCCCATTAGTGTATTGAGTAAAGCGCGTATTCACCATCTGAACGATCACAAAAAGATTAGCAACTCAGGTAGAATATGACAGAGCAGATCAAGAATATATGACAGAGCAAAACAGGAAAGGAGAGTGCGCGAAAGGAAACCTAATGTCTACCCAATCCTCACAGGTCACATGGCCTAAGCCTAAGGGTTTCGGAAACCTGGCTCTGATACCATAAATTGTAACACCCCAACCCGACAAGGGTAAAGATGTCACAAATACATGGTTTCATATCAGATACAAGCATTCAAGAAATAAAATAGCGGAAGCCTTTACATTAGAATCCAAAGGAAAATAAGTCAACACGACTTATATCAAGTGCAAGACAGAAATAACGAAGTATAAAACAGAATCCAAAATGCCCAAACAATGGCATAACAGAAATAATATCCAAATGATCACACTAGAATGACAAGGTCTAAACTTCACACAAGTTGCTCTCATCCCAAAGCCAAACCCAGCTTCCTAGCTTAAAAACCTGCCGCACACGAAAAGAAAACGTGCGGCTGAGCTTAAAAAGCCCAGTGAACAGATATAAACGGAAACAAAGCAGTAATAACGTATAGAGAAGTGAAAAATACAATACCAGGATGACATGAGTCAGGAAGGGATATACAAAAGTTATATAGAAATATCAAGAATCATGAAACAGATATCAAAGTCAAAGTAAACAAATAACCCATCACATCCCAAGTCATACCAAGTCTAGTCCAGTATCACATCCAAAACGCCAAGTCAAGAATCAAAGTAAACAAACCAGAAATCCAGGTCAAACCATGTCAAGTCAAATCTCAAGATAACCAAATTAAAATCTTCCACAAGTCCAGGTCTAACCAGATCAGATCACATGGCAAGTCATATATCAAATTATAGCACATATGGAACAAGTAATGGCAATAAAGGTTAAGGTGTAGGGTGACAGAAATCCTCTACGAGCCCGAACCAAATCACATATCGAACCAGATCACATATCAGGATACCAAGGTGTACGGAGGGGTGACCTCGTACCAAGAAATGAGGGGATACCTCCAAGGGTTGGAGTCATGAGCTCCCAAGGGTGTGAAAGACGTGTATCGCACACACCATCAGTCACCAAGATATACAAGTACAAGCAAATCAAGACACGAATAGGATGCATCCATACGCCCCCGCAGGCCACAAGGTCTTCCACTACATAATAAATCAGAAACAAGAGTCCGGGGACGGGGCAAGAAATCACTTCCTTGCCCTAAAGTCAAGCCATCAGTGCATCAATGACAGGGACATGAAACCCTCATGCCTAGTAGATGGCTCGTAGTCTCAAACTGTGGGTCAGGGTCATGTATCAAGTCTAACGTGTCAAATCACAGGGTTCAGGTCTCAGGGTTCACATAAGGTTCACATTAGACACATATCAGGATCATATCAAGGTTCACATCAAGAATCAAGACAGGAAACAAATACAGGGTTCATAATCAGGAGGTCAAACATCAAGGTTCAATTACTAGAGGTCAATATCAAATATCGGAAGGTCACATATCTAGAGATCAAATATCAGGGGATCAAACATTAGGAGAGCAAGTATCAAAATCAGAAGGTTCATAACAATTTATTCAAGGTTCATAACAAAGGTTTTTATTTAAAAGCTCATATCATAGTTTCAAAAGAAATCCTTTAACATGGTCTTTATAAAAATGATTTCAAAAAGCAGTTTTCATAAGATAAGTCACATGTAATTTAAAAGAGTTTTGTACATTCAGTTATAAAATCTAATGAACCTTCAATGTAGCCTAGAGTCACGACTATCTAGATTACCAAGTGATGAATAGGTTGGTCCAAGTATCAAAATAACATAACATGGTTCATGACAAGGTCCAGAACAAAGTAACCTAAGCAAAGTTCAAATCAAAGAATCAAGACAAGAATTTCAACACAAAATCAGGACAAGAGCTTCAAACAATTTATCAAGACAAAGGTTCAAACAAGGAATCAATTAAGATTCACAATATCATATAAGAACAAACAGGATTCACAAATAAGAACATAACCAAGAGTCAGAAATCAGGAAAGTGAGACGAAGGCACCCTATACAATGAGGGCAGAATATCCGTACCTTTATTAGCAAGCTAAAACAAAAGCAATCACTGACAGAAAGCCAAATCAGTTCCTCCTCGAACCTAAAGGAGTAGAAGAATAGAATTACAAACGGTTCCTTATAACTTCATGCTTAGCTTGCCTATCCATTTTAGTAGTTCAAGGTTCATAAGGTTATTATGGTAGTGTTATACATTTAAGGGTTATTAAGTATTTAAGGATAAGTTTAAGGACCAATTGTGCAATTATCATAAAGTTAGGGTATGAGGTGTAATTATTGTAAAGTTACAGGTTCCTACAAGTTAAGTCATTTAGTATTGTCAAAATAACAACAAAGACCCTTTAATGTTTGAATATTAACACTTAACCTTTTTTTTAAATATCATTATACACTTTTTCAGGTTTTTAGGCATTTCTGGACCCGTATTAAGTAATTTGAAAATCATAGTAAAACTCCGAAATAAAATCTACAAAAATTCACAGAGCTTCCTCAATGTCCCTAGTATTTTAACAAATTTTTCCAGATTTTATTAGTTAGTGTAAGTATGAAATAAAAATCCACTTTTACAACTTGTTCTAAAATCGTATCTGATGGAACACCCGACAAGTTTTCACTTGATTACCCCTTCAGAAAAATTCACAAAAATATAAAACAATTACACTTACTAATGGACATCCCAAAGGTTACTCAGTTCAAAGGGCTCTTTCTAATTCGACACGGTTTGGAAATTAAAATTCAAAAACCCGGACTGATTTTCCAGACTTACAAATACGACCAGACACATAATTTTCTAAAAATCGAAAAGTAGCCTTACAAGCCTCTAAAAATTACAAAATAAATTTCTCCAGGTATCTATTTCATTAAACTACAATATAGACTCTAGAAACATCGAAATATACGTTCATATCATTAATTCACAGCCGATTAAAGTCGAGTACAATTCCAGGTCAGTAGCAGTTTTTAGTATAACATGTATAACTAGGGTTTTCTTCAATCCCGTTCATTAGTTCTTTACACCAAACGATTTTGGGTGAGTTCAAAACACATTAAGGTCAACTCTTATCAGTTTGTTACATATTCAAATCGAATTATACACCAAGATCAAACTAGTCGATCCATATACACAAGTTTTTAGGGTTTTATAGGTTTTATGATTTTATGTGACATTATAATCATCCATGATTCGTATAGAACATGTAAATGAGAACAAGGATCGAGCAAAAAGATACAATACCCTCGTAGACCACGAAGAACACGATAACAAGAGATCAAAGACCACACGAAAACTTTTTATCCCTTCCTCTTCTTTGGATCGATCGACAGCAGCCCACCAAAGCCAAAAACACACCTTTTTGATTAGTTTTTGATTCGTACAAATGTGTATTGATATAGGATTATGTATATACCTTAGAATGAGATCAAGATGAAGACTTTTTGAGGTTTTCTTGGTGTCGACACAGCAGCAGAATGGGGCGGCAGAATGTAGAGTTTTTAGGGTTTAATGGAGCAAATATAGATCGGTATTTTGTGTGTGAAGGAAACAAAAGATATAGGCTATCTTGTAGGAGGTTTGGCCGACCTTTAGGAGGGGGAAAGGAGGGTGGATCGGCCCAAATACAAGACCCAAATCAACACAACTTAATTTGCTATAATTCCCTTTTTAATTTGTAGCATCCTTTCTTTACTAGTTTTACAAATTAAATAACATAACTAATATGAGATTTTCGGTTCATTTGGACTTGTAATGTGTTTTATACATTATTGGTAGCTTGTATAATTATTATTTGATGCCTCGAAAATAATTTATGTCATATACGGTTGAGTTACAAAGGTTTTGAAATTTATTTATTAGTTACATGAACTTTAATTAAGTTTTAAATTATGAGGGCATTTTGGTCTTTTAATACGTTTTAGATTTTCGGGTTTTACAACTCTTCCCCTCTAACAGAAAAATTTCGTCCTCGAAATTTGCAAGGAATCAGAAATGAAAGAGAACGGAAAACAAACAAGGACATACCAGACGCGCGATCAGTCCGGTCACCAGAAAGCATAAAGACACGACCGGTACTAGGAATAGGAGAAGGAGGACCAAGATATTTCTCAAGTGGTTCCGGATTTCGCCTAGGACAGTCCTTCAACTTATGCTCCTTAGAGCCACATTCAAAACAAGCGCCCGAAGTCGTACGACAAAATCCCGTATGGTTCTTCCCACATTGAGGACAACCAACTGATCCCTGCTGAGCTTTCGAAGGACAATCTTTCAACCTATGTTCCCTAGAACCACATTCAAAACAAGCACCCGAAGTTGTACGACAGAATCCCGTATGATTCTTCCCACACTGAGGACAACTAGCTGACCCCTGACTGTCGCTGCGCCCCCGACGATCGCCATCCTGCCTAGAAGCTGACCTTGAATCCCGACCTCGCTGATCATGACCACGGTCCGCCCGATCTCGTGATTCCAAACCCCTACTAGATTGCCCCTTCCGCTCGAAATTCTGGTCCCTACTCTGGTCCAGCTGACTCTGTCCCCTAGAATGTACTCGATTACCGTCCCTATCCCGCTTATTAGAATCCCTGTCCGCATGTAACAACTCGATGTTACGCGCGGTGTCCTGAACTCCAGCCACATCCTCAAACGGAGTGTTAACAATCCGGTCTAACACCCACCTCTTTAAAGCCCATTTGAAATGACGAGCCTGCCGCATAGCATCACCAGTGACCTCTGGCCCAACGAAACTGGCCAGACGCAGAAACCGTTGCATAAACTCTCCTGACGACTCCTGATCACCCTGACGAATCGACCCGTATTCCCTTTCATACCTTAGCTGCTCCGACATAGGAATATACTGTCTATAAAACACCTCGATGAAATCCGCCCACGAACAAGTCTCAGCAAAATCATCCCCTTTCGCCTGAATAAGAGCAGTCCACCAATTTTGGGCATCACCTTCAAATTTGAATGTGGCCAACCGAGTTTTAAACTCGTCAGCACATCCCAGAACACGAAACAACTTCTCGATGTGTGTGATCCAGTCCTCCGCTTCATGGGGAGTAGCAGCGGACCTGAAAGAGAGAGGCTTAAGCTTGTTGAACCTCTCGATCCACACGTGGATACCAGCTGGGGAAGCAGCGGGTGGAGCAGTGGGTGGAGTAGTGGGTGGAGCACCGCCACCACCACCACCAGAAGAACTTGCCCCATTCCTGATATTATTGGTGACTTCAGTCACCACTCGAGGAATAGCAGCAGCCACAGTAGCGGCTATCATAGCCTCAAAATCAGGGCCATCATCCCCATTAGTGTATTGAGTAAAGCGCGTATTCACCATCTGAACGATCACAAAAAGATTAGCAACTCAGGTAGAATATGACAGAGCAGATCAAGAATATATGACAGAGCAAAACAGGAAAGGAGAGTGCGCGAAAGGAAACCTAATGTCTACCCAATCCTCACAGGTCACATGGCCTAAGCCTAAGGGTTTCGGAAACCTGGCTCTGATACCATAAATTGTAACACCCCAACCCGACAAGGGTAAAGATGTCACAAATACATGGTTTCATATCAGATACAAGCATTCAAGAAATAAAATAGCGGAAGCCTTTACATTAGAATCCAAAGGAAAATAAGTCAACACGACTTATATCAAGTGCAAGACAGAAATAACGAAGTATAAAATAGAATCCAAAATGCCCAAACAATGGCATAACAGAAATAATATCCAAATGGTCACACTAGAATGACAAGGTCTAAACTTCACACAAGTTGCTCTCATCCCAAAGCCAAACCCAGCTTCCTAGCTTAAAAACCTGCCGCACACGAAAAGAAAACGTGCGGCTGAGCTTAAAAAGCCCAGTGAACAGATATAACGGAAACAAAGCAGTAATAACGTATAGAGAAGTGAAAAATACAATACCAGGATGACATGAGTCAGGAAGGGATATACAAAAGTTATATAGAAATATCAAGAATCATGACACAGATATCAAAGTCAAAGTAAACAAATAACCCATCACATCCCAAGTCATACCAAGTCTAGTCCAGTATCACGTCCAAAACGCCAAGTCAAGAATCAAAGTAAACAAACCAGAAATCCAGGTCAAACCATGTCAAGTCAAATCTCAAGATAACCAAATTAAAATCTTCCACAAGTCCAGGTCTAATCAGATCAGATCACATGGCAAGTCATATATCAAATTATAGCACATATGGAACAAGTAATGGCAATAAAGGTTAAGGTGTAGGTTGACAGAAATCCTCTACGAGCCCGAACCAAATCACATATCGAACCAGATCACATATCAGGATACCAAGGTGTACGGAGGGGTGACCTCGTACCAAGAAATGAGGGGATACCTCCAAGGGTTGGAGTCATGAGCTCCCAAGGGTGTGAAAGACGTGTATCGCACACACCATCAGTCACCAAGATATACAAGTACAAGCAAATCAAGACACGACTAGGATGCATCCATACGCCCCCGCAGGCCACAAGGTCTTCCACTACATAATAAATCAGAAACAAGAGTCCGGGGACGGGGCAAGAAATCACTTCCTTGCCCTAAAGTCAAGCCATCAGTGCATCAATGACAGGGACATGAAACCCTCATGCCTAGTAGATGGCTCGTAGTCTCAAACTGTGGGTCAGGGTCATGTATCAAGTCTAACGTGTCAAATCACAGGGATCAGGTCTCAGGGTTCACATAAGGTTCACATTAGACACATATCAGGATCATATCAAGGTTCACATCAAGAATCAAGACAGGAGACAAATACAGGGTTCATAATCAGGAGGTCAAACATCAAGGTTCAATTACTAGAGGTCAATATCAAATATCGGAAGGTCACATATCTAGAGATCAAATATCAGGGGATCAAACATTAGGAGAGCAAGTATCAAAATCAGAAGGTTCATAACAATTTATTCAAGGTTCATAACAAAGGTTTTTATTTAAAAGCTCATATCATAGTTTCAAAAGAAATCCTTTAACATGGTCTTTATAAAAATGATTTCAAAAAGCAGTTTTCATAAGATAAGTCACATGTAATTTAAAAGAGTTTTGTACATTCAGTTATAAAATCTAATGAACCTTCAATGTAGCCTAGAGTCACGACTATCCAGATTACCAAGTGATGAATAGGTTGGTCCAAGTATCAAAATAACATAACATGGTTCATGACAAGGTCCAGAACAAAGTAACCTAAGCAAAGTTCAAATCAAAGAATCAAGACAAGAATTTCAACACAAAATCAGGACAAGAGCTTCAAACAATTTATCAAGACAAAGGTTCAAACAAGGAATCAATTAAGATTCACAATATCATATAAGAACAAACAGGATTCACAAATAAGAACATAACCAAGAGTCAGAAATCAGGAAAGTGAGACGAAGGCACCCTATACAATGAGGGCAGAATATCCATACCTTTATTAGCAAGCTAAAACAAAAGCAATCACTGACAGAAAGCCAAATCAGTTCCTCCTCGAACCTAAAGGAGTAGAAGAATAGAATTACAAACGGTTCCTTATAACTTCATGCTTAGCTTGCCTATCCATTTTAGTAGTTCAAGGTTCATAAGGTTATTATGGTAGTGTTATACATTTAAGGGTTATTAAGTATTTAAGGATAAGTTTAAGGACCAATTGTGCAATTATCATAAAGTTAGGGTATGAGGTGTAATTATTGTAAAGTTACAGGTTCCTACAAGTTAAGTCATTTAGTATTGTCAAAATAACAACAAAGACCCTTTAATGTTTGAATATTAACACTTAACCTTTTTTTTAAATATCATTATACACTTTTTCAGGTTTTTAGGCATTTCTGGACCCGTATTAAGTAATTTGAAAATCATAGTAAAACTCCGAAATAAAATCTACAAAAATTCACAGAGCTTCCTCAATGTCCCTAGTATTTTATCAAATTTTTACAGATTTTATTAGTTAGTGTAAGTACGAAATAAAAATCCACTTTTACAACTTGTTCTAAAATCGTATCTGATGGAACACCCGACAAGTTTTCACTTGATTACCCCTTCAGAAAAATTCACAAAAATATAAAAAAATTACAGTTACTAATGGACATCCCAAAGGTTACTCAGTTCAAAGGGATCTTTCTAATTCGACACGGTTTGGAAATTAAAATTCAAAAACCCGGACTGATTTTCCAGACTTACAAATACGACCAGACACATAATTTTCTAAAAATCGAAAAGTAGCCTTACAAGCCTCTAAAAATTACAAAATAAATTTCTCCAGGTATCTATTTCATTAAACTACAATCTAGACTCCAGAAACATCGAAATATACGTTCATATCATTAATTCACAGCCGATTAAAGTCGAGTACAATTCCAGGTCAGTAGCAGTTTTTAGTATAACATGTATAACTAGGGTTTTCTTCAATCCCGTTCATTAGTTCTTTACACCAAACGATTTTGGGTGAGTTCAAAACACATTAAGGTCAACTCTTATCAGTTTGTTACATATTCAAATCGAATTATACACCAAGATCAAACTAGTCGATCCATATACACAAGTTTTTAGGGTTTTATAGGTTTTATGATTTTATGTGACATTATAATCATCCATGATTCGTATAGAACATGTAAATGAGAACAAGGATCGAGCAAAAAGATACAATACCCTCGTAGACCACGAAGAACACGATAACAAGAGATCAAAGACCACACGAAAACTTTTTATCCCTTCCTCTTCTTTGGATCGATCGACAGCAGCCCACCAAAGCCAAAAACACACCTTTTTGATTAGTTTTTGATTCGTACAAATGTGTATTGATATAGGATTATGTATATACCTTAGAATGAGATCAAGATGAAGACTTTTTGAGGTTTTCTTGGTGTCGACACAGCAGCAGAATGGGGCGGCAGAATGTAGAGTTTTTAGGGTTTAATGGAGCAAATATAGATCGGTATTTTGTGTGTGAAGGAAACAAAAGATATAGGCTATCTTGTAGGAGGTTTGGCCGACCTTTAGGAGGGGGAAAGGAGGGTGGATCGGCCCAAATACAAGACCCAAATCAACACAACTTAATTTGCTATAATTCCCTTTTTAATTTGTAGCATCCTTTCTTTACTAGTTTTACAAATTAAATAACATAACTAATATGAGATTTTCGGTTCATTTGGACTTGTAATGTGTTTTATACATTATTGGTAGCTTGTATAATTATTATTTGATGCCTCGAAAATAATTTATGTCATATACGGTTGAGTTACAAAGGTTTTGAAATTTATTTATTAGTTACATGAACTTTAATTAAGTTTTAAATTATGAGGGCATTTTGGTCTTTTAATACGTTTTAGATTTTCGGGTTTTACAGCCGTGACTCAAAGAGTCATGGTTAAAGCTTCCTACGAGCACTAGGCTCCTCGGCTTCCACCACCAGGACCAACTCGATCTCAGTCTCGGTCCACGCTACAACAGTCGAAATGAATCAGAAACGAATGAAAATAATAAGTAAAATAATAAAAGGAATAAAACATACACAAGTATATACGATTTACCCCGAGTCAACGCGAGTTGACTCGGTGAGTTACCCTGACTCGGACTGAGTCAAGGTTTTTATGGCGAAATAATAATAGATCCACACGATTTATGTTTTATTCGAACCGTTTTTGTTACTTTTAAATAAAAATAAAAATTATACGAAACTAGGGTTTCATTTTAATTCAAAAATAAGGCAAGGTAGAGCGCGTGACATACCTATACGTAAAGAGAAGAAGAAGGGGAAGCTTCAGTGAAGGAACGGCGGTGGACAGTGGTGGCGTTTCGCGGTGCTACACTCCTCGGATGGAAGTAAAACTCTCCAGAAATGACCAGCACAAGCTGATCTGTCTATTGGTGTATAGGTTTTAGTTCGCCAGAAAAGTTTTTCGGCACAGTGGTCACCGGCGGTGGGTGGTGGTTTCCGGAGTTGTAATCGGAGAAGAAGGGGAAGACAGGAGAGAGTTTGGTGAGTGTGTGAGAGTATAAATGAATAAAAAATTAAGATCCGGTCTTTTATACCCTGAGAGGGACCTTTCCTAGAAAATTGCATAGTTGAAGGGGTGGGGGGTAATTATAGGGCGGGGGTATATTCTGCCATATTAGTAATACTTTTGCTTTATTCCTTGTGGGGCCCATTCGAGGTATCAAACGGAATCGAAAAATTATGAAACTTACGCCATTGTTTCCGAAATAATTTTTCTGATAAAAACGAGTATAAATATGCATAACTTTCCAAAAATCAATTTATTTGGAAAATTCGATTTGTTTCGCGTTTTCTAAGTAGTGCTGACGTAGATATCTCACGTTTCTCAAGTTCAAATAAATTCAGAAAAAGTTTAACTACTAAGGTGATGCAAAAATAAATATTTTGGCTAGTAAAAATGGTTTGGAAAATTACCGGGTGTTACAACAAGTGTTTTGAAGACATGATTAGGGCATTTGATAGAGAAGATTTAGTGAAGTTATCGGAATTAATTCAAGTCAGATTAAACTTAACTGAAATTGCAGATGACAAAGAGAAAGAGCTCTGGGTAGAATTGAAAAGGCTTTTTGAACTTGATCCAAGTGATAGCTTATGGAAGTTTGAAGCTCATAATCTTGGTACAAAATGGAACTTGTATGATACATGTGGAGTACACCATGTGTCTACACAAGCTGGAGTTGATGTCTTCATGTTAGTTGAAAAAGAGTATCCATTAAGAGCAGCTACCCTTCTTGTGATGATTTCAGCTAAACTTAGAGTTGATGATGAAACTGAAATGGAAAAAGAACAACTTTAGCAGATTCACAATCAATGTGAAGGACAGATGAAGGCTGAAAGACAAAGAAGATAGAGTGTTTGGAAGAATCCCCTCAATATCAAGGTTGAAGGTTTAATTCAAGAAACTTGTTGATTTGGAGATAAATCACAAGTTTAGGGGAGGATTGTTGGGAATTAAACACTTGACAGTTTGTACTGCTGAAGAATACACTAACAGTACTAACTGAGTTAGTACTGCCAGTGTAAATATTAGTACTGCTAGGTATAAATGTTTGTACTGCTAGTATACTGAAGACTGCTTATGAAGATGGTACTGCTATAGAAGACGCATTTTGTGATAAGTATAGAATAGATTCAGTATATACCTTATAAAATTAGAAGATATGTATATTGTATATGAACAGTTATCTTGTAAAGGACTCCTTGTGCCTATAAAAGGAGGTCCTAGGTTAAGGTGTTAGATATCGTTAACCGTATACTTTTTGTTAAGCTTCAAGGTTGTAAACCCTAGTGATATTCAGATCACTCGTATTATTTGCTTAATAATATTGAATCGTTTTGGTTATAATTGTTTCACAAATTAATGTTCCATTGATCATACTACACTGTTTATGTTCTTCTATCCACTAAAAAGTAGATTCCGCATACTTTTTGGTGTGCATCAAAGTTTCAAACAAGCTAAGCAAGATCCGTGTTTAGGATCCACAATTTTGAAGTTGAGATGTGATAGTCTCTTGTGCCAGAGCCAGTTTGCATTAATTGAGGCTTTTTCATAGAAGCAAGTCTTTGAACTTGCTTGAGCAGATGTCATGTTGATAACGTATACATCCCCGATTCTTGGAGAGATTAAAACAACTTCATTTCTTTGATTGAAAATCACGCCTTGTTTCTTGGTGAACAGAACTTTAAAGTTATCATCACACAGCTGACTGATGCTGACTAGATTGTGTTTTATTCGGTTCACATAGGCGACTTTTGCGAAACTTATACCATTATAGTTAACTGAACAAAATCCTTCAGTGTTCCCTGTTGAGTTGTCACCAAAGACCACTGTTGGACTTGGTTTCTCCGTGTATCTGTGCAGACACTGCTTTACTCCTGTCATGTGTCTCGAGCATCCACTATCTAGATACCAGACTGATATTTCCATATCACCCTGCACAGATACATTAAAAATGGTTAGTTTCTTTTATGAACCCACTTTTCTGTGGGTTCATGAGACTGCTGTATAGCAGTCTTGGATGTCCTCAATGCAGGAACAAATTGAGTGGAAGCTGTCTTGATGTGAAATCTCGCTTCATGATTATAGCTCCCACAGATTAGTCAACCTGGATATTCAGCACACTCATCAAAGTGATGATTATTAAGTTCACTGTACTTGTACTGCTTGTAAGTTTTTGAGTGTTTGACATGTGGACTTTAAGATTTGAGATGTCTGAGTGTTCTCAGCATAACCATGTGGTGCTGATGCTCCTTGGTCAGGTAATCAGGTCCTTTGCATACATTACATAATGTGGAGAAATTAACTCTATGTTTATGTTTAATAGAGTTTGAGCTTGAACATCTTAACCAAGGTTTTGAGGTGTCAGTGATTAATGATGATGTGGTTAGTAGTTGGATTTTCTCTTTTAACCCTTGAACTTCTTCAACAAGATTTGTCAAGAGTTGCTCAGGGAGAGTGATTACTTTTGATGACCTGTCAGAGGTTTTCTTCAGTGAAGGTCTACTAGAAGTTGTTTTCACAGATACCTCGACAACTTCATCTCTCTCTTCGAAGGTTTGTCCTGAGAGAGAGACATTGCCTACATCCTTGGTGAAACCTTTTGGATTCACACCTATGAGTTTGGACAAAATGGTAAGACTATTAGTACTCACTGATTCGCTATCAGTGAGGCTGTCATAAGTGCCCTGAGAACTTTCAGAGACTTGAAGAGATGAACTTAATACTCTTTCAGTGTCACATGTTGGCATGTCTTTAGAGAAGTTATTTTCTTCAACAATATAGGATGAATTACTTGAATTAGATTTATCAGATTTATCAAATTTTGTTGCTTTTGAAAAATTTTGATCATTTATCTGACTCTTTCCACCCATCCCAATTGTATTTTTGACAGAGACATGATTTCTGATAAGCCTTTCCATACGATTGGTTGAAGACTTCCATTTGTAAATGGTTACTTCTAACTTTGAGACTTTGTCTCTGAGTTCTTGGTTAGTCTTTGTAAGCTTATCATTGGTGCTCTAAAGAGCCATACAGTGGTTTTTAATGTTCTTAAGGTCAAATAATTCATTTCTGCTCTCAACAAATCTTTGTTGAAGAGAGTTAAATTTGTTGAAAAAATTTGCTCTCTGTTCTTCCACAAAGTGGAGATCAACAATGGCGTAGTCAAGAGTATGTTTCCTATCAGGAGTATCATCCATATTAAGAAGTTTTTGTACCTTTTTTACGGCGATTTCAACCCAATTCCTTGACCTGGCATCATTCTTTCCCACTGATGGTTCATCATCTGCTAGTGCCATGTATGGCCTTATCATGTGAGGAATATCATCTTTTGAGGACTGTTCTTCTATATCCCAGTCATGTTTTTTAGCAACCAATCCTTTGCTCTCCCTGTCTCTACCCTTCTGTCCTGATGTTGAAGGTTGTTTACTTTTCTCTTTATTAGAGAGTTTTTGTTTTAAGAGAGTGATTGTACAATAAATTGCACGACCAGGCCTTCGATGATGATCAAAGGATTTATGGGGTGTTGGGATTACGCCAAGCTTGTCTTTAACCTGAAATTAGAAATACTGAAACACTATGTTAAGTGATTGCGCAGGGGTTGGACCCTGCGAACCACCTCCGGCGTGCGAGTAAGTATGTGTTATGGTAGGTTTGTAGTAAGTTGAGAGAGTTAAGTTGGTGCTCAGTTAACATACCATGGTTATGGCCCGTCTAATGCTATTTATAGGGGAGAAATAGGCTTTAGAGGGCGGTTTCACTTTGTTCAGAGATCATGGGGGCGTCCCATGATTTGTGGTAACCGCTAGGGCTTTGTAGCCCACGATCTCTACTTTGGCGGGAAAGCCTAAAGGAAGAGGAGACGTGGGTATGACCAGGTCAAGGTAGCTCTCCGTTGTAGTTCCTTCGTAGGAGATACCCCGAAGGGCTTAAGGCTTCGATTGGTGGATTCCCACATGGTAACCACTTCATAGATGAATGGTTTTACGCCAATGAAACGTTTTAGGAGATTAACCTGGGCCTCCGAAGAGAGGGCTTCACACAGGCTCGAAGGGGAGTCCTTCGACCCGTTTGGAGGGTACATCATCAAGCCCCCATTCGAAAGTGATATATACGTACGAGTATAAATTGCATTCGACTCAAAAAACATGTTACACTCTATCCCTTTCATCACAAATTCGTACGAGGAAGGATAAGTGCTTAAACAGACTTTGCGCAATAAATGCGGCTAATAAATATGCAACTACCACCCTATGCTATAGCAGCTAGGATTTCGGTAACCACAAACATCTTTTCAAAATTTAAAGAACAATTTAGAGTCCGTGTATGTCTCGGATTATAACTGCACGTGGATGGCTAGGATAAAGCTACAAAGGATATACATAAACCCTTCATAATCCTAACCCTAGATCACTTTTTCTTTTGCGCCCAAAATACACATACACAACACTGTGCTTCGTGCTTCGGTTGAGCTTAAAGGTAATTATTCCTCCCCAATCCTTTGTCCTTTTGCTCTCATAGTTTCTAATTCAAAATGAGCATGGCAGCGAAAAGAATTATTAGGGAGCAAAAATGTACTCTATCAGAGCAGGCTTTGACAGAATTTCTTGGAAAATACCCCATACCCAGGGAGTTTAAAGTGATCCTTTCAAACGAAAACCAAAATATTTTTGATGCTCCTCCTGGGTATGTGGGGCTTTATGTTCATGCATTTACAGAATCCAACTTTAGGATTCCTATTCATCCCTTAATCCTAGAATTCTTACAATATTATCAAGTACATATTTCAAGGTTGAATCCATTTGGCCTAGCCAAGTTGACCACATACATTGTTGTGTGCAAAGCTTATGGCTATGAACCGACTCTGACTGTTCTTAGAGGGTTCATCAACCTTTGCCCGGGTGGTGATTGGATAACCTTGGCCAAGAGATGTGAGTATGATGTGCCTTGTTTAATTGCTAAACCCTTTGCCAATATAAGAAAATGGAAAGGCTTGTTCTTTTATGTACAAAACACGATCATACCTTCAAAATATCCAGCCTTACTAGATAAAGCATTCCGGTTTGACGAGAAACATTTTGATGACCCTTTACCATATTGTATAAAGAGCAATCCCCTCTACCAGCTTCTGGCACGCCACCCTTTTGATGTTCAAACATTTCCTGAGCCGGTTCTTTATATGTCGGACATCATTGATCATTGGGAAGGCTCTCCGCTGAAACCTGAGATAATGTGTGAAGGGAAAAGTATGTATATACCTATTTAAAATAAAGTAAAATACTTATCTGCTGATATTTATCTTTTCTCCTTTGTTTGTTGCAGGAATGACATTCAGAAATTTTGTTGTTCCCCGTGGTACAGGAGAAGTTAGTTTCATCCCCAAAGATCCAAAAAATGTGAGCTATGGAGTAGGCTCTCCGTCAATATCAGTTAACGATGAAGAGACCCCACACTTTGTGGAAAATGTAGCAGATTCTGATGACCCCCTTATCAAGGAATTTCAAGCGAGGCTCGCACGGTCCTCCGGCATATCAGACAAGAAGAGTAGGAAAGGAAGAGTTGCTATGTCTGTGAAAACTCCTCCGAAAAGGAAATTATCTCTTCCAACCCCTTCGACAAGAACGGTTAAACCCAAAAGCTCTCATGCTAAAACCTTCGTGCCTACCACCCTAAAGATTCCCGAAGATCAAACTCCTAGTAAGTGAAAATTTACATGCATAATAGATACCACACTTCATGCAGCTGACTGTTATATCTTTCGCAGGTTTGCCTGATACGAAGGAGCTTCCGAGTGCCCTTGCGTGTCACCAATTGGTTGACAAGATGACACCTCCCAGTTGGAAAGGGATTTTAGACAATATGTCAATGGAGGAACTTTGTAACTTTCATTCCAAGAGCTATGCTAGACAGGCTGTTTTGGATAATCATCTTAATTCTCGAACAAGGGAATTGGTGCAAACGGTGGTGGCTGTGAGGGGTAAAATGGATGCTATTTTAGCCAAAGAGAAGGATAGGGATCATTAGTATGATGAATTGGAAGCCAAGTGCAAAGAAGCATTGGAGGATTTAGAGAAGAATCCAATTGTCCAAGATATGCGAATGAAAAGCAATAGTCTCGAAGGACAGTTGAGGGAATCTTGTGAGAGATTGCGGGTGGAGGAGGCTAAGGTCTCTAGTTATAAAGCACAGATTACAACACTTAATTCCACATGTGTAAGTCTCGAAGCCGAAAAGGCTAGATTGGTTGAGTAGGATGTCCAGCTTTGAGAGGAGATTGATGAACTTAAACTTCAATGTGAGAAATTGAGGAAGGATAGAGTTGAGGTGGTCTCGAAGGTTGTTCCTCATGTTGCAATGGAATTGTACCATTGTGATGAGGTGGGGGAAGTCATTGGGAGGCTGGTGAACGTGGCCATTTTCTATGGTACATGTGTGACATTAGAAGAAATTGCTCAAACAAAGAAACCTGTGGTTTTGTCGGAGATACCCTACTATCGTCCGAATTCTGAGCAAGAGTATAATGATGCTGGCAATGCGTTCACTACAGAAGAGTACCCTTTCCTTACCGAAGCAACCAAAGACCCTTCAGCTTCAATAGAAGATCTCCTGGCAAAGAAACCGAGGAAGGTTCAGCCCCCCTCTCCAACCAAGAAGACTGCATCCATGAGGCCTCCGTCTCCATCAAAGAACCCCAATTTCTCGAAAAATGCATGAGGGCTGCCATGTTGGCAGTAATTTAGTCTTAAGGGTGACTTGTACCCTTTTTGAACAATGTCCCATTATGCTTGTTAGGCTTGTACCTATTTGGTTTGACATTTTTTTTTTTTTGCTTCATGCTGGGCTTTGGCCCATGCTTCGAACAATTGCTTTAGCATTTTTTGATGGCTTTGACCACGCATGGTCTTAGTAGTACCATTTAAGGGATAATGTCCCTTTTTTAATGTCATGCTTTTCTTCTCTTACGCTTATATTAAACGTACACATACAACCTAAGGTTATAACCTTATTGTGTGTATTTTGGACCAAGATTTTTAGCAATCATATAATTTGACTGCGACAGAGGGTCGCGACCCACTCCGTCTTTATCCTTAAGTTGCGAAGGGCTTAGAATACCCTAAGACTTTATAGGAAAGTTAATGTGAATTGTAATGGGTGTTATTTTTATACAAGACATGTGCCTTGCTTCATCCTTCGACATTGAAACTTGTAAAGTACTTGGCTGAACAAATCTTTGTTGTAAATAACAAAACAAGAGATTTGAGGGAAATGCGTTATATCATTAAGTGGGTAGGGAGGATTACATCATTTTAAGAAATGAATACTAAGACACCTACCATTAATGCTTCTTTCCCCAAGTGAGAAGAATGTGTTACATGAATTTGAAAAAACAAACTGAGTGCTTTTAATAATAGTAAGTCTTATATGTAAAACTTACGAAGGTTGGTACCATTCCAAGTCCTATCCATGATCTCACCATTAAGCGTTGCGAGCTTGTAGGCTCCATTGCCGTAGGCTTCAGATATGACGTAGGGTCCTTCCCATGTGGGCCCTAGCTTGCCTTCGAACTCGGCCTTGCTAGCGCTGTTTAACCGAAGGACATATTCACCTGGCTTGAAAGTGGAAGGTCGAACTTGGTTGTTGTAGTACTTTTCAAACTTCTGTTTGTAGATAGCCTCCCTGATTGAGGCTATTTCTCTTCTTTCTTCAAGAAGATCAAGGTTTTCCCGAAGCCTTTCCTCATTTGTCTTTTCTTCAAAGGTCTGAATGCACTCTGTTTCAATGCTTATTTCAGAAGGTATGACCGCCTCCGTTCCATAAGTGAGGCTAAAAGGAGTCTCCCCATGGCTTGACTTGGGGTACGTCCTATGCGCCCACAGAACTTGGGGTAGTTCGTCTACCTACCCATGATGGCTTCGTCCTAACCTCTTCTCAATTCCGTTAATAATGTCCCTATTGGTGACTTCAACTTGCCCATTACCCTGAGGATGGTAGACGGAAGTGAATGATTGTTTGATCTTTAAGCCATCGCAAAAGACCGGGAATACCTCTTCGGCGAACTGCTTTCCATTATCAGATATGATGATTTGAGGAACCCCGAATCGACAGATTATGTGTTCCCACACAAACTTTTCCATCTGCCTTCCTGTTACTGATGCCAAAGGCTTGGCTTCAACCCATTTGGTGAAATAGTCTATGGCTACGATCAAGAATTTGACTCCTCCTGGAGCCATCGGTAAGGCCCCGACTATATCAATTCCCCACTGACAGAAGGGCCATGCCGAAGTGATGGAGGTCATGTCTTGCTTAGGCATTCTTGGAACTTAAGAGTGGATCTGGCATGCTTCGCACTTTTGTATTATCTCTATTGCGTCCCTGTGCATAGACGGCCAATAATATCCGAGCTTCATTATTTTTGAGACAACGGAACGAGGGCATGCGTGTAGACCGCAAGATCCTTCATGTACTTCATAGATGATGTTCGAAGCCTGTTTTGGTCCCACACAACGAAGCCATGGAGATAAGAAAGATCTCCTGTAGAGATTGTCCCCGATAAGTCTATATTGGGGAGCTTTGACCCTGACCTTTCGAGCAAGCTTAGGATCTTCTGGTAAGATACCACTGATCAAATACTCCCTAATTGGAGTCATCCAATTGGTGCCTTCTTCGGGTACGATGTCAGACACTTCACCTCGTTTGATTGACCTATCAGCCAATACTTCCACTAAAACCTCCTTTGTTAGATGAGCAAATGCCATCGAAGCTAGCTTGCTCAAAGCATCCGCTTTCTTGTTTTGGTTTCTGCGAACATGTGCTATCTCATAGGATGCGAAACCCTGAAGAAGTTCTTTGGCTTTATCCAAATATTGTTTGATGGTGGGCTGCCTTGCTTCATAAGAGCCCTTGATTTGGTTAGCGACTAGCTGCGAGTCCACAAAAATGGAGAGGTTTCGAACCTCCATATCCTTTGCGAGTCGAAGACCGGCTAACAAAGCTTCGTACTCAGCTTCATTGTTGGTAGCTTCAAACTCAAAACGTAATGCATAAGTATACTCCTTTCCTTCCGGACTGACCAGCATTAGACCTGCTCCCGAACCATCAGAGCTTGAGGCTCCGTCTGTGCATAGTTTCCACCCCTCCTTCGTCTTTGGGGGCTTTTCTTTTGGGATTTCCTTGTCTTGGCTAGGTCCGGAGGGTGTTTCAGCAAGAAAGTCTGCAAGTATCTGGCCTTTGACGGAGTTTCGACCTTTGTACTCTATGTCATGCTCCCCCAGTTCGATGGCCAATTTAGCCACTCTACCCGATTTCTCAGGCTTTGATAATATCTGTTTAATTGGCTTGTCGGTCAATACTGTGATGGGATGAGCTTGGAAGTACCTTCGAAGACGCCTTGCGGCATAAACCAAATCTAGGATAAGCTTTTCCAACTCCGGATAGTTCAACTCGGCCCCTTGCAGGACCCTGCTAACAAAGTAAATCGAGACTTGCTTTTTATCCCTTTCTGCCAAAAGAACAGCACTAATGCTTTCGAAGGATGCCGCAATGTACATGAACAACACTTCGCCTTTGATTGGGGCTGTGAGTGTTGGTAAGATATCCATGAATTCCTTCAGCTTTTGGAAAGCGGCTTCTGCATCACAACTCCATTGGAAAGTCTTTTTATCCGTACACCCCTTGAGTGTTTTGAAAAATGGTAAAGAACGATCTGCCCCTTTTGACAGGAATCTGTTGAGTGCTGTGAGCTTCCCATTCAGGCTTTGCACCTCTTTCAATGACTTTGGAGCTTGTAGATCAGTGATGGCTTTGACTTTTGAAGGGTTAGCTTTGATCCCTTGCTTTGTAATTAGGTGCCCCAAGAATTGTCCTTCTTCCACACCAAAGGAACACTTCTTTGGGTTAAGCTTCATGTTGATTGCCCTCAATTGATCGAAGGTTTCTTGAATATCGGAGAGTAGGTCTTCCTCAGTCCTACTTTTTATTACCATGTCATCAACGTAGGCTTCCAGGTTCCTTCCTATTTGCTTGTATAAGGCTTTGTCTACCAAATGTTGATAAGTTGCCCCTGCGTTCTTTAGAACGAAGGGCATTTTCTTGTAACAATAGACACTCTTTCCTGTGTAGAAGGCTGCCTTCTCCTCATCTTCCTCCGCCATTTTTATTTGGTGATACT
Source organism: Artemisia tridentata subsp. tridentata (assembly GCA_021014915.2). NCBI lineage: Eukaryota > Viridiplantae > Streptophyta > Magnoliopsida > Asterales > Asteraceae > Artemisia > Artemisia tridentata. The sequence continues at coordinate 294,520,344 of CP139505.1, read as the reverse complement.
CTTTGTAGGCATCAAGAAAACATTTCAAACGGAACCCCGAGAGGGATTCGACCTTCCAATCAATTTCTGGCAGAGGGTAGCAGTCCTTCGGGCAAGCTTTGTTGATGTCGGTGAAGTCAACACACATTCGCCACCCTCCGTCACTCTTCTTTACCATAACTGGATTAGCTACCTGATGCGCGTGTGCGTATGCTCTAATTTATACCCACGGTATGTCGTTGTGGTTTTAGCAGTATTCAAGTTTTAAATTTATATTTAGCCGACTTATCAATAACACACACACTTTAACGAGCAGTGTACCCGGTCAGTATGAATATAATGGTAAGTAGAGTGTCGATCACTAAGAGTGGAACGTATTATCTAGTTATCCTAATCAGTATTTTAATATCTTAAGTTAGCTATACAACCTAATCTAACGCAATGGGGTTTCAGCCTGAGAGACAGGCACGGTTTGGTTGCAATTAAATAATAAACTAAACTAATAGGCACGAATCAGCGAGTAGCACACACGTACACAGATAAATACTTGAGACAATAACAAGACCTGTCCTGATAGTTAAGTAGCTTGTCACTTGTTTTATTGCTAGTTTTATATGAAGTGTATAGTTCGATGCAACGCACCGAGATTAAGTCTTTTCTCGTTGGCTCTAATCTTATCGGCGAGTAAACCCTTAATGATTACTTATGACTATCCTATTTATCTTTCTTCCTACTTTTCTACAGACGATAGAATACATAGGCGATCTAATAAATAGGCGAGGGCAGAGGCATGGCGACCCGATCAACGCTCAGCTAGACACAGAGGTTATTAATGCACTAATAAAAGTCACCAAAGACATCAACATATAAACTTTAATTAATGGGAAAGCAGTTTTAAGGGAGTGCAACCTTTCCGTTGTCACATTACACAAGCCACCAATCCTGATGAATTAAAGTTTACTAACACAATAAAACAAAACTACTTAATGAATTAAATACATGCAGGACCTTCTTACAGCTCTTGTATCTTCGTTAAAGGTGTGTCTTGTGCTGCTACTTCGACTGAATTCTGCCTTAGGTTTATGTGGTCTTCGGTCTTCTAAAACTAGGGCTCTCGAAATTCGTCTGGTCTTGGGGTATTTATAGTTTCTGTCTGAGGGTAAGATGCGGCGCATCTAATAAGTAGATGCGGCGCATTGACTTAACTTCGCGTAGGGTCCAAGATTAATATATTCAGGAATATTCGTACACCGCCAGAAGATGCGGCGTAACTCCATTCTCAGATGCGGCGCATGTCCTTGCTGTCTTGGATCGTATCTTGTGAAATCTTGATAGTGATGCGCCGTATGTAATAAGCAAGATGCGGCGTATCTGGAGCAGAATGTCTTGATCTTGTACATTTCAGTAGACTCTTAACTTCTTGCTTGTTTTGCTCCATAATTAGTCCAAAATCGCCAAGTTTCACATAATACTTGTTTTTGCCTGAGAATTACAAAAGTAAACATTAACGTATCAATTCTCACAGATAATATAATAAAACAAGTCAAATAAATAGGATAAATGATGGTAATAAAATGTACTTATTTGAGTTCATCAAATATCCCCCCACTTGAACTTTACTTGTCCTCAAGTAAACCTTAGAATTAATCTTATGAAAATGTATCCTAAAAGATATTAGGATTTATTTTTATATTTAAGCATGTATTCATTTTTGTCATAATCACACAACCAAACACTTAACGAATTAGAAGTAAAATAAAATATTCTGATAAAAGCAAATCTAATCGTTTAACTGTCCAGTCGTGACGAATATTCTATCATAGGCTTGGCAAGTATACGCATCTCCCCCACTAAAGCCAAGGAATAACAAGTCTAAAGCGGTAAAAAAGGTTTGTAGGCTTAAAGGTTAATCATTCTTCTTAATCTCTATCGATCTCAAATTCCAGAAAAGGCGACAAAATCACAAATACATGATCGAATCCACGAACACGATACTTGCAATTGCTCAAATCCTTAACTCGAATAGGCTAAAGATAGGACCAAGTAATCTTCACCAATAATATTATATCAAAAAGGGCGAAAAAATCATAAATACATAGCCGAATCCACGACTACGATACTTAAGATTGCTCAAATCCCTAATCTCAATAAATCAAAGGTTTGGATAAAGAATAATATAGGGTATGGATAATATTTGGGATACAAATTGGTGTAAAATGAAAAATAAACAAAACAGATAAATTAAAATCCTAAGTGTGGTTAATCACTATCCCAACCATCCCATGAATAAGACTCATATCATAGAATAACTCACGCTTTAACACTTGAAACACACACTTTAGGTAGACACGAATTATACTCAACAAGATTTCAATCAAAGAATAACCTTTAGTAGGCGTTCCCATAATGTTCAACTCCCATTCAATCCATAGGTATAATATACAACAAATAGTGGTGATATCGACCACTTAATACAAAACTTTACATAAGTTGGTAAAAACAAACTTCCAACTTTTCCTTTTTGTTTTTCTTTTCTTATTTTTTCGATTTTTTTTTTTATTTTTTTTTATTTTTTATTTTTTATTTTTTTTTTTAAACATAAACATAGATGTGTAAAATTTCACCACATCACTATAATGATAACTCTGGATAATTTTTCCATACTTTTCATGACTTCAGAAATAACGGTAATAGTGAAAGTAGTAAACACACGAAAAATAAACTCAAAGATATACAATATTTACTTTCACTCCAATTGCATTGTGCAATTTCCCGACCTAACCAAAGATAATGAATTATGCACGCGAACTGGTAATGTAAGGAAACACACTTTGCCTAAAGCAATTAACCAACCACGGATTTTAATCTACAGGGTAGGCTAAGGTGTAAGGGTGTAACGATACATTATAACAAAGGTGTAAGAAACGAAAGGAATGGCTCTGAGTGTTTTTCTAGGGGTATCTTACTCTAAAAGTGAGAGTAACAAAAGGGTTTATACGGGGGTTAACTAACCAGTGTAGTTAGCTAATAACATATAACATATAAAGGCTATTTGGGTGTAATCCTAGAATTTTACCAATTTAGACAAGTCATTCCAATTATATAAAATAATACTTATTATGGTGGTCTCGAATAGTATACAAGCCAAGTTCTAAAGTTTACAAGTCACCGGCACACTCATAGATTTGTGAATTTTTAAAAATCACAATTTTTGAAAATAACGTTATGTGTGCAGCTATGCAACTTAGATCTCAAACAAAAACATGCTAAAAATTTTAAATTTTGATATATTAAGCACATTTTAAGCATAATTTTTGAAAAAGTTTAGTACAAGTAAGTGTTCTAATTCTCCAATCCCCCCACTTAAGTTAAACAACGTCCTCGTTGTTTGTATCAAAGGTTAAAAACTGCAAAATAAAAGAATTAGAACAGAAAAACTCCCCTGAGATTTGCTCGGTATGATCCTCCATTATTTGTATAAGAGCAAAAATCAACTTCTTGTGGATTAGAACGTTTAAGCTTCATATTGATGTATCCACAGAAAATGCAGGAATCTATAATACCACCAAGACTTTAAACACACCTAAGTTAAGATGGTTCAAACTTGCATAATACATTAGTAGTTAGTAAAAATAAAATGTAAAAATTAAAACTGAAAATCATCAGGTCAGTCGATGCGCCGTATCTTATGGAAGAAGATACGCCGTATCGAGCCTGGAATAATTACGAATCAGAATAAAAGATGCGTCGCATCCTTAACCAGGGATGCGCCGCATTAAAATAAACTGACAAAAAGTTTTAAAGTCAAAAGTAAAAATGCAGAAAAATAAAGTAAGATATGACCAGTGCAGGAGATGCGTCGCATCTTGGATTGAGATGTGCCGTATCTGCTGCGGGCCTGACTGACTCGACATAGAACAGAATAGTAAAAATTCTCCAGGTTGTCTCCCGGTCAGCACTTGTCTTTATTCCAGAGTCTTCAAGTTAGACTCACGTTCAGCTCTTTAATATCGATCATTGAAGGAGTCGGAAACATCGCGCTCCCTCATCGCCAATTCAGTAACATTGAACATTCCTTGCTCGTCCTTAATTTCCATGCCGTTCTTATTTAATATCTGTATAAATAAAGTTCTGTCCCTTTCGGTTAGAGATGACAAAATGATAGACAGGAAATTCTTATTATTAAATAGGCACAAATATGCAAGGTGAGGTGGTAGTTCAATAAACACATCATTATTCAAATTCGTATGCTCAACTATTCTCCTACGTTTGTTAATTACTACGCAATCATACCACTCGTCATCAGAATCATTAACAATATCGCGTCTAAGTTCGGTGGGTACATTAAGGTCAATAAATTCCTCAAAGTTCTCATGATTAGGATTAGTTGAGTTGTTTTGAATCAATGTTTCTCCCATGAGCCTAGCTTCAAGATCGAGGTCCATACGCTCTCTTAATCCTAGCACATAGATGCCTCTAATTATGCTTTTAACAGGATCTTGGCACTTATAGACTAGTTTATTATTCCCTACCCTTAATGAGATTTTTCTTTTAAACACATCATCATTTAGCATGGGCAGTAGACAAGAAAGGTATTCCAAGGATTAAAGGAATCTTAACATCCTCGGGCATATCTAATATAACAAAATCTACAGGGAAAATAAACTTCTCAATCTTAACTTGCACATTATTAGCAATCCCTTCAGTCGTTTTACCATTTTATCAGCCAATTCATTAAGTAACTTAGTTGGTGCTAATTTTCCTAGTCCTAGGGTAGTGAATGTCTTAAGGGGCATTACACTAACGCTAGCTCCTAAGTCAGCTAACACATTATTGAAAGATATATCATTAATTGAACAAGGTAAAGTAAAACTTCCTGGGTCCTTTTCTTTATGAGGCAAGGCATTTAAGTCGGTTGCAGAGCCCTCTTCTTTCATTGTAGCCTTGATCTCCTCTTCAATCTTTGTCTTCTCTTTGAGTAGTCTCCTTAAACTGATTGAAGAATTAAAGAAAAATTCGGGTCTTGCACCATCATTACCATTCATTAGTCTTCTAGGAAAAGGAATGTTAGGAGTGACTTCTTCAGTGGTGCTTATGGCCTTGACATGATCTCTTGGGTTGGTTTCAGTTGAGCTAGGTAAACTTCTGTATCCGCTTTCTTGAAGAACTTTGCTCATTTGACCAATTTGTTGTTCCAATGCTTTGATCGAAGCTCCTTGATTTCTTGTAATAGTGTCCGTTGAAGCTCGGATTTCTTTGATCATAACAGTATTCTCTTCATGTCTTTTAGCAGCATCGGCCATAATTTGCTTTAGAGTGTCATCTAAAGTCTGCCTCCTTTCTTGATAAGCGGGATTAAAGTTGTTCTTTTGATAGAATCCCGGGGTGGCTTCCCTAAATCTTCCTGAAGGTCGGAATGGTTGTCCAAATTGGGTGTAATATGCTTCTTCAAACGTCTCACTTTCATTCTTATTCGGGCAATCTTTAGTGTAGTGAGGTCCTTCGCATTTTTCACATCCAACTTGGGAAGCATACACTTTTTCATCACGCTTCTTCATCTCTCTACTAATTTTATCCAATTGAGCTTGAATAGCAGCAAACCCGTCAAAATTAGTGCTGCTCTTAGATCTAGTAGAGGTCCCATCGTGCCATTTTTTAGAATGATCAGCAGCTTCTTGGATAGCTTTCCTAGCATTGGCTGTACTCATTTGAGGCACAGCTCCCTTAGCGTCTAAGATTTGTCTAGTAGGCACGTCCAATCCTTGATAAAACAATATTATCTCCTGCATAGGGGTTAGATAGTGTTGAGGACATTTTACAAGTACGTCTTTAAATCGTTCCCAAGCTTGATAAAGAGTTTCATCAGGCTCTTGCTTGAAACTGTTGATAGCCTCCATCTTTTTAGCAGTCTTAGCAGGTGGACAATATCTCTTCAGGAATTTGCTCTTCAAATCTTCCCATGTAGTGATTGAACTAGCAGGTTCATTCCTTAGCCACTTGTTAGCAGCTCCTTTTAGCGAGATTGGAAAGATTCTTAGCATGAGTTGATCGTCAGTGACTCCTTCTGAAGTAAACAAATCCGCAATCTCGAGGACCTTTTCAACATGCTCATTAGCATCCTCATGTTCCGATCCACTGAAAGCATTTTCTCTTAGCTCCTTGAGAAACTGACCCTTCAATTCAAACTTTGACTTATCATCAAACTTTGGTCTAGCAACTCCTGAAGTGTAATCAGCACGGGTTTTGTTCATGTATTCCTCCATAGTTGTGTTTTCGCCCATTGCTTCTGTTTCTTCTTCCTCTTTCTCTTCAGAAAAATAATCAAGCTCGAATGAACTTGAGATATCAAAGCTTTTTGTGTTGAAAAGCCTTTTAAGCGAATGAAAAGCTCGTTCAGGATCTTCGAAAGGTTGAATCAAGTTCTTCGTAGAACTCCTGGTCATGCACTTCCTGAAACTATCACAAAAGCATCAGTAGGGTATGTTCAAGAAAGTAATATATCAGAAAATCAACAACGAAAACGGAATACGAAAAATTAAAGTTACTGATATCTGCAGACGATGCGCCGTATCCAAAAAGTTGGATACGCCGTATCTTATAATCGTTAAAATTTAATCAGACTTTATTCAGAAAATAGATACGCCGCTTAGAAATTAGAATGCGCCGTATCAGTTTTAATTATCAAAAATCAATATACTTATTAAAATTAAATGCGTCGTATTAACAAAAGTTAATGCACCGTATTTTCTTTACGTTTCAAAATACAAGATTTTTGATTCAGAAGATACGCCGTATCGACAAAAATCGATGCGTCGTATCTGTTTACTAATTCGAAAACTGTTTTTAATTAAAATAATAGATACGCCGTATCTGTAAAAACAGATGCGCCGTATCGCGTTATCGCTTAGAAAAAAATTTCTTATTAAAAACAGAATACGCCGTATCTTGGGGAAAGATGCGCCGTATTCGAATTAATTAAACGTGTTGTATTTTATAAAAATTAAACGCAATACGCCGTATCTAAGAAAATAGATGCGCCGTATCGTTTGAATAAGCTCAGTAGAACGATAGCAGAATACAGAAAATACGAAAAATAAAAACAAATAAAAACAAACGAAAATAAACAAAAACAAAAACACACAAAAACAGAAAATATGCAAAATAATACAATGAATGCAATTTAACCTAATATACAACAGAGTTAGTGGTTAGATTAAAATTAAAAACCTAATTAAAATACTAATCAAATTAACAGATAATAACAATTCACTCCCCGGCAGCGGCGCCAAAAACTTGATGTGTTGTGTGCGTATGCTCTAATTTATACCCACGGTATGTCGTTGTGGTTTTAGCAGTATTCAAGTTTTAAATTTATATTTAGCTGACTTATCAATAACACACACACTTTAACGAGCAGTGTACCCGGTCAGTATGAATATAATGGTAAGTAGAGTGTCGATCACTAAGAGTGGAACGTATTATCTAGTTATCCTAATCAGTATTTTAATATCTTAAGTTAGCAATACAACCTAATCTAACGCAATGGGGTTTCAGCCTGAGAGACAGGCACGGTTTGGTTGCAATTAAATAATAAACTAAACTAATAGGCACGAATCAGCGAGTAGCACACACGTACACAGATAAATACTTGAGACAATAACAAGACCTGTCCTGATAGTTAAGTAGCTTGTCACTTGTTTTATTGCTAGTTTTATATGAAGTGTATAGTTCGATGCAACGCACCGAGATTAAGTCCTTTCTCGTTGGCTCTAATATTATCGGCGAGTAAACCCTTAATGATTACTTATGACTATCCTATTTATCTTTCTTCCTACTTTTCTACAGACGATAGAATGCATAGGCGATCTAATAAATAGGCGAGGGCAGAGGCATGGCGACCCGATCAACGCTCAGCTAGACACAGAGGTTATCAATGCACTAATAAAAGTCACCAAAGACATCAACATATAAACTTTAATTAATGGGAAAGCAGTTTTAAGGGAGTGCAACCTTTCCGTTGTCACATTACACAAGCCACCAATCCTGATGAATTAAAGTTTACTAACACAATAAAACAAAACTACTTAATGAATTAAATACATGTAGGACCTTCTTACAGCTCTTGTATCTTCGTTCAAGGTGTGTCTTGTGCTGCTACTTTGACTGAATTCGGCCTTAGGTTTATGTGGTCTTCGGTCTTCTAAAACTAGGGCTCTCGAAATTCGTCTGGTCTTGGGGTATTTATAGTTTCTGTCTGAGGGTAAGATGCGGCGCATCTAATAAGTAGATGCGGCGCATTGACTTAACTTCGCGTGGGGTCCAAGATTAATATATTCAGGAATATTCGTACACCGCCAGAAGATGTGGCGTAACTCCATTCTCAGATGCGGCGCATGTCCTTGCTGTCTTGGATCGTATCTTGTGAAATCTTGATAGTGATGCGCCGTATGTAATAAGCAAGATGCTGCGTATCTGGAGCAGAATGTCTTGATCTTGTACATTTCAGTAGACTCTTAACTTCTTGCTTGTTTTGCTCCATAATTAGTCCAAAATCGCCAAGTTTCACATAATACTTGTTTTTACCTGAGAATTACAAAAGTAAACATTAACGTATCAATTCTCACAGATAATATAAGAAAACAAGTCAAATAAATAGGATAAATGATGGTAATAAAATGTACTTATTTGAGTTCATCACTAACCATGTTTGGTATTTCACTTCTCTTAGAATTCCTGCTCGTACAAGTTCATCCACCTCTTTGCAAGCGGCTGCGTTCCTTTCAGGTGCCAGGCTTCGTCGCTTCTGCTTAATTGGTTCTATGTGCTTGAACTCATTAAGCTTATGCTCTGTGCCGAAGGGCTTGCCATCAATTATAAGAGTCCGAGGAACCCCTGTCATGTCTGAATATGTCCATGCGAAGACATCCTTGTTGGCTTTGAGTAGCTTCTCCAATTCTGCCTTAAAGTTGGCAGGGAGTTGCTTTCCAATTACCACCGTTTGCTCTGGATAGAGCTCATTTACCACAATACGTTCTTCGGCATCTGTACAACTTAGAATGGCCTTCAGAGGCTCTTCGAAACTTTCCTTGATCTTTTTGCCAATATCTCAAGTCTTCCCCTGAGTGTAACTAGAGAATACGGTTCCTATCCCATAAGGTGTATGGAATTTGACCACTGCATGTATGTTGGAGACTACGATACCTATCTTTTGCATGGCGGTCCTTCCTATCAATAGATTGTAAGGAGAATCGGACCTTACGATAGCAAATGTGAGGGTTTCTGTCCTTGCGAGCTTGCCTTCTCCTATTGTTATGTCCAATGGCACTTCTCCCAGAGGCCAAGAATGCTCACCGGAGAACCCTACCAAAGGTATCTTCGAATTAACCCATTGCGATCTGATCGAAGGCTTGAGCTTAAGAAAACAATGCTTGTATATGATTTCGCAGGAGCTTCCGCAGTCCATGTAGGCTCTGTTTACTTCTCGGTTGAAGACTAGAACTTTGATGACCACTGGATCATTCGAAGGGACTTGGCCTGTAATGGGAGGAAATGTTACTTCCCTTACTTCGCTCACCTCCGTTACCTTTCTTTTTAAGCCGGCTTCGCCCCAACGAACCATGAGTATTGGGGCTTCGAGAGGAGTAGTATCTTTAGCCAATTGAGTGTCGGACATTTTTTCCTTCCCCTTCTTTATACCCTTCACCAGATGTGCCAATTGCCCGGACTTTACAGCCTCTTCTATCTGTTTCTTTAGCTCCCTGCAACTGTTCGTATCATGGCCATAATCTTCATGAAAATGACAATACTTGCTTGTATCCCTGTTTTTACCCTTGCTTGTCATGCGAGGGGGTGCTTCGAAGGCCTTGGCAGCCCTCTCCCTAGCAAGTATTTCTTTTGGAGACTTAGTTAAACTTCCCAGCAAACCGTGATTAGGACCTTTGTACGGAGAAAACCTGTCTCTGCCTTTGTTCTTGTTCTTTGACCCTTCCCACACAGAATGCTTCGAGAACTTGCTGTTGTTGTCTCTGTCGATCGGAGCACCATTAGTAGATACCTCTTTTGCTTCAATCCAAGTATACGTCTTTTCCATTAACCCTTTGTAAGTTGTCGAAAGGTCAGTGGATAAGAATTCCACCAAACTCCGATTTCGAAGACCATGTACGAAACCTGAAATGCGCTGATCTTCATGTAGACCCAAGATCTGTAAAGTTTCATCGGTGTACCTAGTAACGAAGGCCCTTGTGCTTTCGTTTTCTTTTTGTTTCATGTTTTGCACCGTTAGATGGGTCCTAGTAAACTTCTTTTGCTGACTGAAGTGTGATCGAAACTTAGCCTTGAGATCATCAAGATTGACAATGCTACCAGGCTTTTGTCCATTCCACCAAATACGGGCAGAATCCCGCTGGGTATAAGTAAACATGTGACAGGCCACGGGCATAACCCATTTTTTCATCTTAATAGCCCATTCGAATAAATGTAGGAAGTTGTCCGGATCCCCCTTCCCATCATAAGTCCCAATATGTGAAGGCATTTTCAACCCATCAGGCAATGGGTAATCTTCTATCCACCTAACGAAGGGTGTAGCCGAACCCATAGGGTCCGAGTATAGACAATTATAAGGTGGTGCATACATAGGGACAATATTGTAAGGATTATTGTTTGGGGGCATTCCCATAGGAGTTTGGCTTGGGTAGGACTGATAAGGTGCGTTCATGGGGAACGGATAACCGTTTCCCATGGCATACGGAGGGTACACCATAGGATGCCCGAAGGGTATGTTCCCATAGGGTTGAGGGAGACTTGGGTTATTAGGCTGCCCATTTACTGGAGGATATAAACTTTGAGGATAAGACTGAGTTTGGAACGAGGGGTACATACCATTGGGAGGAAGATTTCCTCCCATATTAATTGTAGATGGATTTCCTTCTATGCCTGATGCGTGAGAAGGCTGCAACGGAACCCCAGCTTCAGTCCTTTCAAGATGAGCTGTTAACAACGGAGGTAGATTCACCCCCATTTCTTCCCTTCGCTGGCTCCTACCATTGGAGCCTTCCGTAACCACCCCTTCACTTCTTGTCGGAGCCCTCTCTGGGACTCCTTCGAAACCAACGGACCTTCGGCTTAGCCTTCGACCCACTGGTGACCCAATCCTTAGGGCTGAAAGTGTTGGTCCATGGGCCGGAGGCCTAGGCTCCATTTCCATCTCTTCATCATACTCATCACTTGAGTATTCCAGTTCCCTTCGCATCTCAGCATTCCTAACTTGCCTTTTGCGAGCCCTTAAGAGAGATTCCAACGCTTCGTGGTTGGCTTCGACAAAGGCTGTGCTAATAATAGGCTCCGGATTGGCTGAGGTCGCAGCATGGTGGTTAGGTTTTACTTATGGGTGAGAATGTGTAGTGAACGTGGAAGTGGTTATTGGGGGAAGGTTGTTAGAGTCATTGATTGGTATTGGCGCCAAGGTCGAGAAACCCGGTGGGGGAGTATCTTCTCTCCCTTGATCCATGCCAGAATAATAGTGAAAGTAGTTGGTTGGTTATAAGCTTGGAAATAACGAGACCAATTGTAGCGGTCCCACGGATGGCGCCACTGATTGTACAATAAATTGCACGACCAGGCCTTCGATGATGATCAAAGGATTTATGGGGTGTTGGGATTGCGCCAAGCTTGTCTTTAACCTGAAATAAGAAATACTGAAGCACTATGTTAAGTGATTGCGCAGGGGTTGGACCCTGCGAACCACCTCCGGCGTGCGAGTAAGTATGTGTTATGGTAGGTTTGTAGTAAGTTGAGAGAGTTAAGTTGGCGTTCAGTTAACATACCATGGTTATGGCCCGTCTAATGCTATTTATAGGGGAGAAATAGGCCTTAGAGGGTGGTTTCACTTTGTTCAGAGATCATGGGGGCATCCCATGATTTGTGGTAACTGCTAGGGCTTTGTAGCCCACGATCTCTACTTTGGCGGGAAAGCTTAAAGGAAGAGGAGACGTGGATATGACCAGGTCAAGGTAGCTCTCTGTTGTAGTTCCTTCGTAGGAGATACCCCGAAGGGCTTAAGGCTTCGATTGGCGGATTCCCACATGGTAACCACTTCATAGATGAATGGTTTTACGCCAATGAAACGTTTTAGGAGATTAACCTGGGCCTCCGAAGAGAGGGCTTCGCACAGGCTCGAAGGAGAGTCCTTCGACCCGTTCGGAGGGTACATCATCAGAGAGCAACCTCAGCTTTCTTTTCTCTGTATAGACTTTTATAGTCTTTTCCAGAGTGATTAAGGTATTGGTTAGAGAAGGAGTTTGTATGGTGATTTGATTTGGATGGATATGATGGGGTGGAGGTTTTGTTGCCAGGACAGTCCTTTTGGAAATGACCAGCTTTTCCGCATCTGTAGCAAGTTTCGTTTGACTTGTCTTCAGTTCCCTTGGCTGTTCCAACTCTTCCTGACCGTTTATAAAATCTTCGCTGATTTGCTAGAAGAGCTCTGTTTTGAAATTCAGCTGTTAAGTCAGACATGAAATCCTGACTACTTCTTGTGTCCTCTTCAACATCAGAGTCACTATCATGGTCCTGCACTTTAAAGTTAGAAAACAAAGCATTTGACATAGAGGATGGAATGATATTTCTTTTTGTATCATTCTCATAAATTTGATCGATGAGTTCCTCCTCATAGTTGTATTTACCATAAAGTGTAGCCAGGGTGTCATTTTTTATAGAGTTGTTGGCTCTCTGAGTTTGATTAAAACTCAACCATTTCCTAGGAAGACCATTTACAAAATTTGCATTAACCTCAGCTTGAGGTATCTCAACTCCTAGGTTTGATAGTTCATTAGGCAAGATTTTCATTCTTGAAAAGGTTTGAGACACTTTTTCTCATTCAAGTGCTTTAAAGGCATTGAATTTTAGCCTAAGGGCTGAGATTTTAGTGTCTCTTGTTTCAGAGGGTCCTCGTGTTCGAGAATCAGGTAAGTTCACATTTGTTTAGCCGTTTTACATCTGACAACAGACTTCATCGCATCTCTGGGAAGTGCAGAAATGATGATGCCTTTTAATCTGTTGTCTTGATTGGCTAGTCTGGCTTCCTCAGGAGTCCATTGTTTTTGTGGCTTAGCCAAAAAGTTTTCGGGTGTGGATGTGACAGTTTCTGGTATGAATGGGCCATTTTCTAGAACATGCAAAAGAAAAGGCTCTAATCCATTTAGGTAGACTAGAAACCTGTCTTTCTAGTCTAGGAAAACTTCTGCCTCTAGTAAAAGGGACAAAAGTAACATGAGCCCCCTCCCCCCCCTTAAATCTAGGAGTTTTGGTAGGTCATAGCTAGGGGCACTAAAGATGAAATTATTTGCCCCTCCAGTTTGTAATGGTGAGCCCCCCCTCTTAAACCTGTCTTTCCAGTCTAGGAAAACTTCTGCCTCTAGAATCCTTTCATTCTACATTTCTATTAGATGAGTCACCATTTCCACCACCACCTCCAGTTTGTAATGGTGGCAATTGCATGGGACCGAGGTTTGTAACATTTTCATTATTTTCAGACATTTGGATCTTGATTTTAAAAATGTTTTTAACGGTTTATAAAACTTGTTTTATAAATCAAACCGCTCTGATACCACTTGTTGTTTCCAAAATAATGTCTTTTATCAAAAATAATGATTTCTCAATTTAAGTAACAACACACGAATATAATTTTCAATGTATAATTCTGAATTACAAAGTGTTGTGCGGAAAACACTAAATTGAATGACAATGTAAAACCAACTCTCTAATCAAGCAAACTTAGAATGAAAGGATTCTAAGTTTTCTTGTGAACTTATGATCTCTTGGGAGATGCTTGTAAGTTCTATCAGGGAGTGTATGCTTCAAAGATTACAAGAATATTGTTTGAAGCAACAACTTTTTACTCCGACCAACAATCCTATTTATATTAGTACGAGGTAGATCCAAGTGGGGTTAGGTATGTGCGTGTCACAATTCCAATGGATGAGGTACAAAGAGGTACATCTTCCATTGAAGCCATCAACATTGGGAAAACGCTCTTTCTCAGCTTTAGTGAACAGTGCAGGCAAATGTTCACTACTTTTATCACCAACTCGTACTTGATTTGACTTATCACTAAAATTTACTTTATCCCGCTCAAACATCTTAGTGAAAAGTCCCGCTTAAATCTCAGTGGATATGAGCTATGCTTTGTTGGTCTGATCAGGGAGTTGAAGGTTTATCAGGGTATTGCCACCCCTGATAATCATTTCACTTCAGCTAGAGTTCCTTGTGCATACTGACTGACCCGCATCAGCTAGAGAGCACGGCTTCAAGTAAACTTGACGATGTCTTGTGACTTAAATTCCTGCTGGAGTGGCTTACTGACTTTGATATCAGTGAGTTCTTCTTGATCTGCTCTCTAAAGTTCCAATCAAGGAGACTTCTTTACTTAGCCTGATTTATGAACAAATCCTAGTCAGGGATCACTGGGCATATCTTTTGCCCAACAAACTAAAAGTCTTATAATTATTAAGTAATGGACTTGTAATTAGACAATAGCCAAAAGAATATGGCAAGCGAATATGGGATGGGTTACATGGCCGGCTAAGGGGGAGAAAAGGGAGGGAGACCTGACTTGTTGACCAAATTTTAAGAAGCCTATATAATGATTTGCCTAGATAATTATTGAGGACTCTTGGAAACTTAACAACACAAAACAAATCACTCTCTCCTTTCCCCATTGATAATCAATTGGTCCTCCCCTCCTTAGGGTTCTTTGGGTCAATTTTCCAATTAGCCAAATTAAGGTTTTCGTTGTTTGGATCGTGAAATCGTAGAACTAGCATCCGGGTGATACACGAGGACATGTAGTGTGGATTATTCGTAAGGATCACTTCCTTTAGTGATTCAAGGGTTTAATTCATGGGTGTCCAAGAGAAGAACTTGTCTTGTTCTTAAGCTCTATTGTTCGTCCAATTATCGTACAAGAGGTTAGTAAATATTGTATATTTATTTGTTAATCTAATATATATAAAAAGGATCCGCTTTAGGACTTTTTCCATTGCATAAATTATATATAATAAATGTTATTTAAGTATATAAATCCCATCAGTGGCATCACGAGCAAACATGTGATGTTTTATATTACATATGTATTCGTAAAAGTGGCTAAAAGCGCGTTCTTCGCATGTTTTGTTTGTACCGAATTAAAACGTGGACTATTAAATTGAGACGGAGAATTAGTAATTTAGACAAAATTATGTATTCTTTATATAGGAGTAAGATAAGATACGTATAATATGTGTACAATATATACCTATCACTTAATTAATTACATTTTTGCATCACATGCCTTTAAAAAATAATGCCCGTTTTTTTTTGTTTTTGATGTTGGTTTTGTCTTAAAATCCCAAAAGGTATATACAACGAGGTGGAAAACCCGTGCTTCGCGGTGGGCTGTTTTGTTAAAGAAGCAGTTTACGCTGTGTTTGCTAGTGTTGCAACCTGGAAATGGCACAAAAAATATTTGAACACTAGAACATTGTGGTGGTCTTTTGCATAGATAAGGTTTCTGTGCATTAGTTTACTCATACAGGAGAGTAACATGTTTGCATACTTAAGGTATTTGCAATCAATACTTGCTAAAGACTATTCAACCTTAAAGGCATATACATTACCATTTGTTGTTGGATCAATAGAACCGTCTGTTCATCACCTGGGCAAACAAAATATATTGGAAAGTAAAAATATGGTTCCACTCCATTTGTAATTCGTCAAACAACAAAAGTAAACAAACAATGGATCGAAATAAATATTTATCATTGGTTGTTTGTCGTCATAAATCAATAAATACAACAAAAGCATATCCAGTGTTTTTGCTTTTTCCAATCACTGTCATTGGCTGTTTGCGGCATCCAGATGGTTTGCAACCGTTACCCTTCTATGTGCTTTCTCTGCTACTGTAGCCTCTCTGTCAAATGAATCTAAAACCAAACACAAAGTCCAAAATGACTTTATTGCAACATACTATAGTATACAAATCAACGAATAATATGTTTAGTGATTGATTGTAGGATGCCAATTATATTAAACTATTTCGAAAAGATTCAAGCTCATTTCATTGACAACAACCTACATAGTTTTGTGATTCTTCGTACATGGGTCATAAATAGTTAAGTAACAAAATGACCATCTTGAACTTTAACGGTGTTTGGAAATGTCTGTTAAAACATTTGGTTATTTCAGTAACCAACATTTGTATATCAGGAAAAAAAAAAAAAAAAAAAAAAAAAAAAAAAAAAAAAGAACAGTTGAAGATTTTAAGCTAATGTGGACTAACCTATTTGATGGCTTCCTGTATATTTCTACCGTTCGAATTTGACATGCCGCTTCGAATCCAACTCGTTTGGCCAAGAGTGCCTCTAACGTGCCAAACAAATTTCTAATTAAATATGTATAAAATAATTGCATATCCAGTAACAGGAAGCTGCAGGGTGCTTACTTGCAGATCTTCAAAGGCACCATGTATTGGAAAACTATTCTCACTTTTTATTGTGGGTTGCTGGTTGAGGGAATCATTGAATAAGCTATAAGGTCAACCAATCAGGTAGCAACTTTAAAGGGCTTATTTATAATAAATCCAAGGAGGCTCAGATTTGCAATTCCCGAGGCAGTTTGATTCATCTGCCACTGATGCAGTCATGTAATAGTTGTGGTTACCTTGCCAATCCAATTCCCAATAGCAATAGGTAGCCATTATTAAATAACCACAGTTAATATTGTAACAGTTTTATAATGAACTACCTATTGCTATTGCAAAATGGATAGCTTATATATTCACCGGATTCAGTTATTGCTTTTTAGATGCGATGCAACATTGAGAAAAGTATGGCTCAGATCTACGAATGTGCGTACATTATGAAACACCTGCTATGGCTGCAACCACATTCATATGTGTGGCTACTCTGCCAAGATACAGGTGTGATTAACCTGTATTCTTATAAACCATAAGTGTAGAAAATGATGATCATCGCTTTAATAGATTAACAAACAAATAATGGTGATATGAAAAAGAATGGCAGACACAATATCATCAACTGCACCGGGTATTCTTTTTCGTCGTCAACTACTGAACACCACAAACTTCTTTTCCAAACTAACATGGGTCAAATATTTTTTTTTTTTTCACAGTGAAAAGCAAGGCTCAGATCTACAAATGTGCGTAAATTTGGAAAAACCCACCATGGCTGCAACCATATTCATATGTGTGGGCACTCTGCCAAGATACGGGTGTCATTTTCTACAAATGTGTGGATGTTATGAAACACCCATCATGGCTGCAACCACATTCATATGTGCAACTACCTTTCCAAGATACGGGTGTCATTAAAGTGTACTTCGATAAATTACAAATGCAGAAAACGATCATCATAGCCTTAAAAGATAAACAAACAAATGGTGGTGATCAGTATTTGACCAAGAAAAAAAATCGCAGGCACAGTATCATCATCTGTTCCTGGTATTCTTTTTCGCGGCCAAATACTGAACACCAAAAACTTCGTTTCCAAACTAATATTTGTCAAAGTTATTCTAATCCCACACAATATGTTGTAGAAACAGTTTGCTCACATTTTGATAATGCTTGCCCTGCCATGCTATAAACAATCTTAGCTTCAGAGATAGTGTCTCAGATATAATATGGCCAGTCTGAGTCACTGCCTTAATAGCTAGACAAACAGATGGTGGTGATCAGTATTCAACCGCGAAAAAAAATCATAGGCACACTATCATTATCTGTACCAGGTATTCTTTTTTGCGGCCAAATACTGAACACCACAAAGTTCATTTCCAAACTAACATGGGTCAAAGATACTCTAATCTCATTCATATTTTTTTTCTATGTTGCACATTGGTTCATCTGTTAATTCAGGTGGTAATTTAAACCCACAAAGATAAACTACTAAAGTAGATTTGTGGATCAAGGCTCAGAGATGCCTTTCCATGGGTAACTCTACACACCTGCCATGGCTGCAACCATGTAATATTTGGGTTACCCTGCCAAGGTACAGAAACATGTGAATCACACACATGGAAGAGTTTATGTGCAGGAAGAATCATTGCCCTAGAGAACATAAGGAAAAATAAATAAAAGTAATAACTGTAGAGGATACATAAGCCATAGGTGGAGGTATAGTAACCTGCAGGTATGATTTGCGCAGCCTGTAGGTTGTTAGTGTACTTATACAGAGGCACAAGCCTGGGCATGCTGATTACATATTTACAGCAGATAGAGTATATAAGAAAAGATCAAGAATAAAATGAAACCAAACCGAAAACATATGAGCATTAAAACAACCCGAAAACAGGTAAACTCGTAAACGGCACACATAAGTTTAGAAAAACACCCCCGTTAAGCGAATTACAGCTAACTATTTATAGTGGAAATGAGTACACACTATCTATATTATAATGATTTACTGTATACAGAGGAGGGAAATGGAAAAAATGTTACCTGATGTGCCACATTGTGAAATAATTCAGTGATTTTTACACTCGTAACTTAAGTTTTGCGTCTAATAGCTTTTACATATCCCGGCTCAATCAACCTACATATCGTTCAGTAATGAAGTCAAGTTTTCCCCTCAAAATACCTGAATCATAAAGAAAAGAGTCTAAGGCAGATTATGATGCTTGTAACACCACAAACCAACTATACATTGTTCTTACGGATATTAGCCGCGCATAGCAGTGGGACCCCAAATAGTTTGGAACATAATATAAATTAACACATGCTGAGGTTAAAAAATATAAAAAAAATGGTAATGTAACTCACATGTTCACGTTTCCAGCAATCCGACTCGCTGCTTCTCTAACACAATTCAGAAACACCGGCTTTTCGTTATCATCATGATAAGCTTCCTGATAATTCATTCATGACCAAAACATTACTAACTTACACCAAAATGTCATTTTATGTAATAAAAACTTGATATAAGCAGTTACCCTAAATGCTTATCATAAAATCAATCATAAGATTCTGAGATAAACGCATGGGGCCAAGCTTGTAAACACATACATATAGATGAACTAAATCAATATATAAACACTAACTAATGTCTATCAACAAAACAATAATTGCAACTGTGGTTCAGAATTTTGCAACTCATCAAAACGCCGAAATCCATTTCATTTGCATTCATAAAATCCTCTTCTTAATACATAATAACATGATGCCATCCATCTTCTTTGGCTTGCAAAGCTATCTTTTTAGTAGAGACAACCCCAATGATAATTGCAGCAAGCTTATTTGCTCATTGGCATAGCAAAGATCCAACCCCACCGGCTGCTGCATAGATCAGCATTGCTTCTCCTTCTGCTGCCAAACACAAATAAGCTGGTCACTGGTCTTTCAACTAAAAATATCCAACCCAATGCAACTTACTCGATCCTACATAATGTAATTTAAGCTTTTGAACACGGCGACCAAATTAATAAAGGTAAGATAAAGATTTGTCTACTTTTTTGCCCAAAAATAATTTTCACAAAATACTGGTCTAAAATAATATTCAATTTTATTAAAAGCAGCTTCATTCCATAATCAACAACATAGCAATAAGGTATTAATAGCAACCATACCTAGCAAATTAACCATATAAAATGATCCTGCCACATCAAAACTGATGTGTGTTACTTGTGTTATTAAGAGGGTGCATACAAAAGAGCAAAAGAAACCTTTAAACATTAAATCTACTTAAGATTCTTTAAGTAGTTTTTTCTTATGATCAGTATCTACTTTCTTACCTTTAAGTTTATAAGACAGTTTTTTCCTAAAATAGTAACACAAAAGTGTAAGTATTATATGAGTTCAAAGATCAGAAGAAAAGCAAACACGCATTACTAAAACATTTACAACATTAGTACCTCGGATGACATGTTTTCCAGGTTTCAAACCCTCCTCGATGCATTTCAATGAAATTTTGACTTTGACAGCCCCTCATAAAGCTTACTCCCGTTTTATCACCCTAACCTACCTGTTTCTTCTTCTATGCCTTCAACGTCCAAACCCTGAACACCTGAAAATATTATTTCAGTTATAACATGAAAATTTGTGTTGCAAACTGCTTTTGAAGTATATAACGTTCATACACTTCTTCCATTCTTAATTTTTAATTTTATAGATAAAAATTTGGCTACTAATCCGCTCGTAAATTTATAAAACAACAACTTCATGTTAATTTTACTTTGCAAGTAAATGAAAGGGGGAAAAGATATACAGGGAAACTACTTGTATTAGCATAAGTATCACAATTTTGTTCTGCATACACGGCATCTATTAAAGAACCATGGTCTGGTTTCATCTATCTTTAGTATCAGTTCTTCAGTAGTAAACCTGACGCACTGATATATGTTTGGGATAGTTATAACCATATGTATTATGAATAACAGTTTGTGTATAAGATTGGGATATACCTTTTGAGTCTTAGGGTTCATCTGTAATATCACGTTTAGTGGCGCATGATTCTTGAATCTATCTTCTTTAAAGTTTGTATGCCTTTCTCTTTGAATGTCTAATGCCATCGGTAGTCCAGCAGACTGATTATACCTATTGTATTAGTCAATGTAATTAGATACCTGTAACAGTATGTGTATTTATAAATGGAAATCGAAGCGTTTGTGCTTACACAGAAAATATTTCCTTTCTTTCAGGAATGTTTGGATTAAAATTGTAGCGGGTTGCTGGGGTTCCTAAGAGTTACAGGCCTCCTGTGAAAGGGAAAAAATTATAAAAAAGGAATGAGCATAGAAATACATATCTGTTGGTTAGTTGTTAGCTTTTAAATGTACCTCTATTTCTTTTCACCCAACATGAGCTAACGGCTATAACAACCGACTTTGGCAGCTCCATGTATTGGTTTATTTCAAAGTTTGATGCCATCTCATTCTTTATCTCTTTGTGTCACCAACACTTTGAATAATTCCTATGTAGTCTGTTATTATAGAAGAAAGTTTTAGGAAGTTGGTAATCTGTAAAATCTTACAACAATGTTCTTGAAACTACTTATATACGGGAAAATCGTCTTTTGGCTCTGTTGCATTAGTGTAGATTTCCAAAATCCTAACACATTTACACATATAAAAAATAACAAATACATTATTCATGAAAAAATGAGATGAATCGATTTTTTTATATTCCATTTGAAGTTTGTTATTTTGTCTGTTTAATGTCGATAATTTAGGTCTTCATCACCCTCTGATTATAGCGAAACAATTTAGGACTTCATTTTCTGATGCGTGGTTTTGCGACCTTACAACAGGTTTTACCTCTCGAGGGATCTCAAGAAACTTGCAATCCCCACCAGGCAGTGTACCTGACCGATGTAGTATAGTGTAGTGGCAAGTACCGGGGGATTGATCGTTCTCTAGGGGAATAGTGTCGTTAGGATTGAAAAACTACTCTAATAGGTCTAAGGGTGAGGGAAGATTCTTTTTGTATTTTTATATTTTTTTATGAAAGCAAGTAAAATCTCGGGTTTGAAGGAGTGGGCGGAATTAGTTGCTAGTCAACTAACCCAAATAACTACAAATGCAAATAAAATAAAATAACCGAAAATAAAAAGGTGGTGGAACTTATATGAAGAGAAATGTGTTTACTTAGATTTCCTTACTCCATAACTATCTTTTACCGGTTGATTAGTGTGTATTAATTGCGTGGATGACGGGTGTATTCCTTAATACCAATCGTGGGGTGGCGTACGTACTTCCCCAACTCTACAAGCTCCTACTTCACTCCTATGTCGAGCCGGCTAAGAAGCTCCTAACATGGGATCACTAGAATTCGCTCATGCATTAAATACAACCATAAAAACCTTAGTACGCATGGGTTCATGTTTCTTAAGACGTTCAAGCAAGTTACCGTATAGGAGGTTAGCCAGTTTTCTTAAGCCTAACATCGATAAACAATCATCCAATACAATTAATAACACACCAACAACTAATAATCAATAGTTAGGTTTCATTAGATCTAAGCAAACACAAGATAAATCTAGCCTAGCATTTTAATTAAAAGACAAGAACAAGATATAATCAAACAACACATAGACATATTGAATGATTAATTGATTACTTATCTTCAATTAAACATGGGAGATCCAAGGGTATAAAACCCTTAAAAATGGAAGAAAATTCGTCTTAGGGTTTCTCCTCACAAAGTTACACACTAATGACTAAAAATTGCAAAACTATATATAGAATTTAGGGGCTGACGGCGTCACGTTGTAGGAGGTGACGCCGTCACCTCGCCGCGGCTAGGGTTCCCGGATGGTCTTCCTGACGCCGTCCCTCTTTAATCCTCCAAAATCCACTCTGGCGCGTCAAGAGTTGACGCCGTCACAATTGTGCTTGACGCCGTCTCTCTTTAACTTAAACCGTGACGGCCTTGATCACCTTAAAGGGTGACGCCGTCAGACTTCCATTGTAAAACTTTCTGGCGCGTCACGTGTATTTGTCATATCCACCTCTTTTGCCAAGCCGTGACGCCGTCAGGAGCAATCCTTGACGCCGTCACGTGTACTTTTCCAGCAGCTTTGGAGACTTTGTCGTTTTCTTCACTTTTATGCTCCAAAAACGTCCAAAATGCTTCCTTTTCCAGATTTCTTCTCCAAAGTACCTAAAATGACAAAAGGTACGATTTAGGGCAATATTTGATCAAATAAATACAATTTAGGGCTTAAATGACCCCCTAAAAGCGGTACACTTTTCGCTTCATCATTTTAATATCAAGTTTTGCTTGACTTTTATCAGTACTTACCCACTCATATTAGTCAAAACGTGGCAAGCTTTAACTTCATGTATCAAATGGACCTCTTTTTCAAAGTTAGAATTTGTGTTACCTCAAGATCACAACCTTAGCACTATGTCGTAATTGAATCTCAAATTCTTCCGCGTGATCCTACTTTGTCCACCATAGTGAGCATGCGGGTATCTGTAGGCCCTTGTGTCCTACTCCACGTTTGAAGATTTTTTAGGAATACACGTGCTAAAATCAGAAGTTAAAACTTTATAGAAGATTGTACATTTATACCTTGAAGACTTGTCCTACAGCGATTTAAATCTTCTTCCTTTGTGATCTAGCAAGCTTCAATCGATTCCATCTACGTGATTTCTATATATTCTTAAACATGTCCCGATCTCTATTGACACAAACAGAAACATTATGCTATTCATTACAAACAAACTATCCCGCCCTCTAACATTTTTAATTAAATAAAGATATAATGCACAATAATGTCAACTCAAACTACTGAATTTCGCAACAAAAACCAAAATCGCAAATCTTATACCTGAGAATGGTATTGGATCCCATAAAACCGTCTCACTGCACACTCCAGGACTACAACCACACCCTACTCACTTCTCACCGCAGCTTCAAACTCATCCGGCATCTTAAGAGCCACATCACCATGACTCATCTAAACAACATGAAAATAAAAACCAAAAAATTTACATACAATATTATACGCATAATTAATTATCAATTATAATAAATCCTCGCTGAAAACCCGTATATTGTGTGTTCTACCAATCTGGTTATACAAATACATCACACCCGTGAACCAAAAACACATTTTTGCAAATCGTAACCTGTTATTAATCTAAAATTGAAACTTTTTACACTTGTACATTTAATTAACAAAGATCCATTAACCCAAATTCTCCAAAAGAAAAAAATATATAATAATAATAATAATTAAAAAAAAAAAAAAAAAAAAAAAATTACAATATTCCAAATTTAAAAAATTAAAAATTAAGTAACCATATTGATTTGCGGATCTGTTGCTGCAAATTAGTAGATAACAAAAAAAAACTGAAACCATTTAAAGAGATTCGTCATCATATTGAAACCGTTTAGCATGATTCTTCTTCTCCGTCTTGATTTGTGGATTTGTTTCAAGCTTTGTTTCAGATCTTTAATCTTTAATTAAAAAAAATGCAAAATAGATCTACGTAGAATAACTTACTTGTAACTGAAGAAGACGATTTTCATTTTGGATTAATGGGGGTTTTGCATATCATGTTTATGGATGCACAAACATGGATTTGAGAGGGAAGACAAAGATGCATGGATGTGTTTTGTGTTGGATAATGGGCGTCTGGAATTTTGTTTGTATTTTGTGGTTTGTGGTTTAATGGAAGAAGATTCCGGAACATCGTTTATAACACATAATAAAATAATAATAATTGCACTATTCATAGCACTGTTCACCTTCTCACAGAGCACTGTAGTTGCCAAAACACTGTAGCTAAACAGCCCAACAAATGCAAGTTATGTATAATATCAATGAACTCAAAGCTAAATTATACTAATATGACCTATTTTTTACCTTGAAATTAGAGTAAATTGCATTTTTGGTCCCTGTGGTTTGGCCAAATTGCAGATTTGGTCCCCAACTTTTTGAAAGTGCACCAATGGTCCTCATTTTCAAGTTTTCGTTGCATTTTTGGTCCCTGGCCTCAGTCAAAAGACAGAAATACCCCTGTCCTTTTCTTTTAATATATTCATTTTCAGTTTTTAACACAAATGGTCCTTGTGTTGCGCAAGGCTTTACAAATTTAGTCTTTTTTTTTCACAAATGGTCCTTCTTACACAAAATCGTCCTTGTGTTGCGCAAGACTTACACAAATGGTCCTTGAGTCCGTTTTTCTTCCGTTTTCGTCCGTTTTTCTTACGTTTTTTCCGTTTTGGTCCGTTTTTATCCGTTTTTGTCCGTTTTTCTTACGTTTTTGTCCGTTTTTCTTACGTTTTTAACGTTTTCGTCCGTTATTCTTACGTTTTTTTCGGTTTTCATACGTTTTTGTCCGTTTTTCTTACGTTTTTGTCAGTTTTTATCCGTTATTCTTACGTTTTTTCAGTTTTCATACGTTTTTGTCAGTTTTTCTTACGTTTTTTCCGTTTTTGTCCGTTTTTATCCGTTTTTGTCCGTTTTTCTTACGTTTTTTCCGGGTTCATACGTTTTTGTCCGTTTTTCTTACGTTTTTGTCCGTTTTTCTTACGTTTTTATCCGTTTTTCTTACTTTTTTACGTTTTCGTCCGTTATTCTTACGTTTTTTTCCGTTTTCATACGTTTTTGTCAGTTTTTTCTTACGTTTTTGTCCGTTTTTATCCGTTTTTGTCCGTTTTTCTTACGTTTTTTCCGTTTTCATACGTTTTTGTCCGTTTTTCTTACGTTTTTATCCGTTTTTGTCCGTTTTTCTTACGTTTTTTTACGTTTTTGTCCGTTATTCTTACGTTTTTTCCGTTTTCATACGTTTTTGTCCGTTTTTCTTTCGTTTTTGTTCGTTTTTATCCGTTTTTGTCCGTTTTTCTTACGTTTTTTTCGGTTTCATACGTTTTTGTCCGTTTTTCTTACGTTTTTATCCGTTTTTGTCCGTTTTTCTTACGTTTTTATCCGTTTTTGTCCGTTTTTCTTACGTTTTTTACGTTTTCGTCCGTTATTCTTACGTTTTTTCCGTTTTCATACGTTTTTGTCCGTTTTTCTTACGTTTTTGTCCGTTTTTATCCGTTTTTGTCCGTTTTTCTTACGTTTTTTCCGTTTTCATACGTTTTTGTCCGTTTTTCTTACGTTTTTATCCGTTTTTGTCCGTTTTTTCTTACGTTTTTTACGTTTTCGTCCGTTATTCTTACATTTTTTTCCGTTTTTATCGTTTTTGTTCATTTTCTTTACGTTTTTGTACCTTTTTTTCCATTTTCTTTTTTTTGTCCGAATTTTTTATATAGTCCAAAAGAAAAAAAAATTTCGGACAAAAAAGAAAAAAAAAATCGGACAAAAATTTTGATTTTTTTTTAATTTTTTAATTTTATTTATTTTTTAAAAAAATTTGGTCAAAAAAAATCGGACAAAAAATTTGGACTATATAAAAAATTCGGACAAAAAAAAGAAAATGGAAAAAAAGGTACAAAAACGTAAAGAAAATGAACAAAAACGATAAAAAACGGGAAAAAAACGTAAGAATAACGGACGAAAACGTAAAAAACGTAAGAAAAACGGACAAAAACGGATAAAAACGTAAGAAAAACGGACAAAAACGTATGAAAACGGAAAAAACGTAAGAAAAACGGACAAAAACGGATAAAAACGGACAAAAACGGAAAAAAACGTAAGAAAAACTGACAAAAACGTATGAAAATGGAAAAAACGTAAGAATAACGGACGAAAACGTAAAAAACGTAAGAAAAACGGACAAAAACGTAAGAAAAACGGACAAAAACGGATAAAAACGGACCAAAACGGAAAAAACGTAAGAAAAACGGACTCAAGGACCATTTGTGTAAGTCTTGCGCAACACAAGGACGATTTTGTGTAAGAAGGACCATTTGTGAAAAAAAAGGACTAAATTTGTAAAGCCTTGCGCAACACAAGGACCATTTGTGTTAAAAACTGAAAAGGAATATATTAAAAGAAAAGGACAGGGGTATTTCTGTCTTTTGACTGAGGCCAGGGACCAAAAATGCAACGAAAACTTGAAAATGAGGACCATTGGTGCACTTTCAAAAAGTTGGGGACCAAATCTGCAATTTGGCCAAACCACAGGGACCAAAAATGCAATTTACTCTTGAAATTATAAAAACATGTGTCTCAAAATTATGATTAACCAAAAATTATCTTTAACTTATAATTTTTTTTAGTAAATGTCATAAATCGTCCCTATGGTTTACCGAGTTTAACGAAAAAGGTCCCTAAACTTTTTTTTTCCCGGATCCAGTCCCTGTGGTTTTGACCCGTAACGGGTTTGGTCCCTTGACCGGGTTTTCCGTCAGTTGACCATTAATAATTTCAGAAATGACATAAATACCTTTAGTCCCTGTGGTTTGTCTAGTATAACAGATTTAGTCCCCAGGTTTTGTGGGTTTTTTTTTTTTTTTTTTTTTTTTTTTTTTTTTTTTTTTTTTTTTTGTCCGAATTTTTTTATAAAAAATTAAAAAATAAATAAAATAAAAATATTAAAAAAAGTTCAAAATTTTTTGTCCGAATTTTTGGTCAGAATTTTTTTTATTTATTATTTATTTATTGTCCGAATTTTTAAAAAAAATAAATAAAAAAAGAAATAAAAAAAGTTCAAAATTTTTGTCCCAATTTTTTGTCCAAGCTTTTTTTTTTCCTAATTTTTTTTTTTTTTACTTTTTTGCCTCAGATTTTTTTTTTTTTTTTATAAAATTTTTTGAATATTTTTTGACGGAGTTTTTTTTATAAAATTTTTTGACAAAAAAAATTTTCAATAGATTTTTGTTAAATTTCTTGGCATTATTTTTTTTACAATATATTTTTTTTTTTTAATTTCATAAAAAATTTTGACTGAATTCTTTTTTTTCCTGTGAATAATATTCAAAAAATTTCAAATTTTTTTATATAATATAAAACTTTTTTTGTCAAAAAAATTTAAAAAAAATATGTCAATATATATATATATATATTATATATATATATATATATATATAATATATATATATATATATATATTATATATATATATATATATTTATATACACATATATATTATGCGAAAAATATTTAAAAAAAGTTTAAAAATAATGTCAAAGCTTTTTTGGTGACAAAAAAAAAAAAAAAAAAAAAGTCCACTAAAAAGTATTCAAAAAAACAAAAAAAATAGATAAAAAAAAAAAATTTTAAAAAATCATGCCAAGAAATTTTTAAAAAATCTAGTGAAAAATTTTTTTGTCAAAAAATTTTATAAAAAAAACTCCGTCAAAAATATTCAAAAAATTTTATAAATAAAAAAAAAATCTGAGGCAAAAAAGTTTTAAAAAAACTTTTGTCAAAAAATTTAAACAAAATTCGGACAAAAAAATTAAAAAAAAAAAAAAAAAAAAAAAAAAAAAAAAAAGTTCGGCTAAAATTTTGAACTTTTTTTATTTCTTTATTTTATTTATTTTTTTAAAAAAATTCAGATAAAAAAATTTAAAAAAATTCGGACAAAAATTTTTTAACTTTTTATATTATTTTATTTTATTTATTTATTTATTTATTTTTAAAAATTCGGACAAAAAAATTAAATAAAAATAATAATAATAATAATAAAAAACGTAGGGACTAAATTTGTTATAATAGACAAACCACAGGACTAAAGGTATTTATTTCATTTCTATAATTATTAATGGTCAACTGACGGAAAACCCAGTCAAGGGACCAAACCCGTTACGGGTCAAAAACACAGGGACTGGATCCAGGGAAAAAAAATTTTAGGGACCATTTTCGTTAAACCCGGTAAACCATAAGGACGATTTATGACATTTACTATTTTTTTTGTCGGGTGGTTCAAGTTGAACATTGTTAGATAATAAATGCCCGCAAGCCCATTGGGTTTAGCCCGTTAGTTGCTAGCTTTAGGTTAATTAGTTTTCTATTTTCAGTATTCTCTTAATTTCTACATGGTATTAGAGCTAGGTAAAGAAAAGAAGAAAAAAAAAAAGGTTCGTTTATGGTTAGTCTAGATTAAAGTTCGTTTGAATTTGGTTTGAAGAATCGTATGGTTATTTGAATTTGTTATGGTTCGATTAATTTTGCTTGTGGTATTTTTCTTGAAGGTCTGATCAAGTTTTCGGTAGGGCTTTCACAAATTTATTGTTTTTTGTTGTCGTGTTTGTGAATTGAAGAAAAAAAAAAGGAGTTTGTTTCGAATCGTATGAATTAAATGTATGTTATTCTATTGGAAACTTTGATTGGATAATAAGTTAATGGGACGGTGGATGTTAAGTTACTGGTCATACTTATTATAATATATACTAATAGCCAAAATAAAACGGGGTGCAAAGTGTTTCTTTACGGACCCCGTTTTCAGTTAATTTCGTTCCTCATTGGTTGGATTTTTAATTAATAGATGAACAGTAACCACAAATAGTGGTTAGTGGAGCACCCAGCCAATTCTTATTGGTTCATGTGTGGTTGGGTTTCCACTATTCATCCTCCATTCCCCGTAATTACATTCACTCACGGATGTTATAGTCTTAACTAATCCGACTATGTCTTAGGTAGTTAAGTGTATCATCTCGACATCAACTTGTTATGGTTTCACACGTGGTTCTACATCTGATACCGCCTAGTTTTGTCTGAATATGTATATGAATATGTTTAGAAAACAAGAAGGGGGGGTTGAATAGTTTTACCGATTAAAACTTTTAGATCGACTTATGTTAATCTAGTTTGGTGTGTTGGATATTAATAGTAGAAAAGTATATAAAACTAAACTACGAGAAAGAGATAGAGAGATACAACCATAACACAAGTATTTATAGTGTTTCGGCTACAAGGACACTTTCCTTGCCCTACTCCACTCCTCGAGTACCCAACTCGAGAGTTCCGTAAACACTACACAACACAATCTCATTTCACCGGTGGAGAAGCCTTCACAACGTCGCTTACACTTTATCCGGTACAAAGCTAAATACCGAGCTCTTCCACGAGGTAGAGCAAAACCTTCATCGCCTACACTTTATCCGGTACAAGGCTAGATACCGGGTTCCATTACAAAGGAGGAACCACTACCCGATCAACACATCTAGCACGACACACCTTAAGGAACCAATATCCTTTAACACCTAATGATTCAACACATCTACTACACCCTTGAGAAGAAGAAAGAATAACAAGATACACTTCTGTGATCTTGTAAAGAGGAAGAATCCTAGCAACTCATGCCTTGAGCTTGCAAGTCTTCGAGAGGTCGTAATCTCGCCTTTAAGAGGAACCTAGAGAATCATAAATAGAGACTACATAGAAAGATCCTTAGATTTGAGGTTAGTGAGTTTAGAACATAGAAAGAAGATATGTCTAAAAGGTGTGTGACGCAAGAGAGAAATGACTCACTATTTATAGGCAAACTGAGCATTGTTCACCCGGATCAGGCGGATCCCTTCCCAAAGGGATCCAGCTAGTGTAAAGCTAGGGATCCGGGTATCTGGTAGTACCAGTCCGGATTTTGGGTTACAATTTCGGGTTTTGGGTTATGGGTTAAGGTCCATGAGTCATGTGATGTCATACATGATGTCAACGACATCTTGGGTCATGGGTAATGGACTTTAGGTCATTGGTTATGGGTTTTACCCATTTGGTTTCATGCATGATGTCTTGCAATAGGTCATGGGTTATGGATCAATCTCCATGGGTTATGGGTTATGGACTTAGGTTTTGGGTCATGGATAGTCCAAGTCTTTACTAGTTTATTTTTACAAGTTGCCTATATATTTTATAAAATGCAAGTAACTAAAATTAATTAAGTGTTTTTATAAAATGGTTTTGGTTTTATGTAAACTATTAACTAAACATGTTTAAGGATTTATTTGTTTAGTGAAATGAGTTAGTAAACTTTTGGCTCAAAGCATTACGTATTTTATTTATCTCGTTAAAATGATTTTACATTTGTTATTGGCAAAATATTAAAAGATCGTAAAATATAAATAAACATTTTTATGGGTTATTTTTATTAACAATCTCCCCCTTTTTGTTGATGATAAAACATAAAATTATTTTAAGTAAAACGATAAAATTCGTAAGTTTTGAATTTAAGTTTTTACTCTTTTCACCCCCTTTTTGTCGAAACAAAAAGAGTGTCGAGAAGAAACTAACCCGAATGCAAGTTTTTAGAAAAATAAATGAAAGAAAGATATAAAGTGAAGTAAAGAGAATAAAGAAGTGCCTATTTGCTCCCCCTTGATGATTGCTCCCCTTGTTAAGGGCGTCAAGTAATTAGGAAGAATAAGACGTGATCATTGCAAGTTTTTGCAAATGGTTTTGCTTGAACGAAAGCTCCCCCTTATTGTGGGCGTCAAGTACTCCATGTTTATTTTGAAAATCTACAAAACAAAGGTTAGTAAGCAAGAATGCGGTGTGCCTTTGCTGAGAAATGAGTTGCATGGGAGCTCTGTTAGTTTTCTGAGTGACCTGATCCGCCGGATCCTTTTCAGGAAGGATCCGCGGGTACCTGCAACTAAGGGAGCCGGGTACCTGCAACTTGTTAGCAGCAGTGAAAACAAGTTATAATCATACCAACATGCTCACACAAACAAGAAGCACATAATCACGTAGATTCATTTAATGAAAACAAGAGAAATGATACAACATTGGTCAATTCTCTAAAACTAAGAAAATGATCTAACATGAAAAATAAAATCCTAATGACATAGGCTAGACCTAATACTATAGGAGAAAGATCACTTGTGCTTGCACTTCAAGGTTTCTAAGGGTGGTTAGGTTTGTTGACGTCATCTAGACGTTCAAGTAGGTGATAAAACATGAAACGCATTTCATTGCGTACTTCATGAAACAAGGTTTGGATATGTTGGCAATGAAAGCAAGTCTCCTCATGGCTTGGTTGATATTGACCTAGGATATAAGGTTGTTGAGGCATGTTTGAGGTAGATGGACCTAAGTGAGGAGGTTGTGGATGCACCACGGGTGTTGGTGGAGAAGTATGTGTGGGTAGAGTAAGAAAAGGTGTGTCATTGTTTGGTTGAGGTGGTTGACATCTTCTCATTACCCAAAATGGGCCATTTGAGGGTGGAGGGGAGGAAGGCATGTTTGCTATGGGTGGTGATACATTTATGTCAACACCTATGTTGTGATAGGAAGGTTAAGTTGTCATTCTCTCAATAGATGAGAATGTATGGTGGTGGATTGAAGGATCTAGGAGGTAAGTCCTCTAAATGTTCAAGAATAGATGTGGAGAGGTAGGAGGTGTGGTAAATGAGAGGAGCTGAGTTGAAGAGGTGAGGCTTGTGTTGGTTGGGTGGAAATATGAGGTTTGGAATGTAGGTTTACTAGAGGATGGTGTTGGTTCAAAGGAAGCAAGTTGTGGTGATGTTGGTTTGGTGGAAGCTAGTTGTGGTGTGTTGGTTCAATAGATGAAGGGTTTGGATACAGTTTAGAGAAAGATGTTGTAGTAGAAGTGTTTTGATGGTGAATATTCGGTTGAGGATATCTCATACACAATACGCGCGTTTTTTCTTGGAGGGCTTCTAGTAGATGATTGTGCACTTTCTGCCTTAGTTATGATTTAAGATTTATTTAAAATGTGAGTTTACAGCAGGAGAATGGTGGTTAAGGTGTGAGTTTGAAGCACAAACACAAGTGGTTTATATAGTGAAAGATCAAGTAAGAAAATTAAAGCCTAAACCACTAAAATCCTTTAAATTGCAATGATTTGAATGCACAAAGGTCAACTACAGAGATACAATCTTTTAGGAGGGTTATTAAAGGCAATGTGGAGTGTTGGAATGGGTAAAGTTGAGTTTTGGAAGACTATAATTGATCATACATGTATCTGTTTGCCTGGATCCACCGGATCCTTCTCAAAAGGGATCCGACTAGCTCTAGCCAAGGGATCCGGTTAACAAAACAGAAGAAAGGGAAATGATTAGGAGCTAGCTATTCCATCCCTATATTTCTTGTGACAATGAGTGTGAGAGAAGTGTCTTAAATGAGAAAATTCTGAGAGGTTAAGATAATGATGAGGGGTTGCCATAATGGACTTTATAGAGAAAAAGAAACTAAAGAAGATCAATAAGTGATTAAGGGTAAAGATAATCATATTACTAGCTGTTTAATGAATGTAGGAGTTAGGGAAAGGTTAAAGGAAAATTTTTAAAAATTCATCAAAAATTATAAAAATTAAAAGATTGATTTTAGAGCATTTTGAGATTGAAATGGTAAAAATAAATTTATGAAAAATTTATTTATTGTGTAAGTAAGTAGATTAGGTTCAGAGAAAGGTGATGCAAGAAACGGAATTGAAAACTGGTGAGTATTTTAGAAGTGATAAATCATAAACATCTCGGAAGGAACTTAGTTTATTGCTAGGGGAACACAAGAGCTTACTAACATCAAGATCAATTCAGTTTTGACTAATAGGAGATGGATAACTAGTGTAATAAGGTTTGAAAGGTTAAGAGGGACAAAAGGTGACATCTAAGTGTCTAGTTTGCCTGGATCCGCCGGATCCGCCGGATCCATTCTCAAAGGGATCCTGCCCATTATTCCTAAGGGATTCGGCTTCTGAAACATAATTGTTCATAGTGGGCTCGCCAAATTTTGCTCACATATCTAATTTCAAAGTTCTTGTTTCAGACATTAAATATATATGTATTCTAGTTCAGGAAAGCAAGGAGATCATGTAAGCATCACATATAAGCACACAAATGATATCAAGTTCAATATTTGATATAAGATCAAATATGATACATAGTTGAAGACATAGAAAACATGACCATAAAAGGTTCAGAAGAAAAAATCAACAAAGATTTTACACGTAGATAAAATAACAAGCTTGTTTAACTAAAACACAATTCTCGTTGAGACTCTCTTCAACCTTGAGTTGCTCCATTCATCATTATTGCCTTTGGGATTTTTGTGGAAGGCAAGATTGATAGATGATTGTTGATAGATGATTAGGGGATGAGAAAAGATGTTAAGTGTGACTCATTTAAGGTTTTCATTACCTTGTCGACAAGATAGTATTGAGGATTTTGAAGAGATGGGTAAGTAATGACGATAGAGATGAGTTAGGAACATTCCGTAAGGAATGAGTTTGTTTGGACTATCCTTGAGATGTACTATTTGCTTAGCAAAGAAGTAGGCAAGATTGTACGACTGTTGAAGTTCAATGCAATAAAGCATGTGAGCATAACAGGCTGGTAGATACCCACGATCTCCTAATAGACTTGAAATATTTTCACGTAGAATAACCGCCATGGGTTGAAGGTAGTGACTGAGTTCAAGCATACGGATTTTGTTGGGATGTCTGACATGTGGTGAGCTACAGAAAACATTAATTAATTCCTCCGCAGGTGGGGCGAACTTGTAATATGGACCGTCTTCTTCTTGACTCAAAGAGTTAACAGAGAATTCTTCCGTATAGGCAAATTGTCTGAGAATTGGAATTCCAAGAATTTGAGCAAACTGATCAAGAGGTATGAGGAACTTATAATTTTGAATACAAAACCAAAGTGAGAAGGATCGATCCGCGTTGTGTATGAGATCAATATCGCGAGAGAATTTTAAAACGAAACATGGACAAATTTGTTCGTTAATGGTAAGTAGACACTCAAAGTTAATAGCTCGAAAACTTCTTTTAATTTCTCCATGAAAGATTACAGGAGGTTCCAAATCCCGACCTTCATGAAAATAACGTGAATCTAGGTTTTTGAATCCATGAATGAAGTCTCTAGGTGTGTAAGGTTCTAATGATATTTTTGGAATATAGGCGTTGGTTAGATGATGATCGAAATCATATATGTGTGGCATCTTGAGACCTATACAAGTTGATTAAACATAATGAATATGTATGATAATAGATCAAATTAATGCCAAAATGTGTCTAGTGTGTGAGTGCGAGTTTTAAGATAAATGTACCCTTTTATTACAATCGATCAAATGAGGTTTTAATCATTTTTAGTATAAAGTTTTAAATTTTATACTTGTATTAACAATGCTAGACCCCTTTTTAATTTCTTTGAAAAGATCATACCTAATGTCTAATTGTAAAAACATGAATCTTTAACCTACTCGAATCAATTTGTGAAAAGACATTATAAAGTTTAAATTTAGAAATGTAGAAGAGGATAATTACTTACAAAGATGATTAAAGGATTGAGATGACAGGCGATTCGATCCTAGGATGGAGGTGTGTGTGATTTAGTTCATTTTGGATGAGTGGATAGAATGAAGGAAGATATCTATGATATAATCTATTTTTATTTACTGCCAGTTCCGCCGGATCCTTTGAGAAAGGGATCCGGCCCCTTAGGATGAAAGGATCCGGTATTACAGCAGACATAGGAGAGGTTTTAATGTTTATGAATATATGAACACACCATTGATTTTTCTAATCTCAATGCGAGGATGCGTTTAACGCATTACGGCATGTAAGGAAAACCCCTTAATGTCACATAAGATTCCACAAGTTTAATGGTTTAAGATGAATCAAGTTTCGTCATTATTAGTCCTGTTTTTAAAGAACACCTTGTGTATTTAAAGTGATGGTCTGAGAGGTTTAGAGGAATTTCTTAGATGCTCCAGACAATGGAATTGTATGAATGAATAGAGATACATGAAAGAAGATTTATTTTCCGTGAAGAAGTTTTGAGAAGGGAATAGATAAATGTCACAAGTATGACTAAGAAGTGAGAAACCATTCCTTACGTCGACTTGACCCTTTCATAGAGCAATGGATGAATTTTGAGAGAGAAGAGTTTGATGGAATACTATTCCATATGACTCAAAATATATGAAGAAGAGCTTTTGAGATTTGTGATTTGGAATTAAAGGATGTTGATATGACCCTTAAAGAGAATAAATATTTGAAAGAATTCAAATAAGCGTATACCATATAAGTTAACACTTTTCAATCACAGAAAAGCAATACAAAAAGAAATAGAAGGGCATACCTTTGCCACATTATCTTGGAGAGTAACTACTCTTAGATGAGCAAGACTTCATGAGCTTTTAAAGAGCTTCCTAATATGAAGATTTCTTAAAGACAGTAAGTTAGACTCATTTAGATATTATAACAATTTTATCAATATCAAGGTATTATCTTTTTTGTAAAAATGAGTTAGATGTCAATTTTTACAAAAGATCTTCCTTCTTTGTAGTTTTCAAACATACACTGATCGTTTCATGTTTTTAAAGTACAATATACTCTAAGAAACTTGGTAACAAAGCTCTGATGCCAATTGTAGAAAACTATAGGGGGGTTGAATAGTTTTACCGATTAAAACTTTGTTTTAAAAATTTTAGATCGACTTATGTCAATCTAGTTTGGTGTGTTGGATATTGATAGTAGAAAAGCATATAAAACTAAACTACGAGAAAGAGATAGAGAAACACAGCCATAACACAAGTATTTATAGTGGTTCGGCTACAAGGACACCTTCCTTGCCCTACTCCACTCCCTGAGTACCCAATTCGAGAGTTTCGTAAACACTACACAATAAACTCCTTTCACCAGCGGAGAAGCCTTCATAACGTCGCTTACACTTTATCCGGTACAAAGCTAAATACCAAGCTCTCCCACGAGGTAGAGCCAAACCTTCGTCGCCTACACTTTATCCGGTATATGGCTAGATACCGGGTTCCATTACAAAGGAGGAATCACTACCCGATCAACACATCTACCACGACACACCTTAAGGAACCAACGTCCTTTTACACCTAACAACTCAACACATGTACTACACCCTTGAGAAGAAGAAAGAATAACAAGATACACTTCTGTGATCTTGTAAAGAGGAAGAATCCTAGCAACTCATGCCTTGAGCTTGCAAGTCTTCGAGAGGTCGTGATCTCACCTTTAAGAGGAACCTAGAGAATCACAAATAGAGACTACATAGAAAGATCCTTAGATTTAAGGTTAGTGAGTTTAGAACATAGAGAGAAGATATGGCTAAAAGGTGTGTGAAGCAACAGAGAAATGGCTCACTATTTATAAGCAAACTGAGCACTGTTTACCCGGATCTGGCGGATCCCTTCCCTAAGGGATCCGGCTAGTGTAAAGCCAGGGATCCGAGTATCTGGTAGTACCAGTCCGGATTTTGGGTTACAATTCCGGGTTTTGGGTTATGGGTTAAGGTCCATGGGTCATGTGATGTCATGCATGATGTCAAAGACATCTTGGGTCATGGGTTATGGACTTTGGGTCATGGGTCATGGGTTTTACCCATTTTGGTGTCATGCATGATGTCATGCAATGGGTCATGGGTTATTGATCAAGCTCCATGGGTTTTGGGTTATGGACTTTGGTTTTGGGTCATGGATAGTCCAAGTCTTTACTAGTTTATTTTTAAAAAGTTGCATATATATTTTATAAAATGTAAGTAACTAAAGTTACTTAAGTGTTTTTATAAAATGGTTTTAGTTTTATGAAACTATTAACTAAACATGTTTAAGGATTTATTTGTTTAGTGAAATGAATTAGTAAACTTTTGACTCAAAGCATTACGTATTTTATTTATCTTGCTAAAATGATTTTACATTTGTTATCGACAAAACAATAGAAGA
Source organism: Artemisia tridentata subsp. tridentata (assembly GCA_021014915.2). NCBI lineage: Eukaryota > Viridiplantae > Streptophyta > Magnoliopsida > Asterales > Asteraceae > Artemisia > Artemisia tridentata. Next base: position 294,483,328 of record CP139505.1, on the reverse strand, counting down.
TCGTAAAATATAAATAAACGTTTTTATGGTTTATTTGTATTAACAATATGAATATGAATATGAATCTGAATCTGTCTAAATCTGAATCTGCCTGTCTGAATCTGCGTATGTCTGTCTGCATCAGTCCGCATGAATATACTCGTCTGCTTTCACTCTGGGACATTATGCTTTCATTTGTTTTCCAGTTTTAGTTTATTTTATGTTTGACAAACTCTCAATGTTTACCGCTGCAACATTGCGAGTTTGAGAGAAGGTGTTAGATAATAAAGGCCCGCAAGCTCGTTGGGTTTAGCTCGTTAGTTGCTAGGTTTAGGTTAATTAGTTTTCTATTTAATGTAATGTAATCTTTGTAATTCATTAAATCTGAATAATACAGTTTTTCAGTATTATCTTGATTTCTATAGTTCAGGCCACGAAGGCAAAGCAAGAATTTTTAGGTGGATTCTGCGAAAAAGTTAGTTTCTACATCACAAGTATTTTTAGACGAAACTAATGTTACACCATAAATAAAGAAAACAAAACACTAGCATTAGCGAAGATGCAGAACCTTTTGACAATAAGATGCAATACATTTCATGACCTAAAATCATAGATCCTACATTTGATAATATTATCGCGGGTGCACAAACTCCTTCAAAATTTTAGTTCACTGATTGAAGTTTAAAAACACATAACTTTTTGAAAATTATTTACACTAATCTTACTTATAATCGGTGTGCCATTTGTCACACTTGACATATAAGTGCCTTCGTTCCTGCTCGACCATACATGACTACACCCCTTTAACTAGCTATAAACATTTTTTTCTCACTTGAAACTAATTGGTGTAAGGGGTGTTTTTTTTAAATTAAATGGTTTCGAGTAATGTCTAGAGTAGCCACTTATTCAAGAGAGAAAAGTTTTTGTTTGTCTCCGCATTAAAATGAAACAAGAGTTTAGACCCACTCAATAAATGAAAAAAAAAACACCTCCTTAACAACGGATGCTTAGTAAAAAAAAATAAAAAAGACCGGATGCTTAGTAATAGTCAACAACCAGAAGAACTTGTAAACAATCCATTTATCTTAAAACAATCCATTTATCTTTAAAATAATAATAATAAATAAATAAATAAATAAATAAATGAATAAAAAAAAAAAAAAAAAAAAAAAAAAAAAAAAAAAACTTTGATAGCCAAAAATCACAACTCTATTAACTACAAGGACCAAAAGTAAAAGTTCGCTGAATCAGTTAAAGACTTTGAAGTACATAACTTTATCGTCATGCATCTCCACAAAAAACACATGTTCCAACTCTTTAGCTAATAAAAGTAAACTCAAAACCAATAAATAAGTATATTAATATTCCCAATGCCGCCATAGCAACATCTGGCATAAAACCTCAATTCAACCTCCAATAAATTCAAACACGTAAATTCCTCAGGTAATTAATTCTCAATATTTAATACTTTATATATACATGCATATACATTTAATTTTCATTTATTATTGATTTATGTGTTTTCATATTTTCAAAACAGTTTAAATTAGTTATAATTAATTTGTTTGACTAGTGATCGATTTGCATGTTGCTTTGTGTTGTTAGAAATTAGTTATACAGGTGGTTGAATATATAGTTTCACTTGTTCATGTTTTTTATATGTTAATACGGATATTATTTAGTTAATGGCTTGTTATGATTTTGGTTCATAATTGAGTAAAGGGTTCTGTTTTATTTTTGATCTTGTGATGTAACAAAGCTTTAGCAACCAACGCATGTGAGTGACGTGTTATTTCAGGTGATTTTTTGTTTTTGAAATGGCAAATTATGGATTTTGATTGAATTAGTATGTAGTAGGTTGTTTTTACTTTATACACCATTGTAGCGATGGGGTGGCGGTTCGTGACACGAAACGAAACGCGACCCAAAACTGACATGACACAAAAATAAAGAGGTTATTGTTGGGACTAAACAGGTTTTGGGTAGTCCCACTGTTGTGTTTGGGTGCGGATGGTTTAGAGTTGATCCAACAACTTGTTTTAGTTTCAAAAGAAAAAGTTTTATCAGGGTCTTATTATGGGTTAATGTGAAATGTGTTTAATGGGTTAAACAGGTCGACCCGCCGCTTGATTAAACCATTTGGCTTTAATAGGTCGTGTTCAGGTTATGTGTAACCGGATTAGAGTAGGCCATGTTTGGGTTGCTTTGTTCTAAACGGTCAACCCGATCCCGCCAGCCGGGCCAGAATTGCCACACCCAATTTTGTAGTTTTTTCAGTATATGTTAAAAGTTTATTTAGATGATTAGAAACAGGGTAGCCTGTTTGACACTCATAATGTTGATGTTGAAGATATTTTGTTTTTATATGAACCTGATACTTGTGGTTATTGTTGGTAGGATGTCTCCATCTTTGTGAGAATGATAGACTGTTACATATATGTGTCGACATGTAACTAACAAAGTTTTTAAGATCTTTTGGTTTAAGTTAACATTTAGTTCTATCTTGGAGTGTTTTATATTTATTCTTATAATGATATGAACAACTATATGATATACAGAATACTTAGAATCAGCTAATAAGTTTTAACAACGGACTGCAGAAGTTGTTGTTTTGATGTGCTGCTACTGTTTGGAATCGTGGCAGTAAGATAACGAGCTATTTGAGTGTTTGAAAGTTTCTGATTACTGAATGACTTAATAGGTAAACTGACAGAAAAATGATCTTTTTATATTCTATTTATTTGAAATAAACTATGTAATATAGGCTCATCTATGGATGTTTAGTTGCCAATCTGATAAAATCGTTTGGGAATTTTGCAGTGGTGATACGATACATGTGCTCTGGTTACCAGTTTGTTAGGTGTTCTTATAACTATGTGTCATGAAGTTCAATATATATTAGAAAGCAAGAGATTAGTATGGCTAGTGGCAGTGGTATTCGCTGTGGTTATAATGTTCCAGTATTATTGAATTTCCATACGGTGATATTGCACCGTCCTTATTTTCCATTGGCAGGACTCAACCACCAGCTTCATCTCAAGTTCCCGAATCATTAGTCAACCTCACTCATTTCGATGGCTCCAATCATACAAAGCCTGTTGATACACATGAGAACGGTAATAATGTAGGATTTGAAAATGATATTCATCCAGAAATGAATAGAGACACAGATTATTCAACTCCAAAAGAAATAGATTTAGATGCAGACAGTCCATCACCAACTTCACCGGCTCCTTTGATACCACCAACAACAGTTGATACTGTAGTAGTAGAAATTCCTCCCCCAACAGCTTTAAATATTGTAGGCCTTGAAAATGATATTCGCCCAGATAACTCAACTTCACAAGAAAAAGATTCAGATGCAGTCGGTCCATCACCAAGTTCACCGACTCCTTTGACACCATCAACGACAGACGATGATACAGTAATTTCTCCCCCAACTACTTTGGATAACGTATCTACACCACACATAGATTCACCAAATTCAGACCACGATGTCAAGGAGTCTGTGGCATCTCAGATGAGCCCTGCCACAGCAGCAGATGACTCATCAGTGAAGGAAGTTCCCCTGGTAAAAGAGGTTCACTTGAAGCCAATAATGGGGGATGTTGTGACAATGTCTGACATGCATGACATTTTACTTTATAATCGTGATTCAGTGTTTTCACCTGTAAGCGCAAGCTCCATTCATATTTTTGTGACATCACCTTATGTTTAGGCTTGTTTAATTTAATTGATTGTTGTACAAACTTTTATCTTGTAGAAACCACTATGGCCTTTGGCGGTTGATCAAGAATTACTAGATGCAAGAAGGCAGATTGAGAATGCTCTGATAATTAAAGACCGTGAACTTTACCCTCCTCTGTATCGTAATGTTTCAAAATTCAAGAGGTTAGCAAAATTTGACCTTTTTGTCAAAAGATTGACCTTTTTGCAACTTTTATAACCTGTAATCAATGCAGAAGCTACGAACTAATGGAAAAGATTCTCAAGGTTTACATTTACAAAGAGGGTGAAAAGCCTATTTTTCACCAACCGCAGGCCGTGCTTAGTGGGATTTACGCATCTGAGGGATGGTTCATGAAGCATATGAAAGAAAGCAAAGAATTTGTTACTAATGATCCCAAACAAGCGCATTTATTTTACCTTCCTTTTAGCTCTCGAATTCTAGAAGAAAAGTTGTATGTGACTGGGTCAGGCAGTCGTGACAACTTGGTAGCCCATTTGAAGAACTACCTTCATTTAATTGCAGGGAGATACGATTCTTGGAACAGAACTGGTGGGTCCGATCATTTTCTCGTTGCTTGTCATGATTGGGTAAGCCTTTTTTTACTAGTGTTGCAAGCTATAAACGGACATAGTTTGTTCATATTTCTATTTAGGGGAATCTAATATTTTATCATATTATCAACATTTCCAAAGCTTCCGGGTATTCTAGAAAGTTAACGTGTTTCAAAGCCTGTTATCACAAAAAAAGTACCATATAACAATTATAGGTGTCACCACTTCAAATTGTACCATATAACACTCCTATAACATAAACACCCTCCCCAAAACATTCCTATAACACACCACAAAAATACTCACTCACTCACAAAAAAAAAGCACATAACGAATGTGAAGCAAATGGCATTGGCACCTATAACACAAACGGGCGGTGCAATATAATAATTATAGGGGCGCCATAGGTGCCATTTTGGCACCTATAACATATTATTGGACACTGCACTTATTAGATACGGCTAGATCAAATTTTTTGAAAGTTTGAGCCTTTAAATAGAAATTTGACCAAACTATGTTACGGCATTTTTTATTGCAATTTGCTCCTTAGATCTTAAAATTTCAAGAATGTTTTTTTTGGTGATTGTTGTATAAACGATAAGAAAACTGATAATTCCAGGCAACAGATGAGACAAGACTAGCTATGGATACTTGCATACGTGCTCTATGCAATTCAGATGTCAAAAGAGAAGGTTTTCAATTAGGAAAAGACGTATCTCTCGCTGAAACATATGTCCAGTCATCTCAAAACCCGTTACGCGAACTTGGAGGCAAACCCTCTTCACATCGCTCGATTCTTGCTTTCTTTGCAGGCCAAATGCATGGTGACGTCCGCCCCATTCTCCTAAAACATTGGCAAAACAAAGACCCCGACATGAAAATATTCGGGAAGCTTAAAAAAGCTAAAGGGAATAGAAACTATATTAATTACATGAAGACTAGCAAGTACTGTATTTGTCCTAAAGGGTATGAAGTCAATAGTCCTAGAGTTGTGGAGGCCATTTTTCATGAATGTGTTCCGGTGATCATATCTGACAATTTCGTCCCACCATTCTATGAGATCTTGAACTGGGAGTCGTTTGCTGTTTTTGTTTTGGAAAAAGATATCCCGAATTTGAAGAATATTCTTTTATCAATATCACACAGGAGGTATTTGGTGATGCAGCAGAGAGTTAAGAGGGTACAACAACATTTTCTATGGCATGTTAAGTCTGTGAAGTATGATATTTTTCATATGATATTGCATTCGATTTGGTATAATCGAGTGTTTAGAGTAAATCCCATTGGGTTGTGAGTAAAAGTTTTGTTTTGAAGCACATTTTGCTCTTGTGAATAGATTTGTTCAAATCCTTATAGACTTATAGTTGACTACTCGACTTTAAATAAAGGTATCTTATTATTCTTCTTAATGATATATTCCATCCGTATGTTATTATTCTTCTTAACGATATATTCCATCTGTATATTACTCTTCTTCTTAACGATATATTCCATCCGTATGTTGTTGGCTCGTGCTGTAAAAGTTATCAAGTTTATTACATTGATAGTATGTAACAAGTATTAACTATGACTGAACTGCTTACAGAAAAAGCCAGATAATTTGAAGAGTTGGCTTGCAGCAAATGATGGACAGAACAAAACTGGTTGTTCTAACTGATATTGTCTCGGAATGTTGTTGTGACTTGTGAGTATATTGACTACAAAGCAATGCCAACTAATATAAAAGTACATTTGCTTTAACTTTAGAACTATTTTTATCTGAGATTTACGAAACATGAATGTTTTTAGCTTACAAAAGGTGTCATGGGTCTTGGTATCAACTAAATGATGTAAATGTAACTACATTAAATTTGAAAGTTCTAACCAAGTGACCTGGCTCCCCTGAATTTTTTTATTTTTTTTTTTTTTTTTGGCTCCCCTGAATTTATCAACACCCTTAAATAATCATCTTTTAACATAAAAGTAATCATTTCATTAAAATATATTATCTTTTCCACTGTCCCAATTGCTTTGAGTTGATAAAATATGATATACAAATCATTTCATCCGTACAATAGTATTTTAACTTCTTTACTAATCCATTTTGTCTTCCTCTGTTTGAAATCTGGTGATTGAAGAAGCTTCATCAGTTTACACTTTACAGGTGCTTTTAGTTTATATGTGTATTCAGTTATTACTCTGATTGTGTAATTTTACTTTTGTTATTTTGATTTTAATAACTTGATTAGCTATGGTTTATGATATGTACATGTAATTGTGCCTATTTTTTATTTTTGGTATTGGAAATTGGTTTTGATGATTTGTGCTTTATGTTAGTTAGATAATTTGTTGGTTAGGATTTTATTGGAACAGGTGATGTAGTTCTTGTTGTTTGTGTTTTTATGCTATTTGAATGAGTAGATAATTGTTGGTTTTTGTTAAGAATGGTGAATTATGATGACTGAACTAGCATACTTTGCTTTTGCTCCTTTAAATATAGTTTGGAGTAAATTACATAAATGGTCCCTGTGGTTTGTCGAAAATTTCACATATCGTCCTTCAAACTTAAAAGTTGCATATACCGTCCCTATCATCTCCAAAGAATAACACTCGTGGTCCTTTTTTTAACGAGTGTTAAGTGCATTCCGTTATAATTTACACGTTAGCCCCTGTTGGTTAACGATTGTTGCAACGTTTATCCTTTATCATAACGGTCGTTTATAATTTAAAGTTTTTCGACTTTAGATACATTTTTATACGTTTTTAACCATTTTCGTCCGTTTTTATCATTTTTTATACATTTTATTACGTTTTTATCCGTTTCGTTTTTATAGGTTTTTATATGTTTTTTTTTTACGCTTTTATCCGTTTTCATCTATTTTTATATGTTTTCTTATGTTTTAATCCATTTTCGCCAGTTTTTATATGTTTCGTCTGTTTTTTTTTAACGTTTTGATATGTTTTTATCCGTTTTTATACATTTTTTTTATGTTTTTAACCCGTTTTCATCTGTTTTCATCCGTTTTTCTTACGTTTTTACCATTTTTTATATGTTTTTTTTACGTTTTCATAGGTTTTTATCAGTTTTCAACCGTTTTCAACCGTTTTAATACATTTTGTTTACGTTTTCATCGGTTTTTATATGCCTTTTGTCCGTTTTCTTACGTCTTTGTCTGTTTTTATACGTTTTCATCTGGTTTTATGCTTTTTTTTTATGTTTTCATGGTTTTTTATCTATTTTATATGCTTTTATGCGTTTCATCCGTTTCTATATGTATTTATCCATTTCCATCCATTTTTATACATTTTCTTACGGATAAAAACCTAAGAAATCGTATCAAAACGGATGAAAACGTATAAAAATGGATGAAAACGGATAAAAACCTGTGAAAACGTTAAAAAATCGTATAATAACTGACAAAAATGTATAAAAACGGATGAAACAGAAAAAAAAGTAAGAAAATGGATAAAAACTTTTGAAAACGTATAAAAACAGATGATAATGGATAAAAACGTATGAAAACGGATAAAAATCTATGAAAACGTAAAAGAACGTATAAAAACGGATGAAAACGGTTGAAACATATGAAAACGTTAAAAAACGTATAAAAACGGACGAAAACGTATAAAAAGGTAAGAAAAACAAACAAAAATATAAGAAAAATGGATAAAAGCAGATGAAAACAGATAAAAACGTAAAAAAATGTATATAACGGATGAAAACGGATAAAAACATAGCAAAACGTAAAAAAACAGACAAAAACATATAAAAACAGACGAAAATGGATTAAAACGTAAGAAACATATAAAATGGATGAAAACAGATAAAAACGTAAGAAAAGCGTATAAAACGGACGAAAACAGAAGAAAACGTAAAAAAATGATGAAAACGTATAAAAACGGACAAAAACGTATAAAAACGTATCTAAAGTCGGAAAAACTTTAAGTTATAAACGGCCGTTATTATAAAGGATAAACGATGCAACAATCGTTAACCAACAAGGGCTAACGTATACATTATAACGGAATGCACTTAACACTCGTTAAAAAAAATGACAACGAGTGTTATTCTTTGGAGGAGATGGGGACGATATATGCAACTTTTATGTTTGAGGGGCGATAGGTGAAATTTTTGACAAACCACAGGGACCATTTATGTAATTTACTCTGTAGTTTGCGCTTTTATTATCTCATTGTACAGTAGGCCATTAGGGTTGTTTTACTTGTAAATTCTTGAAACAGGAACATCGCGCTCTCTTGCATCATGTACTATTACAATTAATCATCTGGTTATAATTATGATTATTTCATATCACAATCACTATCTAAACGCTGTGACGCTTTCTATGATGGAACTTGTGGCTATCTTTGAGTATTCAATCAATTATAGAAAAGACAACTTAATTAGAAGAATTTCTTGTTAATATTGCAGGTATGGGAGAGTCTCTGTGCTAGGAGGACTAGCTATTTCAGAGCTGTCTAGAAATGGGCCTTGGACTTATGCATATCTCGGTAATTTGGAGATTGGCATGGATTGGGGGAGCAGTATTTGCTGTTCTTGTAAAATTCAAGTATGTTGAATTTCCATATGGTGATGTTATTTCATCTTTATTTTCCGCTAGCAAGATTCACATGACCAAAACAGAAAGCAGTTACCCTACATATAATACTACTACTTTAACAGCTCCCCCAAATTGTTTGGGTTCAAATACGTCTATAACATACAAAAATACATCCAATTTGCTTCATAATTTCACAAAAGAGGAGGCATCAACAAAAGATGTCATGCCATTAGCCAATGTATCCTTTGTGATTGAAGTCCCTCGAAAGAAGCAAAAGAGGAACGTGGTTTCGATTTCTGAGATGCGCAATATTTTAGTTCATAACCGTGCTTCTTCTAATTCAAAGGTATGATCTTGTGCTTAAAAATTTTTATCATAAGTTTTTTAAACCCGCTATGCATTTTTTACAGATATTTTTTAATGAATATCTAGAAACCAATGTGGCCTTCAAGAGCTGATCAAGAATTACTCGAAGCAAAGTTGCAAATCGAAAACTCTACAATCAGTGAAGATGATATGAACCTTTATCCTTCTGTGTTCCGTAATATTTCACTATTTAGAAGGTAATACCTTAATATTAGTCATACAAGTTGCTACAAGGTATTGATTCAAGTTATCAAATACAGAAGCTATGAAGTGATGGAAAAGACTCTCAAGGTATATATCTACAAAGAGGGTGAAAAACCGATATTCCACAAACCAGAAGCGGTTATGAAAGGGATATATGCATCCGAAGTATGGTTCATAAAGCAATTAAAAACAAGCAAAATATTTGTTACCAAAAAACCAAAACAAGCCCTTTTGTTCTACATTCCTTATAGCTCAAAAATGTTGAAAGCAACTCTCTCTCCCAATTCTTACAATAGGGAAAGTGTCGTACGATACTTGAAGAAGTACCTCGACACAATATCAAGGACATACAATTTCCGGAACAGAACTGGTGGGGCCGACCATTTTTTAGTTGCTTGTCATGAATGGGTAAGCCACATGCTTACTTAAAATCTATGACATTCGCCCTTAAATTTTCAAATACAAATTTGGATGATCTCTAATTTATATTCTACTTTCAAGGCTGCAGATAAAACAAGAAAGTTCATAGGTACGTGCATAAGAGCCATTTGCAACACAGATGTCGAAAAAGCAGGTTTTGAATTCGGAAAAGACGTTTCTCTCCCTGAAACAAACGTTCGTTACCCTCAAAATCCATTACAAAACCTTGGAGGTAAACCCCCTTCAAAACGCAATGTTTTCGCATTCTTTGTAGGCAAAATGCACGGTCACCTTCGCCCAATACTATTAAGGAACTGGGAAAACAAAGATCCCAACATGAAAATATTTAAGAAACTTCCAAAAGTCAAAGATGACCAAAACTATGTTGACTATATGAAGAGTAGCAAGTTTTGTATATGTGCTAAAGGTTCTGAAGTCAATAGTCCTAGAGTTGGGGAGGCTATTGTTATTCTCGTTACACAAGTAGAAGTAACTATAAAGTTAATCTAATTGTGTTCCATGACTGAGATTATGTATTGATTAATTATAACAGATAAGTAAAAACGTAAAGATAAAACACAAGTTTTTTAATGTTTAAATTCTTATTAGAAATTAATCAAAAGAATCTATTACCCAAGTGTTTGCGGAATAAACACTTGAGATCGAATAGACAAGGCATGGTGTGTTCTCCTCTCTAAACTCAAGTTATTCTTGAGTGACAACATTAATGAACCACTGAGCTATCTCAGGGACTTGTTTGCTCTTTGCAGGAGAAAAGTGGTTTTGTAAAAGTCTAAGCTTTTAATGCACAAAACTTATTCCACTTTTCTCCATCTGTTCTTATTTATACACAAGTATAAAAGAGCACCTTCTAGAATTACAAAAGGAATAACCTAGCTAGTTTGACAAAGTACAACAGTATTTTTCATTTCCAAGAATCTGCATTGGGAATAATGTAAAAGTGCTTTCCGAGTGTCAGCTATGACACATCTTGACTTTAGCCGTTTTAGGGAAAGTTTGCTTTCGGCCCGATAAGACTTCTCCTTATCTTTTCAAACTCTTTCCGCCTAATCCCGCCTTTCTTTCAGACTTCAGATTCTTCAGTCTAGGTCTTCAGTCTTCAGTCTTCAATCATCATAGTTGTTGAGGAGACTGGGGTTCAGTGAGTTCTTGTCAAATACTCACTGTACCCATTACCTTCTTCTTTGGCTTAAGTGACACTCAGGGAGTTCCGCCTCACTGAATGGTGAATCTTTCTTCTTAGACTCGTCCTAAGCATCTTGAAGGTAACTCACTGAGTGACTGTTCACTCAGTGACTTGAGAGTGTTTAAGGTTGATTAACACTTGGCTAATTTGTGTCCAAATCCTGTTTTCAGGGTACTGACGGACCCAACAATCTCCCCCTATTTGGATATAAATTATGCCTAAGTGTTTGATCAATTGTGAGTGAGCAAATGGGTTTCTTCTCACACTGAATATACTAGAAAGCTTTAAGGACACTGATATTACAAAACATGGGCCATCATTTTATTAATATCATTACAAAGTCCTAACTTCTAAACATAATACTCAGGGTTCTTGTACTCAGCCTTCTAAGATACCCATGAGCTCCAATTTCGCTTTCTTTGACACCAACACTTCTTTGTCGGGTCTCTCATTCATCATCTTATCCATCAGCTTTATGAACTCTTCGTTTTCAGGGCTCTTCACGTGAATCGCCATTATCTTGTACGCAAGAAGAGTTGTTGTCTCCACCATGTTGATGTCACTGACTCTTTGGAAGGCCTGTTAGCCAAACTCATCAACGAAGAAAATACCATACTCAGGAGTCATGATAACTTTGTTGGAAACAAATTTCACTCCTTGAGGAGGAATCCTGTTGCAATGAAGGGCGGCTATGAACTGTTTAGGCTCCTGTTCCACAACTTTCCTTTTCTTCCCAATCTTCTGAGTAGGTTCAGGGATTGATAGTCCCTGAGAAGCAAGTGCCTTCTCATGATCTATTCCCAAACTTTTAGCTACTTTTTCCAGTTGCTCGTATTTGGAGTTCAGGGTAGCTAGAAGGCTAGGAACCATCTTGCATTGCTTCTTCCTCAGGATGGGTATCATCATGTCCCATTCCCTTAGCCCATAGTCTGAGAACTTGAAGGGTTTGTTTACCTCAGACTTTCTTGGCCCCCTGTGAACCGTTATGCTTATGGGCTTGGTCATGTGAATGGTCATGTCTGTTATGGTGCCTTCCCCTTTGGTCTTCATCATGTGCCACATATACCTCTCATAGGTTTTCTTCCTCTTTTCATCTTTAAGTCTGACCTCTGATTGTGTTCCCTGATGTGGTCGACCTGAAGCTTGAGGAATTCTTCCCCCTTGATGACCTGATCAGTTTTCTTTATTACCTCCTTGGCAACTTCAACAATTACGGGTCTGTTGAGTTGCTCAACCTTTTTCTCAGCCTTTCTTTTGTCATGTTCATCCAGGACTTCAGCCACTTCCTGCGGAGTTCCAAAGAATTTGCTCCTATCATCTAATGTGACCCAAAACGGCGAGTCTGGATCAGGACGCCTTTCTGTTGATGCTTTCACCAGTTGTGATTGAGGAGGATCTTCAGTCACCATGATTCCCTTCCTTCTGTCAGTGGGAGGGGGTTGACTGGTGGAGGACTCAGGAACTTCTGTTGCTATTGCTTCAGGTTGAACAGGGATTGTAGCAACAAAAAGTGCTAAAGATGAAGGTTCAGGAGTAGGATCATCAAGTTTCTGTTGGGAATTAAATATTCAAGAAGTTTAAATATCGGATTCTACTCAAAGAAATACGTTAAGTGTGATTCTGCTGCTAGTGCATTATGGTTCCTGCTGTTAATGTTGTTCCTGCTGCTAGAACATTTGATTCTGTTGTTAGCGATAAATGATTCTGCTGCTAGGCTTAGCATTCTGCTGCTATTGATCCTGCTGCTAATGATACTTGTTCCTGCTGCTAGCGATAACTCATTGCTGCTGATAGTGAACATTCTGCTGCTGAGTGGATAAGATTGAAAAGATATTATTTGTATTTTGGTCAACAATATACGGTAGATAATATCTTACCCCATGTGCTTAGTTAACAAGTTGTGTACACAGATACATGTTGTATCTTATGTACTGACACACTCAAGATAAGTTAACAAGTAAGTCGGCTAGACTTTAAGCAATATGTAAAGATCTTCTTGGACTATAAAAGAAGATCTTAGTCTCGATATTATGTGTCGAATAATTAACTCATATAACTGTTAGAACTAGAACAAACACAAGAATATTACAAGTTAGAAAAACTTAAGATTCAAGGTTGTAACCCTAGTGATATTTCAAGATCACTCGTATTATTATCATTAATAATATTGAATCGTTTGGTGATAATCTTTATGTGTTCATTGTCATAGAACAAACATAACAATTCCATTTCAATAACATACACAACCTTCTAAGTGTGATTGAGTGAATTCCGCGCACTTAATCATATTAACACAACATATCATATACACAAAGTTGACAAGGTTTAACCACCTTATAGTGTATCTAGGGTCCTAACAAGTGGTATCAGAGCAAGGCTAATATAGTTGTTTTTAGAAGAAACAGAAATGGATGTACAAGATGTTCAAACCAATGTTGCTGCAAAGTTGCCCATGATCAAACCGAATGAGTTTGAGTTATGGAGGATGAGAGTTGAGCAATATTTTATGGTTCGAGATTATGCTCATTGGGATATAATTCAGTATGGTGATTCCTTCACTCTAGGCTATTCAGATGTTCTTGTTGAAGGGAAAACAGTTAGAAAAAGAAATACTGGACCAGTTTCAAATGAAGAAAAGATACAAAAGAGAAATGATCAAAAAGCAGGAAACTTGTTGCTTATGACCATTCCTGGTGAGCAGATGCTATCTTTTAACAAGTATCTTGATGCAAAAACTCTTTTTGAAGAGATTTGTGCATGGTTTGGTGGTAATGAAACTACCAAAAAGACACAGAAGACATTGCTGAAACAACAATTTGAAAACTTTACTGCTTTTAGCAATGAAACTCTTGATAAGCTGTTTTCAAGATTACACAAGCTTGTCAGTCAGTTAGCTGTGTTGGGTGTTGAGACTGAGAAGGAAGATCTCAACATGAAGTTCTTGAAAAGTCTACCTGATGAATTCCATACTCATGTTATTGTCTGGATGAACAAACCAGAAATTGAAACAATGAAACTTAATGATTTGTTCAACAACTTTAAAATTGTTGAACAAAGTCTAAAAAAGGGTGGAAATTATGGTACTAGTTCTAGAAATGTGGCACTTTTGTCAACTCCCAGTGTTAGTCATACAGAAGAGGTAGATGAAATTGAAGGTGTTTCTAATGTTACTTATGGTGGTCCTTCTACTAGTTCACAAAAGGATGTTGCTGGACTTGGAGATCCAACATTTTATGCCTTTATAACCAGTCAATCTAATGGTTCTCCTCTAAATCATGAAGACCTTGAACAGGTAGATGGTGATGATTTGGAATAGATGGATATTAAGTGGCAAGTTGCCTTACTTAGTATGAGGGCTAAAAAGTATTGGCAGAGAACTGGGAAGCAGATTACCATAAATGGTAATGATACTGTTGGGTTTGATAAGAAGAAAGTGGAATGTTTTAACTGTCATAGGTTGGGACACTTTGCTAAAGAATGTAGAAGCCCAAGGAAACAGGATAATAGGAACACATGGTATAAGCAAGAGAGGAAGAAGGAAGTACTGGTGGAAGAGCCAAAGGCTATGCTGGCTATTGATGGTATTGGATATGATTGGAGCTCTATGGCTGTTGAAGAGGAAGCACCACCAAATGCTGCTCTTATGGCCAATGAATTTGCTCTAATGGCCTTTTCTGATTCAGAGGTAGATGTCATTCCTACTTGTACTAATTCATGTCCCAATCTTAAAAATTATGAAGCCATTAAAAAGAGATTTGACGCTTTTAGAGAAGAAGTTAATTGATGCCCTTCATAATTTAGCTAATCATAAGAGATGTGTAGGAGTTCTAAAAAAACAAATCCAACATTTTCAAAAGAATGAATCTACTTTTACTGATGACTTAAATGCTTTAAAAAGAGGAATAGCATTTAAAGATGAATTACTTACTGATCAAAGTAAACAGTTAGCTGAAGCTACAAATAAAACTGAAAATGTTAAGATAACTATAGATGCTTTAGCTCATGCCTCAGAAGGAATGAATAAGATTTGGGAAGCTCAAGTAATTGATAAAGCTAATTCAGGTTTAGGATACAAATCTGTTCCTCCACCATACAGAGGCGTTCATTCTCCTCCAGGTGTTGACCTAACACACACAGGTTTAGCTGAGTTTCAAGAACCAATCATGGAATATGGTTCTAAGGTTAGCAAGAGCCTTAAGGTAGAAAAGATAAGTAAAAGTTTAGATAAAACTTTACTTTATCAGGACAAGGTGTCCTTTGTTAAGAAAGGAGATGCTATAGTTGTTGAGGATTGTACAACTGATAGTGATGATGAAGAAGAACAGGTTATGTCTAAACCTGAAGTGGTTAAGAAAGTAGGAACAAGTGTTCCTAAGATAGTCAAACATAATACTGATAGGCCTAAATCTAACATTAAGCATGTTAGGCAACCAATTAGATATTGTGAGCAATATAGAACCATCAACAAGCCCAGAGGTAACCAAAGGAATTGGAACAACCTCAAGTCTAACCAATTAGGTGATGACTTTGCTTTTTATAACAAAGCTTGTTACACATGTGGTAGTTTTGACCATCTTGTAGCTTTCTACAACCAATGGGTATCTGGGTATGAAAACCATAGAGTGAACCACAAAAGGCAAATACCTAAATCTCACTCTCACTCTAGTTCTAAGAGAACAAACCCCAGAGTAGTCAAAAACAAGTCTGGCTCAAACTCAGATCCTGCTGCTAGACTAATGGTTCCTGCTGCTAGACAAATTGTTCCTGCTGCTCGACCATTTATGACTTTTAACCCAAAATCAACAGCTAAGGGTGCAAAAACAACTTTCAAACATGCATCAACAACTGTTCTAAGGCCCATTCAAACAAAAGCAGTGGTCCAAAAACAAGTTTGGAAACCAAAGGGTAGAACTAAAAAGCTAGCAGTTCCTGCTGCTAAGCAATCAGTTCATTCTGCTGCTAAGGGAAACAGGGCAAATGCTGTTAAGGCCTCAGCATGTTGGATTCTAAAATCCAATGTTGCATCAACTGTCCTTAAAAGATTAAA
The DNA here is from genome assembly GCA_021014915.2 of Artemisia tridentata subsp. tridentata. Classification (NCBI taxonomy): domain Eukaryota; kingdom Viridiplantae; phylum Streptophyta; class Magnoliopsida; order Asterales; family Asteraceae; genus Artemisia; species Artemisia tridentata. Next base: position 294,467,283 of record CP139505.1, on the reverse strand, counting down.
TTACATTGATGCAAGAGGCAGATCCAAGTCAGTAATGGCTTGGGTCCCCAAAAGAAACTAACACTCTTATTTATGTGCAGGAACATTCAAATGATCAGGAAGAGGATCAAGGATACTCAGATAGTGGATGTTCAAGGCACATGACAGGCAACATGTCTTATCTTTCAGATTTTCAATCATTCAATGGAGGATATGTTACCTTTGGAGGGGGTGTTCGTGGCAAAATTTCTGGTAAAGGTACAATCAAAACCGGAAATTTAGATTTTGAAGATGTGTACTATGTAAAAGAGCTAAATTATAATCTTTTTAGTGTCTCACAAATGTGTGACAAAAAGAATAATGTTCTTTTCTGTGAGACTGAATGTCTTGTACTTTCTCCTGATTTTAAGATGCCTGATGAAAATCAAGTACTTCTTAGAATTCCTAGAAAAGGCAATATGTACAGTGTAGACATGAAGAACATTGTTCCTAAAAAGAATTTAACTTGTCTTGTTGCAAAGGCCACATTGGATGAATCAATGAAATGGCATAGAAGGCTTGGTCATATTAATTTCAAAACCATAAATAAAATTGTTAAGAATGGTTTGGTAAGAGGTTTACCTCACAAAAGATTTGAAAATGATCAAACATGCATTGCTTGTCTAAAAGGCAAACAACACAAAGCCACTTGTAAGCCCAATATTTTTAACTCTATCAATCAATCATTGTTTATGCTGCATATGGACTTATTTGGACCTGTTTCAGTAAGGAGTATAATGCATAAGAGATATTGTCTAGTTATTACTGATGACTATAGCAGATTTACATGGGTTTTCTTTTTAGCTACTAAGGATGAGACATCAAGCATCCTTAAGGATTTCATTACTCAGATAGAAAACCAAGTAGACAAGAAAGTGAAAGTCATTAGATGTGATAATGGGACAGAGTTTAAGAATAGAGTTATGGATGATTTCTGCAAACAAAAAGGTATTAGGAGAGAATTTAGTGTTGCTAGAACTCCACAACAGAATAGAGTAGCTGAAAGAAAGAATAGAACACTAATTGAAGCTGCTAGAACAATGTTAGCTGATTCTAAGCTACCTATCACTTTTTGGGCAGAGGCAGTCAACACTGCTTGCTATGTTCAAAATAGAGTTTTAGTTGTGCAGCCTCACAATAAGACATCATATGAACTCTTTAATGGAAGAACTCCTGCAATAGGATTTCTTAGACCTTTTGGATGTCATGTGACAATTCTCAATACCTTAGACCATTTAGGAAAGTTTGATGGTAAGGCAGATGAAGGTTTCTTAGTTGGATATTCTCTCAATAGCAAAGCTTTTAGAGTATACAACTTAAGAACTGAGAAAGTAGAAGAAAATCTACATGTGGAGTTTTTAGAAAACAAATCCAATGTAGTAGGTCAAGGACCAAAATGGCTATTTGATCTTGAATATCTAACCAAATCAATGAATTATGTGCCTGTTGTTGCAGAAACTAATGATTTTGCAGGTTCTAATACAAAAAATGAGGCAGAGTTAGAGAAAGATCAAAATGATGTGATAATGCCAATATGGTCAAGTACAATTGTGGAATCAACTTCAACAACTGATGAATCTTCTTCTAGCAAAGCTAAAGAAGGTGTTGAAGATGAAAGCAAAGAAGATGGAACTCAGGAACAACAAAATGTTTCTGCTGGTAGCATTTCTGTTGCTGCTGGTAGTGTATCTGTTTCTGCTAGTGATTCTGCTGCTAAGCTTACTAATTCTGCTGTTCGGTCAACTGACTCTGCTGCTGGCCCTTCATAAACAAAAGAAGCAGAATTCTCAGATAATGAGGTGGATTTCAACAATCTTCCATCAAATTATCAAGTTCCTTCTACTCCACAATCAAGAATTCACAAAGTTCACTCCCTAGATAATGTGATTGGAGATGTACAATCTGGTGTGAAGACAAGACATCAATTGATGACTTCAGACCAACAAGGGCTTCTTGATGCCCTTTATGCTTCAAAACAACATGAGCTTTCAAACTCTTGCTTGTTTGTATGTTTTCTCTCACAAGATGAACCAAAGAACATTCTTAAAGCCCTAGATGATTCAAGCTGGTTAGAGGCTATGCAAGAAGAGCTTCTTCAGTTCAAGATTCAGAAGGTATGGGTGCTAGTTGATTTACCTACAGGTGTGAAGGTAATTGGCACTAGATGAGTTTTTAAGAACAAAAGGGATGAAAGAGGAATAGTGATTAAGAATAAGGCTAGATTAGTAGCCCAAGGGTACACACAAGAAGAAGGAATAGACTATAATGAGGTTTATGCTCCTGTAGCAAGGATTGAGGCAATTAGGCTTTTCTTAGCTTATGCTTCATTTTTAGGCTTCACAGTCTACCAAATGGATGTCAAGAGTGCATTTTTATATGGAAAAATTGAAGAAGAGGTGTATGTTTCACAACCTCCAGGCTTCATTGACCCATTACATCCAAACAAAGTGTACAGAGTAGTGAAAGCTCTATATGGCCTTCATCAGGCACCAAGAGCTTGGTATGCAACACTAGCTTCCTACTTATTAGAAAATGGATTTCAAAGAGGAAAGATTGATCAGACACTTTTCATCAAACAGCACAAGAAGGATCTTCTGTTAGTGCAGGTGTATGTGGATGACATTATCTTTGTATTTACTAGGAAAGAAATGTGTTTAGAATTTGAGAAGCTTATGAAAGATACGTTTCAGATGAGTTCTATGGGAGAACTTACATTCTTTTTGGGTTTGCAAGTTAAGCAATCATCTGAAGGCATATTAATTAGTTAAGAAAAATATGTTACAGAGATACTTAGAAAATTTCAATTTGCTGATTCAAAAGTAGCAAGCACACCAATGGACTCTAAGAAGCACCTTCTGAAAGATGAAGATGGAGAGAGTGTAGATGTACACACTTACAGATCTATGATAGGCTCTTTGATGTATCTTACATCATCTAGACCTGATATCATGTTCCCTGTTTGTGTTTGTGCAAGATTTCAAGTAACTCCAAAGGTTTCTCATTTAACTGCAGTCAAGAGAATTTTTAGATATCTCAAAGGTCAACCAAGGTTGGGTATATGGTATTCTAGGGAATCTCCTTTTGACTTGGTAGCATATTTGGATAGTGATTATGCTGGTGCTAGCTTGGACAGAAAGTCAACAACTGGAGGATGTCAATTCCTTGGGTGTAGACTTGTCTCATGGCAGTGTAAGAAGCAAACAAGTGTGGCAAATTCAACAACTGAAGCTGAATATATAGCTGCTGCAAGTTGCTCTAGTCAAGTTCTATGGCTTCAAAACCAACTTCTTGATTATGGGTACAATTTCTTAAACACTGTTATTCATATTGATAATAGTAGTACAATTTGTATTATTAAAAATCCAGTGCAACATTCTAAAACAAAACACATTGAAATTAGACATCACTTTATAAGAGACTGCAATGAGAAAAAGTTAATTCAAGTTCTTAAAGTTGCTTCAGAACACAACTTTGCAGATCTGCTAACAAAAGCTTTTGATGTTTCAAGATTTCAGTACTTGGTAGCAAGTATTGGAATGCTTAATCTTTGAATTTTCAATACAATGTGTTTATGTAAATAAATTTTTGTTTTTGCTGCTGGCTTTACAAGATACTGCTGCTATTACAAAAGTTTGTGCTGCTAGTACAAATTTAATTTGTGTTATTCATACAGTTAGTCCTATGATTATTCTAATACAAAACAAGTATTTTGTACATTGTTCTTTTGGTTTTAGACTAACAATTTCAGGTATGAATTTGTGAACACAAAAGGATGTTTCAAGTGAAATGGAAGCAGCAAAATGATTATATTAGTTGCTACATATTAGGTTTATGATGGACTAAGTTTGGGAATTTAAAACTCCTTAAAACTTCTTTCTTGAAACCTAGTTATGATATTTCACATTGTATTGATGACTTAGTTGATCAGATAGTAACTGATGCAACTCACTTTCTATCATTTTATACTTTTAAGTATAATGTGCAAGTCTAAAGACATCTGATAGAAAGAACAACTAGTAAAAGTGAATCTAACAATTGTGTTAGAGGTAACAATTACTATGAGCTGGAAACCCTGTCAAGAAAGCCTTTTGAATAGGTTTATCTTTACACAGGCAGTTATTTATAACTGAAAAACATTGGTTCTCACACAACCAGAGGTTGCTTTAAACCGAAATTTTGATTAAGTGTCTGTTATACACTTAATCCCTTCAAAATGGTTGAAAGCAGTATGATTTTTCAATTCTAAAATCATGGACATACTGCTAAGTCAAATAATTTCTTAAACAAGGATTTTCAAGGATTCACAAAAAACCATCCATTGATGGACCATGAGTCAAATGTCCACTGATTCACCTCTCATAGGAGTTAACACACCTAGAAGTGATGAGGGCAGTAACTTAAACTCTTAAGGAATTGATGGCTTCATGTACAACATTGTCTGACAACAAGTTCTAAATGATGAATCAGATGATAAGGAAAGATATATTTTGGTACATAGTGAGATCTTCCAAACAAGGGGAGGAAACAAAAGTTATTTGTATCTCAGGGGAGGAAATAATAGCCCAGAAAAGGAAGATAATCCAATTAAAGGAAGGAGAAGACAAGAGCATACAAGATGATGAGGAGGTTGAAAATGACAAGAACATTCCAAAGGAGAAAGTTCTATCTAGGTCAAACGAAGAAAAGTTTCAATTTCAGTTTACCACGTTTGTTCATCACTTGCAAAGACATGCTGATAGATGATTTCACTTGTTGAAACAAGCATCCAAGATACACAGCATCATTGCCTCTTATAATTCCTCCATCCAAGGAAATTGCACCATCTTTTAGTCCAAGATTGGAGCAATGTGTTGATATTGTTAAAGTCAAAGAACAAAGCAGATGAATTACTGAGAAGATATTTAATCTTGAAGAACAGAAGTGTTTGAAAGATTCTCAATCCATAATTTAATTCAGAAACATGTTGAAATGGATTCACATGTTTAGGGGAGGATTGTTGGGAATTAAATATTCAAGAAGTTTAATATCGGATTCTACTCAAAGAAATACGTTAAGTGTGATTCTGCTGCTAGTGCATTATGGTTCCTGCTGTTAATGTTGTTCCTGCTGCTAGAACATTTGATTCTGCTGTTAGCGATAAATGATTCTGCTGCTAGGCTTAGCATTCTGCTGCTGTTGATCCTGCTGCTAATGATACTTGATCCTGCTGCTAGCGATAACTCATTGCTGCTGCTAATGAACATTCTGCTGCTGAGTGGATAAGATTGAAAAGATATTATTTGTATTTTGGTCAACAATATACGGTAGATAATATCTTACCCCATGTGCTTAGTTAACAAGTTGTGTACACAGATACATGTTGTATCTTATGTACTGACACACTCAAGATAAGTTAACAAGTAAGTCGGCTAGACTTTAAGCAATATGTAAAGATCTTCTTGGACTATAAAAGAAGATCTTAGTCTCGATATTATGTGTCGAATAATTAACTCATATAACTGTTAGAACTAGAACAAACACAAGAATATTACAAGTTAGAAAAACTTAAGATTCAAGGTTGTAACCCTAGTGATATTTCAAGATCACTCGTATTATTATCATTAATAATATTGAATCATTTGGTGATAATCTTTATGTGTTCATTGTCATAGAACAAACATAACAATTCCATTTCCATAACATACACAACCTTCTAAGTGTGATTGAGTGAATTCCGCGCACTTAATCATATTAACACAACATATCATATACACAAAGTTGACAAGGTTTAACCACCTTATAGTGTATCTAGGGTCCTAACAGTTTATCCCCCTCAACAGATGCTGGTGCTTCAGTAAAAGCATCTGTTGATTGAGGAGGTGGGGTAACACTAGTACAAAAATGGGATTTAGTCACACATGTGGTTTTTCGAACAGTCACACAGTAACTTATTTGTGTGACTAAATGTACCAGATTAAAATAAACAGCCACACTTGATCCGACTTGTGTGACCATTTCGGAATTACATCTAAGGCTACAGCCACACATTTGAATATTTTCGTGACTATACGTATCTGGTAAAAGAAATTTTTATTTTTTAGTCACTTGTAATTTGGGACGTGTGACGGATACAAATAAGTTTGAAACATTAGTCACACTATATATATACATATGTGTCAAATATATGTCACACAATTGACGAGTGTGACCAAAATTCATATATGGTCACATGAAGTAATTGTGTATGTGGCTAAATCATATACTCAAGTTTGTCACACATTATTTAAACGTGACTGTTAGTTTTTGTTGAAAATTTAGCCACATATGAATTTGAAATGTGTGACAACTGAAAAGTAAGTTTGAAGCATTAGTCACGATATGCATTTAAAAGTGACAAATATATGTCACACACTTGAACAATGTGACCAAATGTCATATATGGTCACACTTTTACTTTTATAGTTCAAATATTTTATAAACTAATTTTACAATATTTCTCAAATTTTGATATCTCCCTCACATATTTTCACTACTCCCGCCCACTTTTTTCCCCCAAAATCAAATTTACATTTTCATTCTCGCTCCAACGTCACATACTTTCACTACTCCCGCCCACTATTTTCACTGCTCCCACACTTATCTCATCCTCTTTCTCTCTTATCTGCCACCATCCACAAACCATCATTGGTTTCCTTTGCTAGTCACCTCTCACCACAAGTCAATTTCATATTTATCCACCACAGACCCTCGCGATTAACCAGTTCAACTTCCGATTTCAGGTCAATTTCTTTGCTACTCCAATAATAATCGTTTCATTATTGATTTTAGGGTTTGATCTTTGGTTGATTATGTGTTACTGATTTCAAATATTTCAAGGTTAGTGATTTAATGATTCATGGGTTTTTTGAAATTTATAAAAAAATGTAGGATCGAGTACTTCGAGCTTGATTGAGCTTGGTATAAACAAGAACCTCTGCAATACAAGTGTTTATGCGGAAACTAAACAGCAAGTATTATAAAGAAGAAAACTCCAAAGAACAATGATCCTCTATGGATCAAGCTATGAACTAAGAATTGTGATATTGAATATTGATAATGTTAAAAGGCGTGTATAAACTCATAGACGGGTTTATCTTTTATACTAACAAGATCACCTAACCCTAACCCGTTCTACAAGTAAACGTGTGAAGAGATAAACAACAATCTCTTCTAAAAATAAATCTTAACAAACATTCTAAATATGCGGATACCAACTAACACTATCCGCAGGAATAATACTATCGGCAGAAACAAGATAACACTGTCGGCAGCAATGAGCTTTCAGCAGGAACCAAAGCTATCGGCAGGAACCAGCTTTACACTATCGGCAGCAACAATGAAACTCTTATTTCCCAGAGATCCTAACAATCCTCCCCTAATCTTGAGGTTGACTAGGTTAACCTGCAAGATTCCACTGTGATAGAGCTTGTAACTTCTCAGGCTTGAGGACTGCGACTTAGCAGCAACAATTGTAAGTAACCAGCAGCAACATCCATAACTTGCAAGATTCCAGCTTCTATAGCATTCAGCAGTAACTTCAATAGTTCAGCAGGAACAAGAAATCTTCTTCAAAACATGTATACTGGTCACCATAACATTCACTTAAACTTGGCTGCTACTTATGACAATATGTACATCAAATCACTTGAAGTTTCATACTATTCTCATCACATCCAGGTGTGTTAACTCCTGTGAGAGGTGAATCATTGAAAATTAATGGATTTGATGTCTCTTTACCAATAGCCATCACTACTGGAGTAGCCAATGTTTAGGTGTGTTAGACCATGGTACATTGATAACCATCTGATTTAGTAGCAAATCAGCAACTATAAACGGATTTGACTTGTCTTTACCTGTAGCCGTTTGCTCAGGACTAGTCAATTCTTTGGTTTCAACTGAACCTTGGTGAATTGAATACCAAATATGGATACCAATTGTCTTTACCACAAACCATACTTTTGTGGACTAGCCAATCCTTTGGATCCCATAAGGGTTACATCCATGGTGAATTGAGAACCATTTTCAACTCTCAGAAACAAATCATGGGTGAGTTGAAGTACCCTATAGCTTTGAGCAAGCTATTACAGCTATCAACGGATTTGATAATCACACCAGAGCCGTACCCTCATGGTGAGTCAACTCTTTCTTGTCTGCAAGACATGGTGAGTTGAGCACCATTTATTGTGCAGGTGTAAACACCAACACTGTACCTGCAAGGTGTTTCTCAAAACCACTTATGAGCACACAAAATATACAAATTTTTTTTTTTTTTTTTTTTTTTTTTTTTTTTTTTTTTTTTTTTTTTTTTTTTTTTAAACTAAGAAACACACCAAAATAAAAGAAACTAAGAAAAGAAACAAAAGCAAGAAAGAAAGAAAATATACAACAACAACAAGAATCAATCCTCCCCTTGAGCTTTATCCTCCCCTTAATCTGCATTCCTCCCCTTAAACTCAGCAACTAAGGATTTACCATCCCAATATGGACCACCAAATGTTTAAACCTTGGTCCATCAAAAGCCTTGGTCAGCAGATCAGCAACATTATCATCTGTGTGAATCTTAACCACCTGAATAAGATGCTTCTCATAAGCATCTCTTATGAAATGATGTCGAATCTCAATATGCTTTGTCCTCTGATGATAAACAGGATTCTTAACAATACACATAGTACTTTGATTATCAATAAAAATCTTAGTGTTCATGTAGTTGAATCCATAATCCAACAACTGATTTTGCATCCAAAGTACCTGTCCACAGCAACTAGCAGCAGCAACATACTCTGCCTCAGTAGAAGATGTAGCCACTATAGTTTGCTTTTTGCATTGCCAAGAAACCAACCTCCTACCCAGAAACTGACAACCTCCCGTTGTAGACTTCCTATCAAAGTTAGCCCCAGCATAATCACTGTCACTATATGCTTCCAACACAAAAGGAGAATCTTTAGGATACCAAAGTCCCATCTTTGGCTGTCCTCTTAAATACTTGAAGATTCTCTTAACCGCATTTAGGTTAGAAGTCAAGGGTGTAACCTGATGTCTAGCACACGCACCAACAGCAAACATGATATCAGGTCTTGAAGCTGTCAAATACATGAGTGATCCAATCATGGACCTATAAAGATGAACATTAACAGCAGCATCAGGTTCATTAGTGGACTTAGGCTTTGGTCGTTCAAAAGGAGTTGTAGCAACCTTCACATTTTCCATATCAAATTTCTTAAGCATGTCATAAACATACTTCTCCTGGCAAATAAAGATCCCATCTGGTTTCTGCTTAACCTGAAGACCCAAGAAGAAAGTCATTTCACCCATAGCACTCATCTCAAATTCACTCTTCATCAATTCTTCAAACTCCCTGCACCAGGCTTCATTCGTGGAACCAAAGATGATATCATCTACATAAACTTGTACCAGGATGATATCCTTGAAATTCTTTCTGATAAAAAGAGTTTTATCAATAGTCCCTCTTCTGTAACCATGTTTAAGCAAAAAGGCTGATAACCATGCATACCAAGCCCTTGGTGCTTGATGAAGACCATAAAGTGCTTTAACTACTTTGTAAACCAAATTAGGATTCTGAGGATCCACAAACCCCTGTGGTTGAGTAACATAAACCTCTTCCTCAATCCTGCCATACAAAAATGCACTCTTCACATCCATCTGATATACTACGAACCCCATGAAAGAAGCAAAAGCTAAAAACAATCGGATAGCTTCAACTCTTGCCACTGGTGCAAACACCTCATCATAATCAATCCCCTCTTCTTGTCTATGACCTTGAGCTACCAATCTAGCCTTATTTCGAACCACAATACCCCTAGCATCCCTTTTATTCTTTAGAATCCATTTAGTCCCAATAGCATGCTTGCCTGCAGGTAAAGGCACCAACATCCATACTTTCTGATTTTGGAACTGCTGCATCTCCTCTTGCATAGCCTCAACCCAATCATCATTAGCAAGAGCCTGAGCTATGCTAGTTGGTTCAACTTGAGATAAGAAACAAGCATACAGACAATGTAGGTAATCAGTATGATTGTTCCTCAACTGATCCTGTATATAACTAAGAAAAGCAGATTCTCCAAACTTGGGTTGATGTAGCTTGCTTCTTGTCTGCACAGGGGAATTTATATCTCCAAGAATCAAAGACTGAGGATGAACTGTATTGATCCTCTTGGTAGCAATTGGATTAACTTCAATGGAGGATGCCTGATTAGATATGGAGGGGTTGAAGTCATCATCATATGAAGAAGAAGTGAAAATTCCAGTTCTGGACTGATGATGAGGATCATTCAGCTTATCTTTTGAAGAGACTGAGTTTCCAAGATCAGAAGGAATTGGAAATCTTTCAGGGGAGTTAACAGCACCCAGAGTGTCCACAGATGGAGAAGACACAGGAACATCAGCAGAAACCCTAGAAGGTTCAGCAGGAACAGATCCACTTTCAGCAGAAATGGGATCAGCAGGAACAAGAATACCACCATTTGAATTCAATTGTCTTCTAACTTCTGCTTCAGCCTTTCTCAGAATCTCCTCTGTCTCTTTAGAAAATCCAGAATCAAACATCTCAGCAGCTCTTTTGGCATTAAACTCTTGACTTTGCAGCCTAGCAAGATCTTCTGCATAACTAGAATCACCTCCAGCCATATCAAAAGAATCCTTGAGCTTTGAACCTGAAATGTTGTTAGAGGGAAAAGAAGGAACAACTATAGGTCGTTCATCACTCTCTACATCAGAATCATCATCTGAGGTACCTGCATTGTTAGTTTGAGAAACATTTGTACCAGCAGATTGATTTGATTTGAATCTATTATAACCTAAGGTGTCAGAAAGATAATCCAGATCAAAGTACCACTCTGGACCAGCACCCTGCAAATTAGGTTTATCTTCAAGATATCTTAAGTTGAGAGTCTCTTCTATTTTCTTAGAGGACAGATTATAAACCCTATAGGCTTTACCATGAGCAGAATATCCAACAATAAACCCTTCATCAGCCTTCCCATCAAACTTGCCTAGGTAATCACTAGTGTTCAAAATAGTGACATGACATCCAAAAGGCTTAAGGTAACTAATGTTTGGAACCTTCCCAGACAAAAGTTCATAAGGTGTTTTATTATGAGGACTAGTAATAGATACCCTATTCAACACATAACAAGCAGTGCAAACTGCTTCAGTCCAAAACATAGTAGGCATCTTAGATTCAGCTAACATAGTCCTAGCTGCTTCTATCAGGGTCCTATTTTTCCTTTCTGCTACCCCATTTTGCTGTGGAGTTCTAGCATTACTATAGTCCCTTTTTATCCCCTTAGTCCCACAGAGATCAATAAGATTAGAGTTCTTAAATTCTGTGCCATTATCACACCTTATAGACTTAACCGTTTTACTTAGCTGATTTTTAATTAAGGCAATAAAATCCCTAAGAACTGGATAAGTTTCATCTTTAGTACCCAAAAAGAAAGTCCATGAAAACCTGCTAAAATCATCTGTAATCACCAGGCAGTAGTTCTTATGGTCTATACTTCTGATAGAAGTAGGCCCAAAAAGATCCATATGAAGAAGCTGCAAAGGCTCAGAGATGTTGCTCACAGCAGTTATGGCCTTGTATGATGCTTTGTGCTGCTTTCCTTTGTTGCAGGCAACACAATCATGCTCATTAGAGAAGATCTTCATAGGAAGTCCTTTCACCAACCCATTCTTAGCCAACTTGTTAATGGTCTTGAAATTCACATGGGCCATTCTTCTGTGCCACTTCTTAGACTCATCCACAGAAGCTTTTGCAACCAAACAGGCAAGAGATCCTTCAGGCTGAACCTCACTTAGATTGAAGCTATACAGATTGTAAGTCCTAGGAACTTTAAGTTCAACCTGACTTTCATCAAGCAGCTTGAAGTCTTTGGACAACACAAAGCAATCATTCTCAGTGAAGAGAACACTGTTCTTCTTGTCACAGATTTGGGAGACAGAGAACAAATTGAAGTCTTGAAGTTCCTTCACATAAAGCACATCTTCAAAGTCCAGCTTAGCAGTCTTGATAGTTCCCTTCCCAGAAATTATTCCATCTCCTCCTCCAAATGTCACAGTACCTCCATTCAAAGGTACAAAGTCATGCAATCTATCCAAATTCCCTGTCATACTCCTGGAACACCTACTATCAACAATTCCAACATCTTTGCTTCTAAAAGGAAACTCCTGAGAGAAAGAACACATATACAACATTAGATACAAGAGAGACTCAAGCCATTGCTGACTTGAGCCTGCCTAGAGGATCAATAAGAATTAAACCCTGGAGATTGATGAGATCCACCATTGATCTTGGACCCCATTTTCATATGTTGGCTATTGATTTTCCAAGAACAACCTGCTGAGGACTTAACAGCAGTTTTCCATTTTGCCCCTCCCTTATTCATGGTGTCAAAACAAGCAGGTCTCAAATTATTTTGAAAGTAAGAACTAGTAGGTCTTTTGAAAGGTCTAGCCAAATTGCTTCTCCAACCAGCAGGATTGATCCTACCAGCAGGAACTGAATACACAGCAGCAACAGGCTTATCGGCAGGAATGAACCTATCAGCAGCAACAGGCTTACCAGCAGGAACTGGCTTGCCAGTAGCAACTGAAGTTCTCCTTACTGCTTGAGGAATATAAGGGGGAATATCATTCACATTTTTCCATACAGACCTATTTTGACATGCATTCAAACCCATCTGTTTTTCATAATAGTCACAATCTTTAATGAGATGATCATAACTCCGACACACAAAGCAAGATTTCTTTCTAGGGGCCTTTTTCTTAACAATAACTTTATCAGAGATCCTTACCAGGCTCTGATACCACTTGTAGGATCGAGTACTTCGAGCTTGATTGAGCTTGGTATAAACAAGAACCTCTGCAATACAAGTGTTTATGCGGAAACTAAACAACAAGTATTATAAAGAAGAAAACTCTAAAGAACAATGATCCTCTATGGATCAAGCTATGAACTAAGAATTGTGATATTGAATATTGATAATGTTAAAAGGCGTGTATAAACTCATAGACGGGTTTATCTTTTATACTAACAAGATCACCTAACCCTAACCCGTTCTACAAGTAAACGTGTGAAGAGATAAACAACAATCTCTTCTAAAAATAAATCTTAACAAACATTCTAAATATGCGGATACCAACTAACACTATCCGCAGGAATAATACTATCGGCAGAAACAAGATAACACTGTCGGCAGCAATGAGCTTTCAGCAGGAACCAAAGCTATCGTCAGGAACCAGCTTTACACTATCGGCAGCAACAATGAAACTCTTATTTCCCAGAGATCCTAACAAAAAAGATTATTAAAAACTGATTCTTTTTGTGTTTAGTGATTAAAGATTGTGATTTGATTTATGGGTTTTGGTGTTTGATGATTACTGATTAATGGGTTTTTTCAAGTTTATAAAAAAAGTTGATTCTTTTTGTGTTTAGTGATTAAAGATTGTAATTTGTGGAAATGGCCTCAAGAATGGAATACTAAATATGGTCACATTCAATCTTTAACTGTTCCTGTGTTATCTGATAATCCTGATTCCCCTGTTTGGGTCACTAAGAATGGAAATGAGGTAAAGTTTGCAACTAGTCAAGTTTGGAAGGATATGAGAAATGATGATGCAAAGGTGAGTTGGGATAAGCTTGTTTGGCATTCTCATTGTATACCCAAATTAAAATGGTATCCAAATAAGAGCCTGCAATGCCCATTGTGTAAGAATGGTGTTGATTCACATGACCATTTGTTCTTTCAATGCAAATATTCTCAAGAGGTGTGGAATGCAATAAGAAGTATGGCCAGAATAAGCACATCTGCAGCAACATGGGATGAGTATGTGGTAAATATGGGAAGAATTCAAAGTCATAATAGCATTTGGAGCATCATTAAAAAGATTTGCTTTGCTGCTACAACTTATTTCATATGGCAAGAAAGGAATTTTAGAGAGTTTAGACAAGAAGAAAGGGACAAAAATACTATGATAAGAGTTATAAGAGATGAGGTAAGGTGTAAGCTAATGTCAATAAAATTCAAAACAACTGATGCAGTTAAGGAGGCTTTTGATCTATGGGAGGTGATAATGGGTTAATAATTCTGATCTGAGTAAAAAGGGGTGTGTGGATGAATGGTTTGTGTGGAAGCAGAGGGCTAGTACCTTAACTACTTTCCTCTTATATAATCACTGATAGCTTTTGCTTCATTTATGTGGTGTTGGGATAACATTCATGGAACATAAAAGTTATAGTAGGGTATGTGGGAGGTTAAGCAGTTATAAAGTAGTTTCCTGCTGGTTAAAGAGAGTAGAAAACTCACTGTTTTTGCAGAAATGGAATTCAATTAAAGCAGAATGGTTCTTGGAAATCTGCACTCTTTGAGAGTCATAGGTTTTATACCTGAAATCTCCAATTCCAGAATAATGGAAGTTGGATGATTACTAAAGCTCACTTACAAAAGATGGCCTTGTATCTTGGATTATTAGGTCTGTGGATCTCATAGAAACTTAAGCAGACTCCAATAGGCCTTTGTTAGGCAATTGAAGGACTGTTTGGGTATTTATCAGAGAAGCAGCCTAGTTAATCCATAAAGTAGGTTTCCTTTTGTGAAGGGTAAAGTGAGTTGGTGGGCAGTGTATGAAGATAGGAATAGTGAGGAGTGAAAGATGAACCTACTTGGTCCTATCTATACACTGCCAAGGAGGAAATGGATGGTACTCACTGCAAGGTGTGTGTTCCCAGTTGTGTGAAGCCATTGTAGTAGATGGAAATGTAGCACAATTGGTATAGCCCTTGCAGTGGAGAGGTTATGGGTGCCTAGTGAAGCCAAACTCTTGTTCTACTTTAACCATTGTGGTGGCAGGTTGAATGGTTTTGGTGGAAAAGAGATTTGGAAATGTAGCTAGATGGTTTTAGGTGCAAAATAAGGTGAATTGGAATGAATATGACATGGAATGCTTGTCTGATCAAGTGAAGAATATATGCATAATGAAGATCTGCAAAAAGAGTAACAGTTTTAGTTTTATCCGATATAGACCCTTGTTTTGTCTGATATCGGATACTTGATTAAGTTGGTTTTGTTTCCCTGTTTTGGGATATGTCCAAAACAGTATGTTTATATCAAGCATTGTACAAAATTTTGGAGTGATTAATATAATTCACATTTGCACAAAAAAAAAGAAGATTGTAATTTGATTAGTGGGCTGCTGTTATCTTTTAAAAAGATTAATGGGTTGTTATTTTATGTCATGTGAGGGTTAAAATCAGGGTTTTACTCTTCTGCATGTCCTAAAGCTGAAGCTACTGTGAGGTCTACTGTTGAAACACACTTCAAAGATGATCCTACAGTTGCTGCGGCCCTTCTTAGACTTCATTTTCATGATAGCTTTTTTGAGGTAACGATGTTACTGAGAACGGTATTTTTTCTATTTTGGGAATGAAAAAAGTTTTAGACTTTACTAACGGGCTCTTTTTTCAGGGTTGTGATGGCTCAATCTTAATCAAGGGTAAATCTGCTGAGATTAATGCATTAGCTAATCTTGGATTAAGAGGATTTGAAGTAATTGATGATGCTAAGGCCCAACTGGAAGCTTTGTGCCCTGGTGTGGTGTCTTGTACTGATATTCTCGCATTGGCTGCTCGTGATTCAGTTGATTTGGTAATCTCTTTTCCTGAATGCTAAATACTGTACTTTGGTTATTGTTAATCATAACTTGTTGGGCAAGACATTTATTTTAATTGGTTGTGAATAGTCAATATCGTATAATCACTTTCAAAGCTTTATCTGACGTGTTTCTTGTCACGTGTTATAGAGTGATGGTCCAAATTGGGCAGTGCCAACTGGCCGGCGAGATGGTAGAGTCTCGTTGGCTTCTAATGCACCAATTTACCATCACCATTAGATTTGGTTGATACCCAGAGAAAGAAATTTGCAGATAAAGGCCTTGATGATCGTGATTTAGTGACACTATCTAGCACGTTCTTAATCCCCTCGAAGGGGGCAAGTTTGGTAATTACCTCTGTAACTTATCTCGACTGTGGTGATAATATGTATTAATATGACACTTTTGTTTTATAGGTGCACATACTATAGGCCAAACAGATTGCAGGAGTGGATTCGCATTTGGAGCTGAACGAATGGTAGCGTTGCTTGAAAGATCAGATGAAAGAGTCACACATACAAATTAATGGTTCGAATATGCTTCTTTTTTATTAATTAGATAGACTATATATATGAATATAAAACTGTATTTACCTTACTTCGGGGGTGTTTGGTAAGCTTATATGTGGGCTTATGAGCTTATTTGATTTCGGATTATATTTCATAAGCCTCAATTTTCTGGCTTATTTTGAAACTTATGGGCTTATATAAGTTTATCATATCATAAATTCATAATAAACTTATATAAGCCCACAAGTCTCAAAATAAGCCGAAAAATAGGGGCTTATGTAATATAAGCCGAAAAAAACACATAAGCCACATATAAGCTTAAACAAACACCCCTGAAAAATTGGCTAATAACGAGACTGAGGGTTTATAGTTATTAGTATTGCTCATTTCACTTTGGGAAACCTATTGTCCAAGTATCTATCTATAAGACCACAACCAATAACTTATTTTCCCTTAATTCAGTGATTTATCTCCAACTTCTTGAACTTAGTGTGGTCAATGTTGCAGGTGTTTTACATATTTATTTGGATCAAGCATCATGACGAAGTTGAGGAAGCTCAACCGTCCTACTGGACATCGTATGTCCATGCTTAGGTTTGTAATAGTCAGTTCTTGTAACATTCATTTCAATTCCGTGTGTATCTATTCCATACCACCTAGGAAAACAGTCTTAAAAGTTTATGCTTTTTGTAGGACCATGGTCTCTCGGCTGCTGAAGCACGAAAGAATAGAAACCACTGTTGCCAAGGTAAACTAGCTTGCTAAGTTAATGTTTGTTTGTTTCTATTACAGTTGCAAATATTGAATTGTTACAAATCAATACATGTGGGCTTGTGGCAAGGACACAATGCAACCTTTCATAATAAGTCTTACAATGAGTTCAATGTATATAATTTATTATGGGATACGTTATAGGCTATAGTCTCTCATATTTAGTTCACGTACCAATATTATCCTTAGTTTGTTTTCAGCGTAATATATACCTCTTTCTGACTTTCAAGTTGAAAAAGATGTTCGTTTCTTTTACTTGTAATTGTTATAGGCGAAAGAAGTCCGTCGGCTTGCTGATAACATGGTGCAGCTTGGGAAAGAGGTGCGTGTAGCCTCAAACTTTCTATTAATTCAATTGATTTTTTATTTTTTATATTTTATATTTTATTTTTTATTTATTATTATTTATTTTTTTGTCACATATCTCGTGGATATTGCAACAAAGTGCAGTTCAATTGTTCAAAAGAAAATCTTGAAGTTTTTCTCTATGGAAATGTTTAAGCCCATTATCTTTATTACAAAATCGTTAACGATAGCTAGTTAATTTTGCTCATCACATTGTGGAACATTAGTCTTGTGGCTCCGTTGTTTATCTAACTAGTGAAAACTATTATAGTTTTTTCTTATGCTTTAACAACTGTTCTGTAACAAATACAAGGCAATCTTTGTGCTGCCAGGCGTGCTGCTGCCTTTGTGCGAGGAGATGACGTTATTCACAAACTATTTACAGATCTAGCTTACCGATACAAGTGAGCTTCATATCTATCATATGTCAAGTTTTTCACTCAATGTCAACCGTTGTTTAAACAGTATACTCTTTGTGCAGAGATCGAGCAGGAGGATATACCAAAGTACTTAGGACTAGGATAAGAGTTAGTGATGCTGCAGAAATGGCGTATATAGAGTATGTTTTTTCTTTTAACTGGCGGTGACTCCAGGAACAACATATCTGCTTTTATGAGACGGTTTGTTGTGTTTTTGCAGGGTGAAGTATGGGATTGATGAGATGTGCAAAGATCATAGCTGAAGAGAGCTTGTGATATGTAGAAGACTGCTTGAAGTTAATACTGCTAGTGTATTAGTTACAACTGTTAGTTATAAGTTAGTACTGTTTGTTCATATAGTTAGTACTGCTTATATTTGGTTAAGTTATATACATTCCAATTTTATTGTATTTGAATTTGTTCTGATATATATTTGAATTTGTTTTGATATATATTGATTTTTTAAATATGACCAAAAGATGTATATAGTCACACTTATTAACACTTTTGGTCACTGTTTGTTTAATTCGTTGAGTGACTAAATATTACAAAAGGCCACAAAAAAAAAATTCATGTGGCAATTGGATGATCAATAGTCACACAAAATACACATTTTTTCATTTAAACAGTATATGGTCACACTTATTAACACTTTTGGTCACTTTATGCTTAATTGTATGTGACTAAATATTGCAAAATGCCACACAAACTAAAAATTCATGTGACCATTGGATGATCAATAGTCACACAAAATACACGTTTCTTCACTTTAAACAGCATATGGTCACACTTATTAACCGTTTTGGCCACTTTTTACTTAATTGTATGTAACTAAATACCCAAAAACAAACATGCTTTGTGTGACTAAATATTACAAAAGGCCATACAAACATAACATTCATGTAGCCATTGGATGATCAATAGTCACACAAAATACACATTTCTTCACTTTAAACAGTATATGGTCACACTTATTAACACTTTTGGCCACTATTTTTTAAATTGTATGTGACTAACTCGAAAAAAACAACACACGTTGTGTGACTAAATCATCACAAACGTCACATTTATTATATTTTCATGTGGCCATAGGATGGGAAATAGTCACACATACTTATAAATCCAACAAAACTTGTGCCTAATTAGTCACACACATTCGGGTTTTGGTCACTCTTTTTCAATGAAAACGGCCATATGCATATAGTCACGCATTTTTGGTGTGACGAAAGCCACTTTCTGTACCAGTGTAACCGGAGAGGCCTGAAGAATAGACAGAATACTGGAGACCATTTTCTTTACATCAGAGGTCTCATTCTTTAGGGCGGAGAGATCTGCCGCCATTGTAGCCTGAGTTGTTGCGAGTTCAGTGACTTTGGTGGTATAATGGTTGATCAGCTCATTATGTTTGTTGGAGAGCTGATCAAATGCTGAGAATATCTTTGTCAGGCACTCTTGGGAGCTAGCGACTGACTGTTAAATTGTGTCTTGCTGAGACCTTAGTGGTTTAAGATCCACCTCTTTCAAGAGCTTGAGTAGTTCAGTAATGTTGGTTGAGGTGGTCTTCTGAGTGTCCATGTACTCAGTCAACTTGGTCATCAAGGTAGGATCATCCTTCAGTTCGTCTTGAACGGAGTCAAGAGCCTTTAATACATTTGAGAACTGCATGTCTTGGGCAGAACCCAGATTGTCCAAGGATGTCCTTAGTTTAGCCTGAGATGCTTCAACAGTAGCCCTAAAGTTGGCATAGGATACTACCACTTCAGTATGCTAGTCCCATTGTTCTTCAGTGATCTCTCGGAAGAGGGCATGATTGGCCTTGCGGAGGAACTTCACCAGTTGCCTTTCCATGAGAGGAAGAACATTATCATACTTCTGCAGGTATTCAGGAGTAGCAGGAGCAGATGAGTGACCTGATGATGATGATGATGATGTTGATGGTTGGGTTAGGGGCTCTGGTTGATCTTCAGGAGGAGGAGATGGTTGTTCAGTGTGCGGAGGAGAGTTGTATGTGTCAGTCTCCGTTTCCGCCCCAGCACCAAAAAATTCTTCATCCCCAAAATCTACCATATCCTCATCGGATTCTTCATTTATGAGAGTCTGAATATCCGCAAGAGTAGGAACCTTGGCTGAATCCGGCTCCCCCTCAAAAGAAGGCTCGCCTTCGTTGTGGCCAGGTTCTGACCCCTCCAGGTAAACTGAGTGGGTTTTCTCAGCCTGGACCGTGGAGTCAGTTCCCGAGTGACTGGATCCGCAATGAGGGGTTTTGGGTTCCGTATCAGCAGGTGGTTTGAATCCCTCTGAGTCTTTGTCCCCTTGGGTACCTTCAATGACTGGCAAGTGTTTTCCAGTACTATCACTAAGTAACGATTGGTTGAGGTCCCCCTTCCCATCAGGGTTGCACTGACCTGACGAGGATTTAGGAACCGTTTCTCCCTGAGATCCTGAGTGTGATTTCTCAGGACCGTAAACAGGATGTGATTGGGTGTGGATCCCCTTCTCAGTAGAGTAGTGCTGCTCTACTGAGGGTATAGAACCCTGTACTCCCTCAGCCAAAGGTAATGATTTACGAGTGCCTTCATCGGGATGTGAGGGTTGGATGAGTCCTGACCCCATTGACTTGTATTTGTCAACAGAGTCTTGAGGAGAGGGTTTGCCCGAGGACACTGAAGATGATTTCTCAGTACCCTCTGTTGGCGTTTGTTTTACAGTTAAGAGGGTCTCAGTAGTGGGTGTCTCAGAGGTCTTGGCCGTTGGTTGCCTTTCTTTAGGCTCTAAGGCAGAAGTCTCAGTGGCGAGTGGTTTGGGTTTAACCACCTTCTTGGTCCCTGCCCTCTTCTTCTTCTCCTTTGTAGGAGAAGGCACTGGTGAGACAGCTTCTGGCCCCTGAATAACCATCAGCATGTAGGTGGTTAGGGGGACTGGTGTGACCTCAGTTAGGTCTCTCGAGTAATTAGCCTTGTGTAAGACGTCAGGGTTGGATCCCTGGACGTTTGGCCTGATATACTCGGAGCCTAGTAAGTCCTAAAGCACAGAGGAAATGAATCTAGGGTAAGACATGTGTCTTTGCCTAGACTTCCCTGATAGCTTGGCTACGAGGTCTTTGAAGATTATCTCTCCAACATCAATTTTTCTACCCTCCAAGAGGCTGAACACAATCATTTGTTGTGATGTGTTCAATTGCTCAGTGGAGGATTTATTGCCACCAAGGACCTGAATGACAAAAGTCATCAGGATCCTCCAGACAGCAGGAAACCAGGTCTTTATTATTAGTGCTTTGGCCAATAAGGTTCCTGGGGCCACTCCAGGATTTTTAACATCATGTGGCCCTAGTAAAAGCAATTCGGCCTTTACTTCTGCGTCAGTGGGCTGAGGGTCGAAGTTCTCAGCGAAATCAAGACCTGTAGCCTTGATAAAGGTTTGGTAATTCAGGGAGAGTGTCCTTCTCCCATTCATCACTGAGAACGTGATTATGGAGTCCTTGGTGTCTTCAGGGCTGGTGGCCACCGCTGTACACCAGAACTCCCTCAGATAGTCATGGTATATGACTGAGGGTGTTTTTCTAAACGTCATAGAAAGAAAGCAGTTTTGTAGGTATTTAACCACATTCTTATACGCCCAAAATTTTTCTGGTAGGAAAAATTCCCTACGACGTTGTTTTTGGTCATATCCATGCCTTCTAATGTGAATTCCACATTTGGGGCGCAGGTTATAGCTTTAGAAGCAGCCATTGTAAAAGGTCTTGGTTTTGCAAGAGAAAATGGTCTGGGTCTAAAGATGAACAACACACACACTAGTTTTTGAGAGAAAAAAGGGCAAGAGTTTTGCTTAAAATTTTCTAAAACGTGTGTGTGTTGATTTGTTTGGGGGTATTTATAGGGAAGTGGAGAGGGGTGGTTTAGGCATTAAGCGGATTTTTCTCAAAAAAAATTTGAAAACCGTTTTGTATAAAACGTTTGGGATCCGCATTAAATGCCACCACTCCACTTTCTCGGGTTTTGCGCAACAGTCGAGGTGAACAGTTGTGCCGTCTGCAAAAAGTGTAATTTGCAGAGTTTACATCATCACATATATATGATGTGTGAGGAGAGGCATTAAATGCCAAGTGGGTAAGTGGGGGCCCAAGATATGCATGCCAGCAGGCAAAAGAACATATATTCCTATATTAAATAGGTATTCAGTTACCAACCTCGGACATTTACTAACTAGATACTTAGAGCATTTAAGTTAGCATTGAATGTCATCTTGAGGGCCCTGAATGACTTTTCACTGAGGAACACATTGAGTCAGGGACCTGGAGTTTTTCAGAATTTACACTTAGTTGGATGGATTCAATCAGTGGACTGATTCTCAATATCCAACATTCCTAATTCAGCTTTCAGTCTTGTGAAAGTTGGTTCATCCAATGGTTTGGTGAATATATCAGCTAGCTGATATTCAGTAGGAATGAAGTGTAATTCAATGTCACCATTCATGACATGGTCCCTGATGAAGTGATATCTAATATCAATGTGTTTTGTTCTCTGATGAAGAACAGGGTTGTTTGAGATGGCAATTGCACTTGTGTTATCACAAAAGATGGGAACCATCTTATACTGGATTCCATAGTCACTGAGTTGACTTTTAATCCATAGTACATTTGCACAACAACTGGCTGCTGCAACATATTCAGCTTCTGCTGAGGACATAGCAACTGATTGTTGCTTCTTAGCACTCCAAAAGACTAATTTTCCACCAAGGATTTGGCAGGAGCCTGAGGTGCTTTTTCTGTCCATGTTGCATCCAGCATAGTCAGAGTCTGAGTATCCTTTGAGATCAAAGCCTGAGCATTTTGGATTGTATAATCCAAGGTTTGGAGTACCTTTCAGGTACCTGAGTATCCTTTTCACGGCTGTGAGATGAGATTCTCTTGGGTCAGATTGATATCTGGCACACAAACAGACTGAGAATTGGATGTCAGGCCTTGATGCAAGTAGATACATCAGTGACCCAATCATTCCTCTAAAGAGAGTTTGATTCACTGGTTTTCCAGTAGGGTTAGGACCAAGGTTTTTTGGTGGAACCATGGGAGTTTTGACTGAGGCACAGTCACTGAGCTCATACTTTTTCAGTAGGCTTTTGATGTACTTCCCTTGACTGATAGAAGTTCCCTTCTCAGTCTGCTTGATTTGCAGTCCAAGGAAGTAAGTGAGTTCTCCCATCATGCTCATTTCAAATTTCTTTGCCATCAATTTTTCAAACTGTTTGCAAAGTTTATAACTTGTTGAGCCAAATATGATGTCATCTACATACACTTGTAAAAGTATGACATCATTATTTGTCTTGTAGATAAATAATGTGTTGTCTATCTTGCCTCTGACAAATTTGTTTTGGATGAGGAAGGCTGAGAGAGTTTCATACCATGCCCTAGGAGCATGTTTCCATCCATATAGGGCTTTGTTAAGCTTGCAGACATAGTCAGGAAACTCACTGCTTTCAAATCCATGGGGTTGTTGAACATAAACTTCTTCTTTCAGTGAGCCTTTTAAGAATGCACTTTTTACATCCATTTGGTACACCTTGAAGTTCATGTAGGTTGCAAATGCAAGGAAAATCCTGATGGCTTCCATCCTTGCCACTGGTGCAAATATTTCATCATAGTCAATGCCTTCTTGTTGATTATAGCCTTTGGCTACAAGTCTGGCCTTGTTTTTAATGACTATGCCATTTTCATCAGATTTGTTTTTGAACACCCATTTCATGCCAATGACTGAAACATCTTCAGGACATTTGACCAAGGTCATTACCTTGTTTCTGTCAAATTGTTCCAGTTCATCATGCATGACCTGAACCCAACTAGGATGTTTAAGTGCTTCTTTGACACTTTTGGGTTCAACTGTGGAGATGAAGTCCACAAATAGGCATTCATTGGCTGAGGCTGCTCTTAGTTTAGCAGCCATGCTTCTGGTGAGCATGCCTTCAGTAGGCTCTCCAATTATATTGACAAGTTCTATATCTTGAGACCTATTCCAACAATCCTGAGGTCTTGGATACCGATTAGAACTTGTGGAGGTCTGATTGGTTGGAGGTGTAGGTTCTGGTGCAGACACCTGATGATCTTCAGGATCTTGAGTGTCTGACTGGGTTGACTGATCACTGAGATTGTTAGGTTCCTGAGCACTTTGTTCAGACTGATTGATTGCATCAGTACTTGTTTGTGCTTCAACAAAATCAGTGATGGTTGGGTAAGGAAGGTTGTGAGGGATGATGTAGTAGGAGATATAAGCATTTGCTTAATACTGAGTGGAAGGATCATTGTCAGGATGATGTTCATCAGGAGGGTATCTTGATGAATCATCAATACCTATCTCTTCCACTGAGGTGTTTGAGAAACTGATTGCTTCAGTACTCTCATCAAAGGTAACATGGAATGTTTCCTCAGTTTGCTGTCTCCTAGTGTTGAACACCTTGAAGGCTTTTGAGACAAGAGAGTATCCTAGAAAGTATCCATCATCAGCCTTAGCATCAAATTTCCCTAAGTGATCCTTGTGATTATGAATAAACACAGGACACCCAAAGACATGAAAGTAGCTGATGTCAGGGATCCTTCCCTTGAATAACTCATATGGGGTTTTGCTATGTCTCTTGACAATGATGGATCTGTTTTGTGTATAACAGGCAGTTTTGACTGCTTCAGTCCAAAAGTGTTTGGAAAGGACTGATCCATTTAGCATTGTCCTGGCAGCTTCAATGAGTGTTCTATTCTTCCTTTCAGCAACACCATTTTGTTCAGGTGTGTAAGGAGAGGAAATTTTTTGGGAAATTCCTTTCTCATCACAGAAACATTCAAGTTCATAGTTTCTGAACTCTGTCCCATTGTCAGTCCTAATCTGTTTGACTTTTATGTCATTCTGATTTTCAATGTTTCTGACAAAGGACATGATTGTTCCTGCTGCCTGACTCTTTTTGGTCAGGAAGTAAACCCAAGTGTATCTTGAGTATTCATCCACAATGACCAGAGTATACTTCTCATGGTTAATGGATCTAGGACTGATGGGCCCAAAGAGATCCATATGGAGAAGATGAAGGCAGTTCCTGATGGAAAAGTTTGTTTTGGTTTTAAAGGATGCTCTATGATGTTTACCTTTTTCACAGGCAGAACATGGTTTATCCTTTTAAAACACAAGAGATGGTAAGCCAAGGACCTTGTTTTGTTTCACAAGATTGTTTATGTTTTTGAAATTCTGATGGGAGAGTCTCTTATGCCAAAGCCAGTTGAGGGTTTCAGTGGCCTTAGCAAAGAGACAAGTTCCATTCTGAGTTAGACTGGACATGTCTAACACATAAACATCTTGCCTTCTTGGTGCAATAAGGACAACTTCCTTATTTGCGTTGAAGATGGTTCCTTGCTTATCATCAAACTGAACTATGTACTTTGCATCACATAGTTGACTGACACTGATTAAATTGTACTTAAGACCATTGACATAAGCTATCCTAGTAAAGACTATACCACTATGGTTTACTGAACCATAACCTTCAGTGAGACATGATGAATTATCAGCAAATACCACCTTGGGTCCTAGTTCTTCTACATATTTGTGCAGATACTCTTTCACACCAGTCATGCTCCTTGAACATCCACTATCTAGATGCCAAACTGGCTCCCTGGCATGTCTCTGCACAAATGGTAAACTGAGTTAGTTCTTTCTAGGACCCCTCTTTTTGGAGGGCTTGGCTTTAGTAGCCTTCTTAAAAGTAACAATTGATTCATGGTCAGTGGTTGAGTGGACTGAGCTACCACAAATTTTGCATTTGATTGCAGATGTGGACTCAGTAGACTGAGAGGATGTCTTGGGAATTCCTCTTCTAGTCTGAATGACCTTCTCATGTCCTGAGGTGTCATGAGTGGGATCTCTACAAATGTCACAACTGTCGTCCATTAGACAATCCTCAGGAAGGTGGTCATTAAAGCCACAGTTTGGGCAAGATGCAAAAGGTTTGGCCTTTTGTTTCTGTTTCGGCTTAGAATCAGAGGGATACTTTAAAGCCTATGCTTTAAAGTTTGCAATATTTGATGTGGCTGTGTATGATTGGTGATCAGAGGTCCTGTGATCTTCCTTTTTGCATATCATGCAGTAAAGGATTCTAAAACAATCATCAGTGGAATGATTGGTATAGTGACACAACTCACACCTTTGCAAAGGTTTGGTGCTTGAGGAAGCTGATTTGGGTTCCTTCTTCTTAGATTGAGAAGTCTTCTCAGAAGATTCAATCTTCTTACTCAGCTTCCTGACAAGCTCAGCAAACTGATCTATTTTTGAGTCTGGGCTTTCTGTTTTAACTTCAGAAGGGACTGAAGTTGTTGAGTCATCAGTATGAACTAAGACTTCAGGGGTTTGCCATTTCAGAATGGTTTTTCCCATTCCTGGCTTCTCCTTTGGAGAATGCTAAGAGTAGACCAATGGTGTGAGGTCTGAGCTTGGTGCAGCTCTCTGAAGGACTTTCAGAGGTGGGAGTGATGCGTGGTTTTGCAACCTTACAACAGGTTTTACCTCTCGAGGGATCTCAAGAGGCTTACAACCCCACCAGGCAGTGTACCTGACCGATGTAGTATAGTGTAGTGGTAAGTACGGGGGATTGATCATTCTCCACAGGGAATAGTGTTCGTTAGGTATGAAAAACTACTTTAATAGGTCTAAGGATGAGAGAAGATTCTTTTTATGTTTTTATATTTTTTTGGAAAGCAAGTAAAATCTCGGGTTTGAAAGAGTGGGCGGAATTAGTTGCTAGTCAACTAACCCAAATTACTACGAATGCAAATTAAATAAAATAACAGAAAATGAAAATGTTGGTGAAAACTTATGTGGAGGGAAATGTGTTTACTTAGATTTCCTTACTCCCTAACTATCTTTTACCGGTTGATTAGTGTGTATTAGTCGCGTGGATGACGGGTGTATTCCTTAATACCATTCGTGGGGTGGCGTACGTACTTCCCCAACTCTACAAGCTCCTACTTCACTCCTATGTCGAGCCGGCTAGGAAGCTCCTAACATGGGATCACTAGAATTCGCTTGTGCATTAAATACAACCATAAAAACCTTTAGTACGCATTGGTTCATGTTTCTTAAGACGTTCAAGCAAGTTGCCGAATAGGAAGTTAGCCAGTTTTCTTAAGCCTAACATAGATAAACAATCATCCAATACAACTAATAACACACTAATAACCAATAATCAATAGCTAGGTTTCATTAGATCTAAGCAAACACAAGATAAATCTAGCCTAACATGTTAAACAAAAGACAAGAATAAGATAGAATCAAACAACACATAGACATATTGAATGATTAATTGATAACTTATCTTCAATGTAACATGGAAGATCTCAAGGCAAAAAGCCTTGAGAGAGCTGCCAAATTCGTCCTAGGGTTTTCACACACAAAGTTCCCCAATAAGTTCCACACTAATGACAAAAAATTAGAAAACTATATATAGACTTTCATATCTGACGGCGTCACGTTATGGAGTCTGACGCCGTCACCTCGCCGCTTTTAGGGTTCTCGGATGACCTTCTTGACGCCGTCCCTCTTTAGCTCTCCAAAATCCGTTCTGGCTTATCAAGGCTTGACGCCCTCAGACTATGAACGTGACGCCGTCCCTCTTTAAATTATAACGTGACGACCTTGATCAAATTAAAGGGTGACGCCGTCAGAATTTCCATGCAATTTCTCTGGCTTATCATGAGTAAATTTCACATCCACCACTTTTGCCAAGCCATGACGCCGTCCAGGGTTAAATATGACGCCGTCAAAGGTAACTTTCAGCCGATTTTTGAGACTTTGCCGTTTTCTTCACTTTTATGCTCCAAAAACGTCCAAAATGCATCCTTTTCCAGATTTCTTCTCAAAAGTACCTAAAATGACAAAAGGAACGATTTAGGGCGATATTTGATCAAATAAATACGATTTAGGGCTTAAATGACCCCTTAAAAGCGGTACACTTTTCGCTTCATCAAATACCCTTACACTTGAGATTTGTTTGTCCTCAAGCAAATGCGCTTTTATTCTAATCAAAATACAAGTTAGGGGTCATTTAATGCTAACATAAAAGTAATTACAACAAATATTCGTTCCACTTCAATCATAATAAGCACGAAGATTACAAACTAGCACCTCACAAGTAGTGTTTAGATACTCACATATCTCAAATGTCATCAAAATAAATCTCATAAATGAAAACGGATAATATCTCTCACTACCTATCATAGCAAATAGATTACCATAGGCTTGGGAAAGGATCAAAAACCTCCTCCACTAGGCGTAAGCACCTAAGATAAACTATCAAAGAGGGCTTTTAAATGGGTTATAACGTTAGGTGTAGGGAAAAGGAAAACACGGTTTTGTTGGATAAAGGATATTTTACTGGTGGCGAGTTAAAGATCTTGATTAATTACATGTACTATACAATGTTGCTAAGCCAAGACTCGACTCAATCTTAAGCTAAAAACAAAATAACAAAAACATAAAATAAACATAAAATGAAACGGGATGGTAGTCCGTATGCTTTTTCTACTTTTCTTTTTCTCATTTTTTTTGTATTTTTCTTGATTTTTTCGATTTTTTTTTTTTTTTTTTTTTTTTTTTTTTTTTTTTTTTTTTTGCATACACTTTTGCCCTACCATCCAAAATAATACATCATAGGGGCATTGCATTCCCCTTACACTTGAACTTTTACATAACTTTACAAATTACTATTCTAATGACTTGAATTAAGATAATTAAAACACTTGGAGTACTTTTAAAATATTTAGCACATATGGGGGTAATAAATGATGTTCTTCCCCATTACTCCATTACACTAGTACTTTACCCATGAGTCCCAATCGTCCCAAAACAATATGTACAAAGATATGACTCGACTTAGCAACCATGTAATCAACTAGATAATTAACTTGGGTTTTAAACAAATGTTGTAACAATAATGCACTAAAGATAAGTGCATACAAGGTAGGCTAAGGCGATTTGGGTGTACATTTAAGTGGGGTGTAACAAATTCTTCCTTTAAGTAAAATGCTTAAAGGTCGAAACGAAAAGATAGGCTCTGAGGGGTGTACTAGGGGTATCGTGTACTAAAAATGAGTACAACGCAAAGGGTGTGGGAGAATTACTTGACCAATGTAGCCAAAGTAATTATAACAAAAACACAGGTGTAAAACAATGGGTTAATCCTAATGCCTCTTATCATGTAGTAAATCTAACTACACGAATGTAGTCTCACTTGTGGCCTCGGAATGGTCCTAACGCAAGTTCTAGAATCTAAGTGCTACCGGTACACATATCATAGCATAAATGCTTTTCCTACCAATTCTAGGGGTGAACCTCACATATTTGGGGTGGAAAATTTTTTAGTGGTACGGTTTTTGTGCTAGTCATATAACTCCTATCCATGAGACGCTCATTAAGATCAAAGTTTCACTCCTATATGTTGTAAAAAATTTTAAATTTGGCACTAAAATTACCCTAACAGGTATTTATCTCAGTTTTATTACACATCTATTATCAAACAAACAAAAATCAAGCGCACTTGTATTCTCAAATCGTACTTTTACCCCCCCCCCCCCCTTACACTTAAGATGAACATTGTCCCCAATGTTCAAATAACAAGATGTAAAAGTATAAAGTAAAAGAATGAAATCAAATACTCCCCTGATTCGCTCGGTGGATAATGAAGTAACACGGTTAGATCTTCTTCCAAAGAGAATGTTGAAGCTCCATGACTAATGCATCGCCATAAGCTTGATCCAAAAACATTTCCTTGTCCAAAATAACCTGTTAAACCTGAGAAAACAAACACGAAAACCTGCATAACATCGGCGGGATAAAATCTATATATAAGGATATAATGCTTGTGGAATGATAATTTTGCAGATTCCTGGAGATTATAAGTTATAGATTTAATAAAAACTTTTTATGAAAACAAAACTTTCAAAAATTTTCAGAAAATTAAACCTGACGCCGTCAGAAATGATCTGACAGAATTCTCATGTTACGTTTCCGGAAAATTTTTGGAAAAACCTATACCTTACTTCCTGGAAATCCTGCAAAACATCATTATGACTCGATACAAGCATTTGACTCAAACAAATACTAATATGTATGTTAATTTATTATTATTACGATTCATGTTCATTTGTGTTCTAATAAACCGATTTAGATTTCCCTTACACTTAACTTTTGCAAAATACCTTTATATGTAGTTAAGACGAAGTTAAAAACAAAATAAAGCATTTTCACAATTTTAGTTTTGAACATGAATCAATAATAATAAAAATTAAACATACATACGGAAGCAAATAAAATCAAACAAACAAATAAATAAACACACAAAGCAAATAAAACAAATAACGCTTGGGTTGCCTCCCAAGAAGCGCTTGTTTTTGTTCGAGTCATGAGCCTGAGTCTACCCTTATTTAATGGATAAGGGAGAGGTTTTCCCTACACTTAGGATTAAGTGCGGGTGATAGTAGCGATACATACCAGCTCGGTAGGAGTATGCCACGTGAGGAAAGAGTGGTGGATGAATTAAATGCTCAAAGGGGTGTGCTCCTTTCATCATAACCTTACCTAGTTCACTTTGGTCAATGGGTGAATTAAAGTTTTCTCCTAAAAAGGGATCATCTTCTATCAACTTCGAGAGATTCCTAGTTGGGAATCCATCTTGACCTAATAAACCCGGTTTAAACCCATAGTGTTTCTTGTGATCTATCATGAATGGGTGATGTAAGTATGTAAGGTCATGGTTCACTCCTATATTAGCTTCCTCACTACAAGGCTTAATGTCTACTACCTTAAACTTAAGACTACCCGGACTATATGTTTTGATGGGTGGATCGGGACCTAATTTAATTCCTAAATTTTCATCCAAGTATGGAAGATTAGGTAACGGTTTTGGTTGAGGCTCCGGCTCATCAAAACTAGGAACTTCCATAGGACTAAAAGAAAGGTTGTGATCACTAAAAGCATTCAAACCTATTTCTTCTAGTTGTGTTTGGTCCAAGGGCTCTACCTCTATTGGGGTTCCTATAGTCTCTTCTACATCTTTCGGGTAAGTAAAGGGCGGTGTGTATGCCTCAGACAATGGTGGGACTTGTGGGGTACTTGGTGGGCTTGGGTTCTTTACAATATCCTCCATCACATTAAGATCACCAATGTGTTCATCTTGTATTATGGTAGGGCCTAACCATGACATGCACTTAGGTACCTCAACTCTACCCACCTCATTCCTAAACAAACCTTCCGATTGATTTATCCAAATACCAAATAGGTCTAAGCTTGCATTTTTTGGGTCACATGTTCCACTTCTTTTTTGGGCGAGAATCTCAAAGATTTCCCATGCCTCTTCATCACCATAATCCCACATTTTCCCATCTTCCATATTTTCAATCTCCTGCAGGGTTTGGCGGTCGATACGAGTGTAAAAGATTTGAAGTGGAAACAATAAGTCAAGACCATGATGAAAGACCTTTTTTAATAAGTATTTGAAACGAGTCCATGTATCGGAAAAAGATTCACCATTATGTCGACGGAACATAAAGATGTCATTTTGGAGTGGAAGGGGTAGATTATGTAGTGGATTCACGTTCTCCATAATGGTGAACGGAAGAGTCAATGGAAATTTCTTTTACGAACAAAGACACAAAGAAAAAGATAGACTAAAGAAAATCCTAGAAAAATAAAATAAAAATCTCACTAGAAAGGAATCTAGTGAGTAGACCTATAAAATAAAAATTCAACCTAAACAATAACTATTCCCCGGCAGCGGCGCCAAAAACTTGATGCGTGGTTTTGCAACCTTACAACAGGTTTTACCTCTCGAGGGATCTCAAGAGGCTTACAACCCCACCAGGCAGTGTACCTGACCGATGTAGTATAGTGTAGTGGTAAGTACGGGGGATTGATCGTTCTCCACAGGGAATAGTGTTCGTTAGGTATGAAAAACTACTTTAATAGGTCTAAGGATGAGAGAAGATTCTTTTTATGTTTTTATATTTTTTTGGAAAGCAAGTAAAATCTCGGGTTTGAAAGAGTGGGCGGAATTAGTTGCTAGTCAACTAACCCAAATTACTACGAATGCAAATTAAATAAAATAACAGAAAATGAAAATGTTGGTGAAAACTTATGTGGAGGGAAATGTGTTTACTTAGATTTCCTTACTCCCTAACTATCTTTTACCGGTTGATTAGTGTGTATTAGTCGCGTGGATGACGGGTGTATTCCTTAATACCATTCGTGGGGTGGCGTACGTACTTCCCCAACTCTACAAGCTCCTACTTCACTCCTATGTCGAGCCGGCTAGGAAGCTCCTAACATGGGATCACTAGAATTCGCTTGTGCATTAAATACAACCATAAAAACCTTTAGTACGCATTGGTTCATGTTTCTTAAGACGTTCAAGCAAGTTACCAAATAGAAAGTTAGCCAGTTTTCTTAAGCCTAACATAGATAAACAATCATCCAATACAACTAATAACACACTAATAACCAATAATCAATAGCTAGGTTTCATTAGATCTAAGCAAACACAAGATAAATCTAGCCTAACATGTTAAACAAAAGACAAGAATAAGATAGAATCAAACAACACATAGACATATTGAATGATTAATTGATAACTTATCTTCAATGTAACATGGAAGATCTCAAGGCAAAAAGCCTTGAGAGAGCTGCCAAATTCGTCCTAGGGTTTTCACACACAAAGTTCCCCAATAAGTTCCACACTAATGACAAAAAATTAGAAAACTATATATAGACTTTCATATCTGACGGCGTCACGTTATGGAGTGTGACGCCGTCACCTCGCCGCTTTTAGGGTTCTCGGATGACCTTCTTGACACCGTCCCTCTTTAGCTCTCCAAAATCCGTTCTGGCTTATCAAGGCTTGACGCCCTCAGACTATGAACGTGACGCCGTCCCTCTTTAAATTATAACGTGACGACCTTGATCAAATTAAAGGGTGACGCCGTCAGAATTTCCATGCAATTTCTCTGGCTTATCATGAGTAAATTTCACATCCACCACTTTTGCCAAGCCATGACGCCGTCCAGGGTTAAATATGACGCCGTCAAAGGTAACTTTCAGCCGATTTTTGAGACTTTGCCGTTTTCTTCACTTTTATGCTCCAAAAACGTCCAAAATGCTTCCTTTTCCAGATTTCTTCTCAAAAGTACCTAAAATGACAAAAGGAACGATTTAGGGCGATATTTGATCAAATAAATACGATTTAGGGCTTAAATGACCCCTTAAAAGCGGTACACTTTTCGCTTCATCAGTGGGCGTGGTGCAAGTGATTCTGATTCAGACTCATTGACTGATTCAGTACTACTGGGTTGGTCTGTGAGTCCAAGCATATTTTTAAGAGCCTGACTTTCAGGAAGCAAGATTTTCCCAGTCTCAAAGTTTGATAACTAACTGACTGGGTTATCCCTGACAATCCAGTCATTTGACTTGGGTTCCATTTCCTGCTCAAAAGATATGCCAGCTGGAATAAAAGTCTTTTCTCTGTGACTTTCACTAGGGGTTTCAGTGAGTTGGTCTATTCCTATAACTTTCTTGTTTTCACTAGGAATTAGACTCACAGTTTCATAGACTTTGGGGTTCTTTTTAGTCCAGCCTTCAATGACAGCCTTTTCTTTGTTAAGTTCATTTTGAAGGGCTTGATTTTGTTTCAAAATCTCAGTGTTTTGAATTTGTAGTGTAACAGCTTCTAACTTGGCCTGTTTTAATACAAGCAATTCATCTCTACACTTATTTAATTCCAACACAAGATTGTTATATTTTGAAAGCAAATTAAGCCTTTGTTCTTCTACAAACTTAAGATCTACACAATTGTAATTCATATAAGACTGCCAATCAGAATCATCATCCATTGAAAGTAAAAATTTACCTTTTTCATGGTTATGTTGACCCATTCTCCATTCCTTGCATGGCTTTTTCCAACAGCCAGCTGATCACCTTCTGAAAGTGTCATCAGTACACTTACTCTAATTTCCTCATCTTCTAAAGAGACCTCTTCTTCATCCCAGTCATATGCTTTGGCTACAAGAACCTTGTTCTTTGTCTGAATAGGTTTGGAAGTTTGAGCAGCCTGAGACATTGAGGGATTAGCTTCAAGGAGGGTAAGTTTAGCCTTAGCTTTCCTATATTTAGCCTCAAAATATTTTTGACCCTTTTGAACATTATTGTTTTGAAAATGTTGGGTCAACTGAAGCATTTTAGGTTTAAACTTGCTAGTTTCTGAAGAACTGTTTCCAGAAAATTTATAAGAGGGTTCTGAGATGGTTTTTGAATAACAGTCTTTAGCAAAATGACCCTTTTTACCACATTTGAAACATTCAGTGGTTTCATTTGCTTTAGCTTTTGAAAAGTTTGACTAATTTCTTTTGATAAAACGTTTTGAATTAGCAAGGAGTGCCCTTTCTTGGAATTCCAAGTGTAAATCATTTAGGTACTCATCACTAGTTCTTTCATCAATCTCATCATCAGAATCCTCTTGAAAATCCTGCACAATACCATTAGAATAAAAGGCAGTTGATATGGGTGAGGAAGTCAGGGCCTTTTTGGTCTTAAGAGCTTTCTTTGAGTCTGGGTATCTCCTAGAGATTAAGTTGTCTTCATAGACAAATTTCCCATAGATCTCAGGGAGCTCAAGGGTCTAAATGTGATTAGCATTCCTGAGGCCCTGTGAGAAGTTTAGCCACTTCTCAGGGAGACTGTTGACAAAGCCAACATTGATCTCATGCTTAGACAAAACTACACCATCATTTGACAATTCATTTATCAGGGTCTTGTATCTGGTATATTTCTGAGAGAGACTTTCAGATTCCTTTGCCCTGAAAGTGTTGTACTCAAGTTTCAGGTCCATGATCCTATTTTCCTTGGTATCTGAGGGACCTTCAAAGCTATTAATCAAGTCAACCCAAGTTTGTTTGGCTGTAGAATAGTTAATGACTGATTCCATTATATCGTCAGGAAGACAAGATATAATTATGCTTTTCAGGCGTTGGTCTTGATTGACCACCCTTCTCTCATCTATAGTCCACTGAGCTTCAGGTTTGTTTAACCCCTCAGCAGTCTTAGGGACATAAGGACCTTCATTGATACAAGTGATGTAGTATGGTTCCATACCAGTCAAGTAGCAAAGCATTCGCTTTTTCCACTTGCTAAATTTTCCAGCTTCGAGTCTGGGAGCAACAGCTAAAAAGCTACCACCCTTTTTATCGAAGAGCTGGGGCACATTAATATCAGCCATAGTAGGATCTTGGTTTTAAAAACCTTGAGCACTCTTAGTTTTTTTTGAAAAGATTTTATAAACCAGAGGCTCTGATACCACTTGTTGTTCCCGTTACACAAGTAGAAGTAACTACAAAGTTAATCTAATTGTGTTCCATGACTGAGATTATGTATTGATTAATTATAACAGATAAGTAAAAACGTAAAGATAAAACACAAGTTTTTCAACGTTTAAATTCTTATTAGAAATTAATCAAAAGAATCTATTACCCAAGTGTTTGCGGAATAAACACTTGGGAACGAATAGACAAGGTATGGTGTGTTCTCCTCTCTAAACTCAAGTTATTCTTAAGTGAAAACAATAATGAACCACTGAGTTATCTCAGGGACTTGGTTGCTCTTTGGAGGAGAAAAGTGGTTTTGTGAAAGTCTAAGTTTTTAATGCACAAAACTTATTCCACTTTTCTCCATCTGTTCCGATTTATACACAAGTATAAAAGAGCACCTTCTAGAAGTACAAAAGGAATAACCTAGCTAGTTTGACAAAGAACAACAGTATTTGTCATTTCCAAGAATCTGCATTGGGAATAAGCTAAAAGTGCTTTCCGAGTGTCAGCTATGACACATCTTGACTTTAGCCGTTTTAGGGAAAGTTTGCTTCCGGCCCGATAAGAATTCTCCTTATCTTTTCAAACTCTTCCCGCCTAATCCCGCCTTTCTTTCAGACTTCAGATTCTTCAGTCTAGGTCTTCAGTCTTCAGTCTTCAATCATCATAGTTGTTGAGGAGACTGGGGTTCAGTGAGTTCTTGTCAAATACTCACTATACCCATTACCATCTTCTTTGGTTTAAGTGACACTCAGGGAATTCCGCCTCACTGAATGGTGAATCTTTCTTCTTAGACTCGTCCTAAGCATCTTGAAGGTAACTCACTGAGTGATTGTTCACTCAATGACTTGAGAGTGTTTAAGGTTGATTAAAACTTGGCTAATTTGTGTCCAAATCCTGATTTCAGGATGCTTGGGTACTGATGGACCCAACAACTATTTTTTATGAATGTGTTCCTGTGATCATATCTGATAACTTCGTGCCACCTTTTTTTGAAGTTTTGGATTGGGAGTCTTTTGCGGTTTTTGTTCCTGAGAAAGATATTCCAGATTTGAAAAATATTCTTCTATCAATTCCAGATAAGTGGTATTTGGAGATGTATCAAAGGGTTAGAGAGGTACAACAACATTTTCTTTGGCATGTTAAGCCAGTCAAGTATGACATTTTCCATATGATAGTACATTCGATATGTGATAACGCTCAAAATGAACATGTTTTTAGTCACGTTATCGTTAGATTTGTGCATCATATTTGGTTATATTTGTGTATATTTGT
The DNA here is from genome assembly GCA_021014915.2 of Artemisia tridentata subsp. tridentata. NCBI lineage: Eukaryota > Viridiplantae > Streptophyta > Magnoliopsida > Asterales > Asteraceae > Artemisia > Artemisia tridentata. Next base: position 294,430,891 of record CP139505.1, on the reverse strand, counting down.
TACTAAATCATGAAAAAGTGTATATGCAAGTAAATATAGCCAAGTACAGGGAAAGATGATAAAAAGATGAAGAAATGAAGAAATTATGCACATTTGAAGAATCACGAGAAAGAAACGAGAAAAGAACCACACAAGAATTCAAGGATTTGATAAAGTCAAGATCTCTATGTTTATATATCAAGAAAAGATCAAGTTCTATGGAAGGAAATAGTGGCACAACAAAGGATCAAGCACGTAACGTGAAAAGGAAGAAAAAATAAAATATGCATGGCAGAATGGCCCATCCGATCCGATGGTGCCCGCATCCGATTCGGATGGGAGAAAAGTGATTTACCGAGAGATCCAACCGATCGGTTGGACCTCAATACCGATCGGTTAGAGGAGACTGATGTTACAAAAACGCATTTAATGACGAATTTAAGCCCCATAATCATGGTGGTTTATCATTTCCTGGTTATTTACTAATTAAGGACATTTTTGGTTGAGGGCAAAGGGTTCCTTCACTTATTTAAAGAACCCTTGGCTAGTTTACAAGGGTAACAACCCAAAAACCTAGTAAGGCTTACACCAAGTCTTGCTAAACTTATTATCATTGCCCGAAAGCTTGTAGTTGCTGTGAGAACGTCCAGGGAACCTAGAGTTCAAGTCTCAAGAGTTGTATCCAAGTGTGGAGTTGTTTACGTGTGATCATAGGCAATTGTGGGAGAGTGGTTGTTATAGTTCCACAATTCTAGCTCTTGTAATTTCACAACTAGGTATTTCTTGTTTGAGTTATTATGAACTACTTTTACTTTAAGATGAATGAAAGTATGGTTGATTACTTGTGTTTGATTATGATTATTATGGAGTGATTTTGGTTATGCTTGTGTGTATGATGTGATAATTATTGGAGTATTCTTATTTCATAGTGATGCATGAAATCATATCTTGTTTTATGAGTTTGTTGAAATACAATCTAATCTTGCTTAATTGGTTGGTAAAAACAGTTTTAAAGATTAACAAAGGCCGAAAGGATTTTCTTTATGTTTTTATGCCAAAAAGTTAGTGCACGAATTAGTATGGATTATGGTGTGTGACAAGCACCATATTAGCTTATTAAAATGGATTTGGAAACTATTTCATCACGAGAAAAGGCCGAAAGGATTCGTAGGAATTCTTAGAATAAGAAATGCTTTTCAAACAACAAAGAGACTAATAGAATTATCGCACTAGTTAACAAAGGCCGAAAGGAATTAACTAGGAGATTGAATTCTTAGAGATGATTTCTCATGATAAAAACCATTGATTGTGAATCACTCATTTTAAGTTGTGCATCATTACAAGTTACACCAAACTTGTTAGATTACTCTATACAATTGTCATGGAATTACACACAAATATATTTGTTTTTGATTGATTGATTTTTACTTACCTTAGAATTTACACCAAATCGGATTGACAATCCTTTTTGTCAATACTTATTTTGCAAACCCAAACCCCAATTCCCTTGGGACAATCTCAACTTACTCACCTTTACTACTACGGACGAGTATACTTGCTCGTATGTATTGATTAGAGAATTGGATAAATTGATTTTATAAATTTTTAAAACTTGCACTACACACGACACATCAAGTTTTTGGTGCCGCTGCCGGGGAATTGTCTAAATTATTTGGTAGTTTGGTTTGCTAGTTTATAAGTTTTGTAGTGAAAAAAAAAGTAAAAATTTTGGTTCGTAGCCAACCGAACCGGATGGATTTCCATCCGATTGGTTGGTGGCCTCGGTAATTTTTTTTGTTTTTGTTTTTAGGATTAAGTATTAATTTTCAGTTATTATGTTTAATTAATGTTATGTTTAATGTATTTAAGTGTTAGAAGTAATTAAGTTAATTAAATAGGGTAATAAGAATAGTTTTTTTTACATGCCTTTAATGTTTTTAATTAATTTTAGTTAATAGAGTTAATTTTAGTTTAATGATTGGTAGCTAAAGAGTTTTAATTAATTATGCTAGTTAATTAGTTTAATGATTATTAAAGTTAAGAATTAATCATTAAGATTAATGGATTAGTGAGTTTGTGTTAATTGTCATCTTTATTAATTAGCTTAATTTTGGTTTTTATTTTTATTTGTTTATTTATTAAGTTTTTTTTATCTCTAATAATAATAAAAAAAAAATTTAGAAATATTCGATCTAACCGATCGGATGCTGCCCGCATCCGATTCGGTTGGGCAAATCTGAGTTTTAACGATTCAACCATCCGATCGGATGGGTTCTAATACCGAACGGATGGATGCCTCGGTAAAATTTTGTGAAATTTTTAATTTTTAGTTGTTTTGAAGTTTTAATAGTTAGAAGTTGTTTGTTTGTTTGCTTTGATTTTATTTATAAGTTATCTCGATTATAACTAACCCTCACGCTAATAGTTTGGATTTTTTTTGTGTGGTTATGTTATAGTTAGTGTTTAAGTAGAATGGAGAGTTTAAGCGGAGTTTCGGAATACTTGAGAAATTTGGAAGAGATGCTGAAAGATTCGGGTGATTCATTGGAAAGTTTGGGAAATATTTTGGAAGAAGCTAAGGTTGATTTGGAAAGACAAGAAGAAGTTGGAGAAAGTCATGTTAGTTCACCTAAGGAGAAAAGAGTTGTTGTGTTTACACAAGCACCACCTAAGGAGTTTGATGCACCGTTCATGAGGTACTCTACACCTTGTGGAGTGGAAGGTATTAAAGCTTGGGATGCTCAGCTTAACATGGAATATGGAGACAACTACATTACGGAAGATATGCTTGGTAAGCTTGGTTTTGTTAGGCTTGACTATGAGGATTATGGAAGAAAGATAGTGAGAGATGTGAATGTTAATATTCATGGTCATGTGTTCAAAGTTGATTTTGTTGTTTTGGAATATGGAAATGCGGATGAACCAGAAGTTGTGTTTGGTAGAGATTTTATGGTTAAGACTAAATGTAGGATTGATTTTGCATTGGGAGAGATGAGGATAGATGTTGATGATATGGTAGAAGAAAAGGTAGGAAAGGGAGAGATTGTTAAAATGGGCAAAGCAAATAGAAAGAAAACACCACTTAACAAACTTACCCAACCCTCCACCCCTAAGAATGAGAGTTCTTCATCTAGTTCACCACCAAAAACACCACAAATAGTTAAACCATTAACCCAAAAGCAAAAAGAAGCAATTCTGGAAAATTTGGAAACAAAGTTTAAGGAGCTTATGGAGGAGAAGCCGGTAATTGAAGTGTTGAATAATTACATGACTTATCGTAAGAAGTTGGATGCAGTTATGATGGCAAGGGCTAGGTTAGAGGATAAGAATTTTGATGAGATTGCAAGAGAAAGGATAGTTGAGAATGGGTTGCCTAAAAAGGAGAGCGATCCGGGAAATTTTGTGTTACCTATTAAAGTTAATGGAACCGATGCGATGTATGTGTTGGCTGACACAGGAGCAAGTGTGAATGTAATGCCGTATCCATTGTATAAGAGATTAGGACTTGGTAATCCTCAACCAAGTCAATATAATCTTACTATGGCTGATAATTCACGAGCAAAAGCGATGGGAGAAGTAAAGAATGTTAGAGTCCAAATAGGATATCAAGCTTTCTTGGCCGATTTTATTGTGCTTAATATTCCGGTGGATAAGGAGTTACCGTTGTTGTTAGGAAGAACATTTTTGAGAACTTGTGGAGCTATTATAGATATGGGTATAGGTACTATGACTATAAGTGATGGAATCTTGAAGCATACCTATTATCCAAAGCCTGGAGGAAAGATTGTTAAAGAAGTTCATGGTGAAGAAGAAGAAGAAGAGAACCACTTGGGTTGTTTTGAAGTAGGTAGAGATGAAGAAAGGAGGCCTAAATATGGGCTGGTTGTCCCAAGTTACTTTGATATTGAAGATGAGATGGAAAGAGCTCTAGCGATGGAGGCTTTCTATAACCCGTTTAAGAATATTTTTTTGTTTAACAAATTGACAGATTTTCTTGGATCTTTACCGGTCCAATTGAAGAATTTGGAATGGGGACCCAAAGGAGCTAGTGTTTACAAGAAGGAAAAAGAAGACGGAGAATGGCATTTGAAGTTTGATATAGTTTGTCCGGATGGAAGGAACTTTACAAGGAAGTTTAAAACGCAAATGACTAACCGAAAGTTGTCCGGGAAGTTCCAAAATGAAGATATCTTGAGGCACGAATATTTTGAAGGTTGAAAGACAAGAGTTTGAAGAATAAAAGCACAAAGCTTGTGCTAGTGTTTTTGTTTGTTTTCTTTTTAATTTTTATGCATTTTAGTAGTTTAATGTTTGCATTTAAGTTTAAGTTTAAGTTTGAGTTTAGACCTTTTAATTGTCTTGGTTTATTAAGTTTTAAGTTTATGAAGTTATGTTTTGAGTTTAAGAGTTAAGTTTTGTTTTAGTTGTAGAGATAGAATTGAAAAACAAGTTGGGAGATTAAGTGTGTTGAAGTATTTTTATGCTTAAAAGAAATATTTTTGAAGAGTAAAAACACTTCTCATTTGTTCTTACAAGTGTGAGAAAAGTGTTGACAAAAGAAAAGTGAAGTTTTTGCAAAAATTCAATCCGAATCGGTTGGATCAAATACTGATCGGATGGATTTAAATATATATACTCAAGATTTCAAAAATCACAAAAAACACACACACACTCAATCCACCAAACTTGGGATTCAAAAATTCGACCATTAGAAGTCTATTAAGTGTTGCAGGAGTGTTGAAGAATCATCTATGGCACCTAAACAAGTAAGTAACATCATCAATTTGTATTAATTAGGTTTTAATTCGAATTTCTTTAATTAGATCAAAATTTGGGTATTTTTTATATAGTTCGAATTAAGATGTAATTTTTTGTGGAATAGATGGGTAAATGATTGAGGAATTCATTGCAAAAAGAATTAGATAGATTGATTAAGTTTTGAGGAAGAATTGATTGATTGAATTTTCGAATTAAAATGGGTCAAAACTTTAAATCGATTTGGATTGCAATTGATGGTTTCCAGGTGTTATTTAGTTGTTGATTAGTGATTCTAGGAAGATGCATTGTTGATTAGCACATCAATGGAAGAGATTTGATTTGGTAGTGTTCATATGTTCTAGGAAGGTTGAGAAATCATGCGAATATGTTATGAACGTGTTTGGAGACGAGTGGGATATGTAGAAACCATTATGATCGATCAAATGCAGGATAGGATAGAGCTGGATTGTTGGAATTGATTAGAAATCGGGAAAGGAAAAAAATTTTGAGACAGAAAGCCTCAACCGATTCGGTTGCGGGTAGATACCGATCGGTTGGGCTGGGACAATTACACCATCCGATCGGATGGTGAGTAATACCGATCGAATGGAGCTCTCGGTAAATAAAAATGAATTTTTTTCCAAACAAGTTTTGTGACTTCTAAATCATATCATCTTGGTTTTTATGCTCTTATACTATCATATGTTTGCGTTTTCTACAGAGTTATCTTGCAGGTGGCTCGAGTTCATCAAGTGGAAGAGTGAATCCGATTGTAACGAAGTATGTGCAAAGGAATGCCAAGAGTAAGGTTCAATATACTCTCAATTCTGAAAGTAATGAAAACTTGAAGTTCAGCAAGGTTAAGAGCAAGGAGGAAAAGCACGCTTTTCGGGAGCGTCTTTCGAAGCTACAAGGGATAGAAATTGCTAAACCAAGGTTAGTCGATTGGAGTTTGTTTGCGGAGTATAATTGTGAGACTGAGTTAAGAAATATGATGAGAATGTCGTATGTTTATGAGGGAGACGGTGATAGTTTTGAAGATCTTTCGTGGGAAAGAGCATTTAGTATTTATGAGAATGTTAACCGAGAATGGTGTTTGGAGTTTTTCTCCACATTTTATTTTGAAAGGATGATTGTGGATGTTGTGAATGATAGATGTATCTGGTTTAGGCTCTGTGGTAGGGAACATGTTTATACTTTGCCGGAGTTTGCTGTAGTTCTTGGTCTATACGATCAAGATGAAATTGAGCATCGTTTGTTTCCAGTTCATTTTGAAAGGTTGGTAAGAAAGCATAATGATTATGAGGTTCTAGCGGATTATTGGAATAGAGTGGGAGATCCAGGTTGTAGTAGAAGGAACTCATCCAAGTTAAGGAATCCTGTTATGAAGATTTTACAAAAGTTGATCGCTTGGGGGGTTTTGCATAGAACAGGTAGCAGGGATAAGTGCAATCAACCGGATCTATGGCTAATGAAATTGTTGGAGGAGGATAAGAACGGGAATGCGGCTTGGATAATAGCCGAGTATCTTTCAAGAAGAGCACCAGGGATAAAAGATAATAGTGTGATTTGTGGAGGTCACTATGTGACTATGTTGGCAAGAAATTTGGGTTATTTTGAGTATGAGGAATTGAAAAAATGTTCGGAAATGAAGGAGAGTGAGACGTGGGATGATAAAAGTTTTGGTAAAGCGTTGGATAGGAAAAAAAAGACGTTGGGAGCTGTGACAGAACCAACGATGGGAGCACCTCATGAAGCACCACAACAACCCTATTAACAACAACCATATCAACCATCACCACCAATTAGGAATGTTCATGCCCCGGGTAGTTTTGACTCGGGATGGGGAGATTGGAACCGTGAATTGAATGAGATAGAGTGTAGGGAAGTGTGGAGAGATTCTATGATGATGAGGCAAAATTACAACTATAATTATTCCATGCCGATGATTCAACATGTAGCTCGTGATGCTAACTATAAGGTACCACCCTACAATCCACCAAATGTTCCACCCTACCCAATTCAGTATGACCCATATCCTGGCCAATATCCTTACCCGTATCCCGGGTATGCACCATTTCCCGATCCAGTGCCAGTTTATGGTAGAGTCCCTACAGTTGGAAGTTCGAGTTACGATGTAGGAGGTTCCTCGTCAGGTGTTGGAAAGAAAAGGCCCAAGTTTACAGTTTTTGATGATGAAGAGAACTATGAGGATGATGACGAGAGTGAAGATGAGCGGGTTTATGGCGATGAACACATGGATGCCGATGATTGATGATCATCGAAGATTTGGTTGAGCAATGGTTATGTTTTAAAAACAATGTTGGTTGAATAATTTCTATTTCCACCACTTTAATTTAACTTTATTAGGATTTTATTATTTATGGTTTGTTTTGAACTATTTTTTTTTATTTTAGTATTTTGTTTGTTTGTTTCGCATATAGTTTTTGCAATTTTTTTTGCAGGGGAAGAATTCACAAAAGCGTAGTGTTGATCAATATTCGGCATAGGAGAACTCATGTGCTTACGTAAGATCAAATAAATCTATGCGAATTTTTTTCGGGTAGCATTTTATTTTATTTTATTTTTTTATTCTCTAAATTTTCCCCATTTCCTTTACTTTTAAGTTCATTTTATTACATTGAGGACAATGCAAAACTTAAGTGTGGGGGAGGGAAGAAAATAGGAAAAATTGTTATGATTTTTTTTTTAAATTTTTAGTTTTAGTAGAATTTTGGGATTCGAGTGACTAGAGTTAGGTTCGCCCTTGGTATTCTAGTTATTTATATATTTTGATTCAATGGTAAGAATGAGGCTATTTGAAATTTTTTAGAATTTAATCAAGGAAGGAGAGTTATTGATAACTATTGCTAGCACATGTTATAACCCACCTTAAATTGTGAGGATTTAAGCCTTTTTGTATAAAGCATTTCTTATGCTCTATATTTGTTTATGAGTGTGCCGGTGATCATGTTGATTCTAGAACTTGTACGTGTTATGCATTACGGTTAAAATTACTTTCGAGTAATAAAATATATTCAAATGATAAGATGCAAATTAGGATTTACACCAAATGGCCTTCCGTTTACAAAAATATTTTTTGCTGACCGCATTGGTTAGTTATCCTTAGTATTTGGAACCCATTTGTTAGCGTTAATCTTTTACGCTAGATACCCTTAGTTACACCTTCTGAGCCTATCTTTTCTTTTGATTAAATCCAGAAAAATACAAAAAGATTTTACACCTTACACCTTAGCCTTACCCGAATCAAGTTCAATTGAAGTTCGAAACTAGTTTTTTTTTTTTTTTTTTTTTTTTTTTTTTTTTTTTTTTTTTTTTTTTTTTATGATTACATGTTGACCACACTTTGTATGTGTATATGTTGTTTCATTGAAGAAGGAGGTCGCTACTCTTATTTGTATTTTTTGTAGCGTGTGCTCATCCAAAGTGTGGGGGTGACGAGAAAAAAAAAGGAATGAATAGCAATGAGCTACGAATGTAAGGAATGATGAAAATAAAATAGTCAATGAGCTATTAAGGAAGGAAGGAGTTAGTATGAGATGCGGAAGAATGACAATCGAAGAAGTTTGGTGGAGTGATCATTTGAGGTATAAAGAGTTGGGAACGGAATTTGGACTTGATTCTTATTTATTCGTTTTTATTTTGTAGAAACCAATCACAAATAATTCCCATGTCTTATCCTTACCTTTACCAATTACTTGATTCGTTGTTAGCTTTCAAGCATCCGGATTTAGTGATGGCTTTGTCTAGATATGAAGTGCATGGATGTTCTAGTGACCATCCGGGTTTTTGAATAGTTGAAAAATGTTGCTAGCGAGCTAGTGCGTGTTTTGGTGACCATCCGTTATGCAAATAACGTCGTTAGCGAACCAAAGGTACAATCTAGTGACCATCCGTTGCTTGGCTAGTCAAGAATTCGTTGTTAGCGAGCTATTACATTCTTGTATGAAATATTTGCACAATAGCTAGGTAACTGTAACCTTTAACCTTAAACCCGAATAAAAGACCTCTTTGATGTTTTATTTTGTTGTTTTGATACTCGTACAAGCTAATGGTAAGAAACGTGAATCATGTCTGAGCAATTGAGTGATATGCCATTAAATTTACCCTTGAGTGTTGAGTGAATTTAAAAATCCTATGAGAGTAGCTTAGTTATGTTATCAAGCTCGAATTAACTTGTTTATGTTTCAAGAATTTTTCACACCTAAAAGTTAAAATGACAATTGCTCCATTGGGATAGTTGTTGGATTTTTAGAATCATAATGAAGTAGCCATTGAGTTCAGTTTTCTTAAAGCTAGACTTGCTCGAGGGCGAGCAAAACTCAAGTGTGGGGGATTTGATAACGCTCAAAATGAACATGTTTTTAGTCACGTTATCGTTAGATTTGTGCATCATATTTGGTTATATTTGTGTATATTTGTTAATAAATCATGAAAAAGTGTATATGCAAGTAAATATAGCCAAGTAAAGGGAAAGATGATAAAAAGATGAAGAAATGAAGAAATTATGCACATTTGAAGAATCACAAGAAAGAAACGAGAAAAGAACCACACAAGAATTCAAGGATTTGATAAAGTCAAGATTTCTATGTTTATATATCAAGAAAAGATCAAGTTCTATGGAAGGAAATAGTGGCACAACAAAGGATCAAGCACGTAACATGAAAAGGAAGAAAAAATAAAATATGCATGGCAGAATGGCCCATCCGATCGGATGGTGCCCGCATCCGATTCGGATGGGAGAAAAGTGATTTACCGATAGATCCAACCGATCGGTTGGACCTCAATACCGATCGGTTGGAGGAGACTGAAGTTACAAAAACGCATTTAATGACGAATTTAAGCCCCATAATCATGGTGGCTTATCATTTCCTGGTTATTTACTGATTAGGGACGTTTTTGCTTGAGGGCAAAGGGTTCCTTCACTTATTTAAAGAACCCTTGGCTAGTTTACAAGGGTGACAACCCAAAAACTTAGTAAGGCTTACAGCAAGTCTTGCTAAACTTATTATCATTGCCCGAAAGCTTGTAGTTGCTGTGAGAACGTCCAGGGAACCTTGAGTTCAAGTCTCAAGAGTTGTGTCCAAGTGTGGAGTTGTTTACGTGTGATCATAGGCGATTGGAGGAGAGTGGTTGCTATAGTTCCACAATTCTAGTTCTTGTAATTTCACAACTAGGTATTTCTTGTTTGAGTTATTATGAACTACTTTTAATTTAAGATGAATGAAAGTATGGTTGATTACTTGTGTTTGATTATGATTATTATGGAGTGATTTTGGTTATGCTTGTGTGTATGATGTGATAATTGTTGGAGTATTCTTATTTCATAGTGATGCATGAAATCATATCTTGTTTTATGAGTTTGTTGAAATACAATCTAATCTTGCTTAATTGGTTGGTAAAAACAGTTTTAAAGATTAACAAAGGCCGAAAGGATTTTCTTTATGTTTTTATGCCAAAAAGTTAGTGCACGAATTAGTATGGATTATGGTGTGTGACAAGCACCATATTAGCTTATTAAAATGGATTTGGAAACGATTTCATCACGAGAAAAGGCCGAAAGGATTCGTAGGAATTCTTAGAATAAGAAATGCTTTTCAAACAACAAAGAGACTAATAGAATTATCGCACTAGTTAACAAAGGCCGAAAGGAATTAACTAGGAGATTGAATTCTTAGAGATGATTTCTCATGATAAAAACCATTGATTGTGAATCACTCATTTTAAGTTGTGCATCATTACAAGTTACACCAAACTTGTTAGATTACTCTATACAATTGTCATGGAATTACACACAAGTATATTTGTTTATGATTGATTGATTTTTACTTACCTTAGAATTTACACCAAATCGGATTGACAATCCTTTTTATCAAAACTTATTTTGCAAACCCAAACCCAAATTCCCTTTGGACGATCTCAACTTACCCACCTTTTACTACTACGGATGAGTATACTTGCTCGTATGTGTTGATTAGAGAATTGAATAAATTGATTTTATAAATTTTTAAAACTTGCACTACACACGACACATCAATATGGTATACTAGAGTTTCTAGAGTCACACCTCGGTGATCAAGATATGCACATGTACAAGTCGGTGCCACAAAAATAGATTCGGTTCGACTTGCTGTGAATTAAAACGTATGTCAAGTCAGACTGTTCCTTTTATTTTTTCAGGTAAATTGCAAAAATCGTCCTTGTAGTTTGGCCAAATTGCACGTTTCGTCCTTGTGGTTCATTAAGTGCAAAGATCGTCCTTATTTTGCACTGTTACGTGCACTTTTGGTCCTCCATCATTGCAAAAATCATCCTTGTGGTTTGCCAAATTTCACTGTTAATGGACCGAAAGTGCACGTAACAGTGCAAAATAAGGACGATCTTTGCACTTATTGAACTACAAGGACGAAACGTGCAATTTGGCCAAACCACAAGGAAGATTTTTGCAATTTACTCTATTTTTTCACTACCGAATTAAAGTTGGAACATATTATTGGATGGTATATTGGTAAGCCCAAGCCCGGTATGTGGGTTTAGGATTCATTAGACCATCCTTAATGGATGGTCGATTCGTTGGTCGGTCCCCCTTTTTGGACGCGTCCCCCAATTACATGGGGTTGGTCGATACATAACTCGGTCGTATACTCGACCAAGTCCTCCCATTTGTTTGTTTGTGAGTGTGTGTTTTAAATTGTATTTGTGGGGTATTTTTGTGTTTTAAGCAGGGTATTTTTTTGGTGGTGATCGTGGATTCGTGGTTGCCTTATTACACTAACTTGGGCATGAAGAAGGTTGTAGTGAGTTGGCACTGATGTGACAGTGGTGACCACGGTCACCATTATGCCCAGCCTTAGGGTTTTAGGTGAGGTGGTAGACTGGAAGATTTGACGCGATGTCATAGAGGCGGCGACTTATGATGGCCCTTTGAGATCAAACCCGCTCTAATACCATATTAAACATTGAATTTCCCATAAGAGATACATTTTATCGATGTAATACTTATAAAGGCAATACATGATAATGGACATAAAAATTTTAGTGAGTGTAGTTCTTTCGTTTGTAAGTTGTTGATGTTGATTGTATTTAGTGAAATTCAAATTCATTCAATATGATCAAACAGAAGTTAGACATGTATGGTTAGCGGTGAAACATAGATAACAAATTCTTCAAAGATCAAATAGGCTAATCCTATCCATTTATTTTCATTTTATCATTAAAAAAAAGAAAAAAAAATCAATTTTCATTTTTTTTTTCAAAATAAAATATCTTCGAATCGGTAAATCTTCAAGATACGAAGAATGCATCATCGCGACGAGAATTTTGTATCTTTCAGTAGACGAATACTTCGACATACTTTCGACGATTTTTTCTTTCGAGCTTTATCTTTTAGTGTTGAAATTTTTGCACAGAAAAATAACTTGTGATTTGTCAAATCACTTGTGATTTGATATTTTAAAAATCAGGTATAATTTCACAAATAACATGTGATTTGTAAGATCACATGTAATATCTTATTTTAAAAATCACATGTGATTTTAAAATAACAAATCAACACTGATCTTACGAATCACATGTGATTTTTACATGTGATTTTTCTGTGCTGAAATTTCAACACTAAAAATATCTCGAAATTCGTCAAAAATATATAAAAGTGTTCCTCTCTAAAAAGATGATTTAATTTTCGTCGCGATAGTATAATTTGTTTCGCCTAATAATTAACGGTTTGTAAAATATATAATATTAAAAGAAGGTTGAAAGTGGATATTTTTAATTTAATATTAAAAGGAGCGGCTAGTATTTGTTTATTTGATATTTAGAGAATTTGCAACTTATATTGATTTTTTTTTTTTTTTTTTTAACAGTCATTCTTATAACTATAGTTAGTAACTTAGCATTAGTATTACTGCTCTTAGACAAATGCTAATGGAGCAAAAATATGGCGACCAACCGAACAAAGGATTGCGTTCCCTCGCTTAGCCCGACTGAACCTAACCACGTCGTCACCCAAACATTTTGAATATTCGGTTGCCTTGCCAACCGAAACAATTGGCACATTTCCTCTCATTTTTTTGAACGTTGATGCTTAAAAAAATGTTTTTTTTTTAAATCTTGCTTTCTTTTATATATTAAACCTCACTTACTTTTTTTTTTTTTAACCAAAAATTATGGATTGTTCACGTTCACATACCATCGATGAAATCAAAGCTTGTGTTGGGAATCTAATTGAGGAGGATACTGTTCGTGCAAGCGATTATTGACATAGACGTGCAATTTAGCAATGCAAGCACAACTAAAGTTGATCTGAGGAAAGAATACGAGAAATGCAATGACATTTCACAAGAAAATCGTGCTTTGATTGTCACTTTTTAAAAGAAGAATCTTGAAAAGATTACGAGATGTATAATGCTTTATTTAAAAATGCGGCAAAAATACAAGATCAAATCATACTGTTTGGATTCAAAGCCTTATTTATGTTGTTTGATCAACTGCTGCCCTTATTGGTGTTACTGCTGCTCAATGGATTTAATGCTGCTTGTTGGGAATTAAAGCTTATTGAGTTGCTGCTGCTTATATGGATGAGACTGCTGGTGTAAGTTAAGACTTCTATTAAAAGATTACAACTGTTGCTGAACTTCAAGGAAAATACACAAAGTAGTTATTGCTAGTGGAACAAAACTTAGTACTGCTAGTACAAAGTTTCAACTGCTGAAGAGTTAATGCTGCTGCTTCATAGTTAAGACTGTTAGTATAATAACCTGAAAACACGAAACGACATTTGAACTTTTGAATACGAACATTACCTAAAGTTTTTGAACATTTGACTGAGTTATGTACTTATGTAATAGGTTAAGTTACAAATGAAAAATCCTAACCTAAGTTTAATGAATTTGACACACTTATGTTCCTAAATGTATACATATGACACGATTTAACTAGTTCACTAAGGGTCCGATTCTATTTTTATTTTGTGACCAACTTATACACTTTGAAACATGGTCATTCATTTGAATTTTTGAAGAGGAATAAGTCCAGCCCACATCCCCATATACTCGACATTTCCGGCCCATGTAATCCCTATTCGTTTCTCATTTCTTTAACCAACCGTACCTTACACTTTCTCTGCAAAACACCAAACCCTAAAAATATTACTAGATCGGCAGCCTCCATATTTTTCTTCCAAACAAATCCAAGAAGAACGAAGGTTTATAGCAGCAGCCAGTTGGTGACCAAGGTGGTGAGTACAATCGTTGGAGTCTGGTGATGGATTCGAGCCCTAATCCTTTTTCCCCATTCGGTTTTCTTTCAATGCAACGTCCAGGTCATTTGTTTTCTGAATTGCTCTCTTAATTCGACACATATACACATTGAACAAGATTAATATCATGCTAAATAAATCATTAAGAACCATGTTATAACATTTGTTGGTTGCCTCGTCAATTAAACACATGAAATCATAAAATGTTGCACCCTTTGTGAACTGTTTGTGTCGTGAAATTATGAGGCTGTTTTGGTGTCTTTGTGCCAGCCCTAATTGACATTAAAAATCAGTACTTGGTCATTAATCAGACATTAATTATGAGCTACTAAAATTGGGAAAACCCTAGAAATTAATTAGAGGTCGATTCGGGTTTATAAGGGGTTAAGGAGTTGTTTCCTGTCACAAGGGTAAGCTGTCCAGAAATTTGGGTCAATTGAACGGGGTCTATATTGATAATACCAACATGTTTTTATGCGACTCTTGATTCTAAAACTTAGTTTGGGATGTTTACTCTCTCGATATTAAGTTTTATAGCCATTGGAGGTCGGGAGGATGGTCTTTTGATTTTTGAGAGATTAAGTGTCAAAATTAAGAAATCGAGTTTGAAATTCAGTTGGTGTTTTTGATTTTTGGTTTTCAAACTATAAGGAGTTAAGAGCTCTCCTTTTACATGGTTGATATTTAATTTATGCGTGACTCTCTGGAATTGTTGAGGAATTTTATGAAGTGTTCAAGTGGGTCAAATAAATGCAAACTTTCAGGGTGTACCTGCAGTTCACTTTCTGGACATGTTTGGGTAAACGATTTTTGAAATGGTGTTTGCACTTGGAAATAAAATCTGGGAAAATTCATGTAAGCTCTTAGGACATATAGGTACATGTGTAAATTATTGTAGCTTTTGGATTGGAGTCTTGGTATGATTTGAAATTCGTTAAGTGAAGGTTAAAGTATACTAAAATCATAAATTTATTAAGGAACTAAAGGTCTTGTAAATTCATACCAATTGATGTGTTTGAACTCTAAAAGGTACTTAAGTGATAATCATGATATATTGGGTCATATGTTAACCTAATTTCGATAATGAAACCCTAACTGGATTAATTATGAATTGTGACCCGAAGTTACGAAAGTTACTAATTTTGGAAACTTACTAAATCTGGAAACGTACTAATTATGGAAACCTGCTAAATCTGGGAAGCTACTAATTATGAAAAGTTACTGAAAATGGAAAGTTTCTAAATATAGAAGGAAACCCTAATATGTTAATCTGCTCAACAACAAGTGATGAATCGGTAATAACTTATGAAATGGTTCTTAAATAATAAGACGATCATTAATTCGTGTAGATTCACTGAAGAGGGAGTAACTTCTGATCCTTGTGTTTTCTGATATGGTTTCATTTGCGGTTTAAGGTACAGATATTCTACCCTTTCTCAGTAAGGGTTCTGATCTCATGACTTATCGATCCTTGACTTGATTCATTTGCTTTGATATGATTCCGTTTGATATGATTCGTTGATATGATCTGTTTGATATTATCATTTGATATGATTCTGTTTGCTATCCATTCTGTTATGATGATTTGTATATTATCTCATTGATATGAGATTCTGTTCTGTTGACATGCTCTGATTGATTATGTTATAGTAGCTCTATTATGATTATGGATAGCTATGCTTTGCTTTACTTTTCTTGTTTTGTTCTGTTGCCCAAGCTATTTCTGAACTAGCCATGGAGGTACCATGGCCATGTTATTGAGGCACCAATGGCATGACACTTTCTGTGGAGGTGTGATTGATCCACAACGTTCCCTTCTGTTCTAATATATATATATGATTATTGCGCACATGGCCATTCTGTTATATGTATGTATAGTCTCGTACTTGCATATGTATTATGTTTTGCAGGGAGCGTATGGATGCATCCTAGGTATTTGTCTGTTTGGATATGGTTTGACTTAGTGATTGGTAGTGCGTGCCATGCACCCTATTTCACTTCTGGTACATTGGAGCTAGCTACTCCTTGTACAACTTATGATTTGACGGATATATGGATATGATATGATGTGATTATGTGACTAAGCATGTGGCATGCTTTCTGAGCTCGATGGGCATTTCTGTTCTGTTATATGATTATTATCCTCTGTTTGATTCCTTTGGCTTTATTATGATCTCCATATGTTTCGCTACGATTTGCTTCTTATGGTATATGACATTTTGTTCAGTTGATCCTTGATCTCTTATTCGTTTGGCAGATGATATTCGTTCAGCAGGAGCTTATGTTCCTTTTCCCTATACTTATATATGTTCGATTATTCATTTTGTTTATATCTGTTCACTAGGCTTTTTAAGCTCAGCCGCATTTCTTTTCCCGCGGCATGTTTTTGGTTGGAAGCTGGGATTTGAGGGAAGAGTGCATAGGAGCTCTTAGTGGACCACCCTGATGATAGATACCCATTTGCTTCTGGATTAGACTTAGATATAGCTTCAGTTAAATTTAGTTTGGTTTTGTACTTTAGTTTTGGAACTCATCATGTTTAGAGTTAGTATTTTATTATCATCTTAGAATACCTTTGTAATTATTATGTTTATAAGTCTTCCGCTTGCGTTTGTATGTTCTGATTGACACTATAATGTGGCATTTTGACCCTTGTCGGGTTGGGGTGTTACAATTATGGTATCAGAGCCCAGGCTTCGACTTGTAGTACATAAGTTAAGGCCTGTGAAGACTTGGACCCTTAGGTTTACACTATAGGAGTTATGGAATAACCTTTGAAAGATTTGCTTTAGGTTCCTTTTCAATTTAGTTATGACCGGTGAGGATTGGGTAGACTATATGATAAGACATTTGTTAGATATCTTGCTTTCGCATCACTCTGATTTGTGCCTCTGCTTTTAGTTAAGCCCCTATAAGATCATTCGTTCCGGAGATTTAGAAATTTATCAGAATGCGCAACATAAGTTTAGTAATCAAATAAGTTTAGAATGCTTTGAGAATGTTGTAGTATTACAGGTTTCACCTTCTGATGATATTTCATTCCTTCGAATTTCGATCTTGGATTTGTTTGTTAATCGTTTAGATGCCTTTTCGTCTGTTGAGAGAACTTCGACATGTATGAATCCGATGTGTTCGACACATTCTGTGGTCTCTCTTGCTATTGCTAAGCATATTAAGGTCCCCTCTGCACTCTTAGAAATTGCTATACTCATTTCTATCCCTATGAGAAATCTTGTGGTTATTAACCACGAGTATCGGGATTTTCCAGTACGTTTTGAAGATATTTGAAGATAAAATTCGTTCTGCTAATATGTTTCCTTTGGGAATGTTTGATTTGATATTATTCTGGATATGGATTTGTTGACTGAGCATCAGGATGCTAACAACGGTCATATTAGATTAGTCATCTTTGGTGATTTGAGAAACTCAAAATTCTGTACCATGGTTCCCAACCTGGTAAACAATTATGATCACCTTGCTTTGAAAACTTGTACGTTAATCCCTCGTGGTTGTGAAGATATTTCGTTTGATGAAACTCGCCCCGAGAGTTAATTCGGTTGTTTGAAATGTTCATGATGTATTCCTTAATGAACTACCAAGATTTCCATCTGAATGTGAAGTTGCCTTGATCTGGTTATGAGAATTTGTTTAGTCACGACTCGAGGTAGAATATGATTGCAATAAAGGCATGTGTATATGATGCAAGTATTATGACGCCTGGCCAACGTGATAATAGCTACATCATATAACTTGAACTTATTGGGGCCATATGATGTCTTGAGCAGTGCCTGAGAACAGTAAGTTGGTTGATTCAGAATCCTATCCGTATTGAACGATGTTTTGCCTAATTCTGAAACTCCGTATTGAACAACATTAGTTGAAGGGGAAGAATTAAAGGACCAGCTTTTAGAAAGTGGTTTTATCCGTCTGAGTGTGTATCCATGGTGTGCTCGAGAGTGATGATAATATGAGACTGTGTATTGAATTCTGGAAACTGAATTGTATTATGGTTAGAACCATTATCCGTTACCTCGAATCGATGATTTGTCTTATCAACTTCTGGGTGTGAATTTTCTCAATGATTGATTAAAATCTGATTATTTTCTGTTTCGTGTAAAGCAGCAAGATGTTCCTAGAGTTGCCTTTCGTATTCGTCATGGTCTTCATGAGTATTAGTGATGCCAATTGTATTGGCTACTGCTCCGATTGTTCCTATGAATTTGATAAATCGTGTGTCTCATTAATACTTGGACAATTTTTCATAGTATGACATTTTGGTGTATTCAGAGACGAAGAAGAAACACGAGGATCATCTTCGTATTTGCGTTGAAATTTCTAGAAGAAGCTCTATGTAATATTCTCGAAGAGTAAATTTTAATTGGGATGAAAAATGAGAGGAGAATTTTGAAAGGCTGAAAAGATATTTGTCTCTACTCAAGAAGGAGACTTAGTTATGTCCTTATGCAACACGGGAAGATTATTGCTTATGCATTAATACAGCTAGAACCGTAGGAGGTGAACTATCCGACGCATGACTTGGGAGTGATTTGTGGCTCAGAAGCAAGACGTTGGAATATGATCTATGTCAAAATGCTTGAAGGAAGCGGTTTTGATTGAAGCACACAGTTCTATTTGCTCTATTCATCTTAGTTGTACTATTATGCATAGAGACTTGAAATGGAATTTTGATGGAATGGTATGAAGATGATTGTGACTATATTAGTGGCGAAGTGTTTAGCGTGTAAACAGGTTAATATTTAGCATCAGCATACAAGTGGTTTTCTTTAACCTTTGGACATTCTTATCTAGAAGTAGGATTAAACCTTCATGGACTTTGTAACGGGAATTCCGCGTACATTTAGGAAGGACAACACGAATTGAGTTGTAGTGGATCGTTTGATTAGGTCGGCTACATGGCGCGCCTACGGTGACCGTGTCAGAGAATCGCGTTTTGCTTCACACTTTCAGAAGAGATACAGAAGACTATTGGGACTAGACTCGGGATTTTAGGACGGCTTCTCACCTTCAGACGGATGTACAAACAGAACAACTATTCGATCTTGGAAGATGTGTTGAGCGGGGAATTTGACAGGTGCTAGGTCTTGTTGTGTTGCTCACTAAGGTTGATGGCATGCAAGTGCCAAGGGTTTCCCTTTCGGAGTTTTGTATGAATGGTGATGTGGAGCACCTTTTGGTTGAATTAAGTCAGAGAGTTACTAATTGAAGGTCCAGAGTTGATTACAGTGAATACTGGATTAGTTATCATTGTGGAAGAGAAATTTTGAAACTTTAGATCGGGAATTCGTGTGTTCCGTATGATGTTTCAGTACAGAAGAGTTAGACATTAGGCATATAAGGAAGATTTAGTTCGCGATACGTTAGACCTTAGATTCATTCTTATCTGTACGATTATTCCACCTGTTCCATTATGCCTTCATATACGTTTTGATATTCCGATATGTGCTTAAATGATCATCAGTACGAATATGTTACCCATCTCTTTATGAAACTCTTGATACGTTTGATGTTTCGGTATGTGCTTCTCTGATTATTGTTTAGCACTACCTCCATATTGCCTCGTGTGGATATGTGTTTCATGTATCTCTTTATGAGATTACAACTATCATATACTACGTAGTTGTTTTGTATTCGTTAGATCAGATTTATTATGATTTGTGTTCTGTGGAGAGCCCGGGGCTATCCTAGTTTGCCTGGATCGAGTCATGAGAAAATTTTTCCGTTCGTTAAAATCTTTTGGAAGGACCTCTCCGAGCGTGAGGTTATTTATGGTCATTGCTATCGTGATTTGGTACGTCTCCGCCTCACTTTGTGACTTCAATTTCGAGGACGAAATTGTTCTTTTTAGAGGGGAAGAATTATAATAACCTGAAAACACGAAACGACATTTGAACTTTTGAATACAAACATTACCTAAAGTTTTTGAACATTTGACTGAGTTATGTACTTATGCAATAGGTTAAGTTACAAATGAAAAATCCTAACCTAAGTTTAATGAATTTGACACACTTATGTTCCTAAATGTATACATATCACACGATTTAACTAGTTCACTAAGGGTCCGATTCTATTTTTATTTTGTGACCAACTTATAGACTTTGAAACATGGTCATTCATTTGAATTTTTGAAGAGGAATAAGTCCAACCCACATCCCCATATACTCGGCATTTCCAGCCCATGTAATCCCTATTCATTTCTCATTTCTTTAACCAACCGTACCTTATACTTTCTCTTCAAAACACCAAACCCTAAAAATATTACTAGATCGGCAGCCTCCATATTTTTCTTCCAAATAAATCCAAGAAGAACGAAGGTTTATAGTAGCAGTCAGTTGGTGACCAAGGTGGTGAGTACAATCGTTGGAGTCAGGTAATGGATTCGAGCGCTAATCCTTTTCCCCATTATGTTTTCTTTCAATGCAACGTCCAGGTCATTTGTTTTCTGAATTGCTCTCTTAATTCGACACATATACATATTGAACAAGATTAATATCATGCTAAAGAAATCATTAAGAACCATGTTATAACATTTGTTGGTTGCCTCGTCAATTAAACACATGAAATCATAAAATGTTGCACCCTTTGTGAATTGTTTGTGTTGTGAAATTATGAGGCTGTTTTGGTGTCTTTGTGCCAGCCCTAATTGACATTAAATATCATGTGATTTGTTAGCTCTTCCTCTAGGGATACCACCTTTTCAGACAATTGTGTACATAAGACCATCAATTCCTTTAGTTTAGAGCTGCCCTCATCACTTCTAGCTGTGTTACCCTAGTTGGACTAGGAGGTACTCCTAAACCACCCATATATTCCACTTAGCTTAGGTTTTCATCACCTGTGGCAAGTCATTGAGGACTTGGCACATTAGATGTTGCCATGGTAGGGGTCTTAATTATGTTTACACTGACCTGCCCAGCTACTAAGCCAGAAACAGTAGTGTAAGCCCTATCCATACTATCACCATGGATAGCCTCATCTGCTACAAAGGTCTGAGTAGGATGACTAGGCTGAGGGACCATAGTCTCCTTTCTGATTCTTCTCCTATAGGTGGTTGTGACTGGGGGTGTATGAGTTATATCTGGAACCACAATGGGCGTGTATTGGGGATCAGTTGGGTTTACTGACCCTTCACCCTGAACATTCTGTAGCATCTCAGGAAAAAGAGGTATCACTACCCCATTAAAAAGTCTACTTGCCATAGCCATATTTTGAAAAAGTTTTTGCTGCAGGCAAGGTGTTGGAAAAGTTTCTTTATGTTTCTTAAGCTGATTCTTTTTCTTATTCAAAAAGGCTTGGACAAACCTTGGATACATTAGAAACTTAGTTTTACTTTTCACATTATTAACCATACTCTCAAATATGAATTTAGAAAAATTAAAAACTCTGTTTGTTGATAAGCATATGAGAGCAATAGCAATATTGCTACTGAATTGCTCCCATGATGTTCTTTTTGGGCTCAAACAATGCAAGAGAGTATGGATTAAAAATCTCCATTGTGGGGAGAAACATCCTTCTTGAAAAGTCAATTTATGGTTAGATGTATCATACCCCATTCTAGCAATTTCTTGCCAGATTTCAGTGTTTGGCAAGTCATTGATACCATCAGAATCTTCTAACTTAAGATGTCTCCTAATAGAAGATTCAGTAACATGAATGCTATG
Source organism: Artemisia tridentata subsp. tridentata (assembly GCA_021014915.2). Lineage (NCBI taxonomy): Eukaryota > Viridiplantae > Streptophyta > Magnoliopsida > Asterales > Asteraceae > Artemisia > Artemisia tridentata. The sequence goes on along the minus strand of CP139505.1, from coordinate 294,409,198 downwards.
CCATCCACATTAGAGTGTACTTCAATGTCTCCATTCTCACTGGTTATGACAGTAGCAGTCTGCCAAAACTCTGTGATTTGAGAGACAAAAAGAGTAGGGCTAACAGTTAAAGCATACCTTATATGAGATGTATTCAGAAAGTCCACAATCTCATAAAAGCGTGGTCCATCGTCCTGCTCTGTTTTCTCCAAATAGGCAACCTGATTGTGCGTCTTGACAAACTCCAAATTAGCCATGGTTAATTATGCAAGTTAGAACAGAAAATTGATCGTATGTGGTTTAATTGATGATGTACAAAGCCAATTGGGTTTTTATAGAGGTACTGTTGGGGTTTGAGAACTTCTCGTAAGGGATAAGAATTTTCTTTAGAAAGATTTAGAGTAAAATATGGAAAGAAAATAATTATCCAAACAAAAACCCTATATATATGGTAAATATCTGTTTTAACCCACCGGCTAGTTAAAAAAAAATCTATTACTGACACAACAGTTCCAATGGCCAGTTCAGCAGTACAAAGTTTACACTAGCAGTACAAACTTTGCACTAGCAGTACTAATTTTTAAGAAAAATTTTAATGAGCAGTATAAACTTATTAATGATTTAAAAACAATACTGCCCACTTATGGTGTTGGGTTTTATATATTTCATAGATTTGATGAACAAAAACAAGAAGAATGAAACACAAGAATTACTGAAAAGATAAGCAAAATACACCAAGTAGATTCTACTGCTAGGCATAAAAGATTCTATTGCTAGTGTATTGTTGAAGTCTGCTCAAGTTATAACGAGCAGTACTAACTTATTTTAGTACTGTTAGTGCAAAGAAGGTAGCAGTTAGTACTGCTAGTGCAAAGAAGCTACCGCTGAGAAGATAACTGAGTGACTCATACTACTACTTAATGGATATGTTTGAAAAAGGTATTTTGTATATAAGAGTCCATTATATACGGTAGATAATATCTTTCATATGTGATCAGTCAACAAGTTGTAAATAGATACATGTTGTATCTTAATGACTGACACACACAAGCAAGTAGTAGATAAGAGTTATCAAATTTGTAATGATCTCCTTTGTTGTATAAAAGGGAGATCATAGCTTAGAAGTTAAGTGTGTCTTTGTACTTCACCATGTGTTATCTGTGAAGACACCAGAGTGTTTTGCTGTGCTTAGAACTCAAAACACAAAGTGTGTTACAAATGTAAAACATCAAACAGTGAGTGTATGTGGGAACATCAGACAAGGGGTCTGATGTTGTTAGGTTTGTTTAGCCTCAAGGATCTTTGATCCCCGATTAGAGTGTAATCGTGCTATATTTGATCACATAGCATTGGGGCTGATTTTATAACTAAGAGAAAGTTTGACAAAAGCTTGTTGTGATAGTATTGTATTCTTTCATTTCAATATTCCGCCAATATTATCATTGTGCTAATCATAGTTTACCCTAGATCAAGGTCTAAACAACCTTGAGCCCATAAACGATCATAAAACCTGTTAGAAGTAGGTCTCTAATAAGTTTTTCACATATAGTTTTTAGCAAACTATCAGCTATCAACGGATTTGATGTGTCTTTACCAATATCCGTTTGCTTTGGACTAGCCAACTCTTCACTGTGAGATATGGTGAGTTGATAACCATATAGTTTTTGGTAAACTATCAACCAAAAATAAATTTGAAAAGTCTTTACCATAAACCGTTTGCACTAGACTAGTTGGTTCTTGATGTGGGTTAGACATGCTAATCCAATTACCATTTGTTGTGTGCACAGATCACACACTTGAATCTCCAAAGCACCATACCATCCTAAGCATCAATTACTTAATTCACAAACTCCAAGTAATTTGTTCAATCAACCTGCAATTGTTAGTCCAAAAACATAAAAACAAAGTGCAAAACACTTGTCTCATAACATTATAAGCATATGACTAACAATTTTAGCAAAAGGAAATTAATTTCCTTGGGGAACCCAAGCTATTACTGACTTAGGTTTGCTTCTTGCATCAATATAATTAAACCTTTTTAGAACAGTTGATGCACAATTGGATTGAAGTGGTCTCCAAACCCAAGATGCTGATGCATTAATACCATTGCCCATCTTTCCCTTAGCAGTGTTTTTAAAACTACCAGTATTAACTGCTTGCCTAGCAGTATGAACTGCTGGTTTTGCAATTGCAACCTTAGGTTTCCGTATTTGTTTATTTATTACTGCATTGTTATGAAGTGGTCTTCTAGCAGTTGATGGTGCAGATTTGAAAAATGTTTTTGCACTTTGAATTGCTTGTCTTGGGTAAAAAGTCTTATTTGGTCTGGCAGTATGAACTGCTGGTCGAGCAGTATGAATTGGTCTTGGGCCAGACTTTAAAAGAACTGCTCTGGGTGTCATTCTAGCAAGGTTAGAGTGAGTGTAAGGCCTATCAAAGTTCACTCTATGGTTGGAATACCCAGTTACCCTTTTGTTGCAATAATCTACAAGCTGGTCAAACTCTCCACAACTAAAACAAGCTTTCCTATAAAAAACAAAGTCATCTCCTAGTTGGTAAGACTTGAGGTTGTTCCAATTCCTTTGGTTACCTCTGGGCTTGTGTGTAGTCCTATACATCTCACAATATCTTACTGGTTGCCTAATATATCTAACATTGGTTTTAGGCCTAACAGTATTATTTTTGACCACCTTAGGAACTCTTGTTCCTTCTACCTTAATAGTATCAGGTTTAACCTTAACCTGATCATTCTCATCATCATTAGAAGTCCAATCCTCTATGGTTGGAGCATCTGAATCCCTACCAGAGGACACCTTGTCCTCAGAGAGTGAGGCATCACTTGCACTCTCAAAGGGTGCACTAACTTCTACAGGTTTCTCAACTACTTCTTTTTCTATTGGCTTAAGATCATATTCCATCTTGGGTAGTTGAAACCTGTATGTTCTAGGTCAATACCTGGAGGTGCAGGTATTCCTTTGTGAGGAGGTGGAACAGACTTATACCCTAGACCTGACTTAGCCTTATTGAGAATTTAACATTCAATTATCTTGCTTACACCCTTAGATGCATATTCTAATGTGTTAACACTTAATTGAATGTTTTCATTAGCCTTTTTCATCTTATAAAACTCAGCCCTTAAAAAACTAATTTCAGCATCTTTAAAATATAAGTCCTTTTTAAGCACAGCTATGTCATCAGCAAAACTAGACTCATTTTTCTTATAGTGAACAATTTGCTCCTCTAGAACAGCTAAACCTCTCTTATGATTTGCTAAATTAAAAATAGTCTTGTTTAGCTCTATTCTTTGTTCATCATATTGTTTCCTAAGAGTTTCTAGTTCTTTTAAAGCAACACATGATTTAGAACATTTAGCAACTTGTACCTCAGAATCAGAGAAAGCCATGAGAGCCATCTCAGTAGGTGCTTCTTCCTCTTCTTCCATAAAGCTCTAATCAAATCCTAAACCATCAATGGCCACCATAGCCTTTGAGCTTGAGTCAGTAATCTCCACTTCCTTGGTCTTGCTTCTATAGCTCTTTCTCTTTCCATCTTGTTGTCTTGGCCTTCTGCACTCCCTTGAAAAGTGCCCCATCTTATGGCAATTATAACATTCAATCTTTGACTTATCATAACCAGCAGTATCATTGCTGTTTATGGTAATCTTCTTTCCTATCCTCAGATGGAATTTCCTAGCCCTCATGCTAAGAAGAGAAATTTTCCATTTGATGTCCATCTCCTCCAGATCATCATCATTGATCTCTTGGAGTTCTTCATATGTCAACATGGATCCATTATGCTGAGTTGTCAGGAATGCACATCAAGTTGTCTCATCCATAATGCCTTTAGTACTACTTGATGTACTAGCAATAAAAATATTTGAACTAGCAGTACCAACTGCTCCAGCAACCAGTACTTCTTCCACTGGACTTGAGGTATTAGGAGATGACACAAAGGCCATATTCCCAGTGCTTGAGCTTGTTCCAGCATTCTTCTTCACATCTTGCTCCACAATCTTGAAATTGCTATACAAGTCCATCAAGCTCATAGAATCAATATCCGGATTGTTCTTCCACACAACAACATGCATAGCCCATTCTGATGGTAAACTTCTCAGGAATTTGGAGTTGAGGTCTTCCTGAGGTATTTCAATTTCAAGAACAGCAAGTTGGCTTACAAGCTTCTGAAGCCTGTTGAACATATGATCCAATGATTCATTTCTAGTTGCTGATAAGTTCTCAAAATTTTGCTTGAGGAGTGTCTTCTGTGTCTTTTTGGTGGCTTCATTTTCACCATACCTAGCCACAATGGCCTCAAATAGAGTCTTAGCATCCTTGAACTTGCTGAAGTTCAGTAGTTGATCGTTTGGAATGGTCATCAGTAACATGCTTCTGGCCTTGAGGTCATTCTTCATCTGAATCTTCTCCTCTGCTGTCATTGGCTTTGTCTGCACAATTGTCTCAACTTTGCCATCAACAATAGATGTAGTGGTTGAGGGCTTGAAAGAATTCCCTTCTTCTATGATTTCCTAGAGTGCATAATCCTATGCCTAGAAGTATTGCTCTATCCTTAACCTCCACATGTCGAATTCATTGGGCTTGAGTATTGGCAACTTTGCATCAACATTGGTTGTAGAAGTCTCCATGTCCATTGCTTCTTCTAAAGATCAAAAGTATCAACCTGGCTCTGATACCACTTGATAGGATTAATTATACACTTAGGATGTTAGTCTTGTATAATGTGTATGTGATACTTTGAGTGGATATAACTAAGTATGCGGAATCTACTTAGTTATACTTAGAAGAATAATTGTATGATTGATGTATGAATGGAACAGTGATTGAATTTGTAAAAAAATGAAGACTTGAGAATAACCAAAACGATTCAATATTATTGATTAATAATACGAGTGATCTTAGATATCACTAGGGTTACAAAACCTTGAATCTATCAAAAACAATACGTACATAAACTCTAACCTAGGACCTCCTTTTATAACACAAGGAGTCTTTTACAAGTAAACTAATATTCATATCAATCTATATCTAGAAGATATACACAATATCTTTTCTATACTTATCACATTACACGTATTCAGAACATAAGTAGTACTAACCATCTATACTAGCAGTACCAACTGACTTAGTACTGTTAGTGTAAACTCCATCAGTTGAAACTCTAAGCTTGACAGTACTAAGTGTTGGTTTAATTCCCAACAGGCACAAATCAGAGTGATACGGAAGACAAATAGCTAACCAAAGCCTTATCGTAAAATCTACCCAATCCTCACCAGTCATAACTAAAGTTCCTACGGGGAGAATCCTAAAGCAAATCCTTCAAAAGTTATTCCATAAGCTCCTATAGTGCAAACTTAAGGGTCCAAATCTTCACAGGCCATAACTTATGTACTACAAGTCAAAGCCTAGGCTCTGATACCATAATTGTAACACCCCAACCCGACAAGGGTCAAAATGCCACATTATGGTGTCGATTAGAACATACAAACGCAAGCGGAAGACTTATAAATATAATGATTACAAAGGTATACTAATATAATAACGAAATACTAACTCTAAACATAATGAGTTCCAAAACTGAAATACAAATCCAAGCCAAATCTAACTGAAGGTAAATCCAAGCTTAATCCAAAAGAAAATGGGTATCTATCATCAGGGTAGTCTACTAAGAGCTCCTATGCACTCTTCACTCAAATCCCAACTTCTAACCTAAAACCTGCCGCAGGAAAAGAAATGCGGCTGAGCTTAAAAAGCCTAGTGAACAGATATAAACAAAACGCATAGTCGAACATATATAAGTATAGGGAAAAGGAACATAAGCTCTTGCTGAACGAATATCATCTTGTCAAACAAATAAGAGATCAAGGATCAACTGAACAAAATATCATATATCATAAGAAGAAAATTGTAGCGAAACGTAAGGAGATCATAATGAAGTCAAAGGAATCAATCAGAGAATCATAATCATATAATAGAACAGAAATGCCCATCGAGCTCAGAAAGCATGCCACATGCTTAGTCACATAATCACATCATATCATATCCATATATCTGTTAAATCATAAGTTGTACAAGGAGGGGAGACCTCTCAATTACCAAAGGGAGTAGCTAGCTCCCAAAATGTGAGAGGGGTGTAAGGCACACACAGCCAATCACTACAAAACGAAACAAAGCACCTAGGATGCATCCATATGCCCCATACAAAAAATAAACATATATATTCACCTGTACTAGACAAGTATACACACATATCATAATAGCCAAGTGATCACATATCATATCATATCAAATGGGGACGCTGTAAACTAATCACACCACCACAGGTAGTGTCATGCCATTGGTGCCTCAATGACACGGCCATGGTACCTCCATGCCTAGTTAAATAGCTCGGGCAACAGAACATAACAAATGTTGGGTTCATTCAGTACACAAGCGTCCTGAAACAAATCCCTCAGTGAATAAAGAATCTTATGTCTCACTGAATAACCTCTTACTGAATGCAAAGTCAATCAGGGGCCTCAAGACTCAACAAATGACATTCAATGATATACTTGATGCTCTAAGTATCTAGTTAGTAAATGTCCGAGGTTGGTAACTAAACACCTATTTAATATAGGAATATATGTTCTTATACCTTCTGGCATCCACATCTTGGGCCCCCACATATCCCACATGGCATTTAATGCCTCTCCTCACATACAATATCTTTTGATATTATATGTGGTGACGCCACCCTGCAAAATGCACTTTTTTGCAGACAACACAACTGTTCACCTTGGTAGTTGCGCAAAACCCAGGAAAGTGGAAAGGTGGCATTTAATGCGGATATCAAACGTTTATACAAAACAGTTTTTAAATTTTTTTGAGAAAAATTCGCTTTAGTGCAAAAACTACCTTCTCTCCACTTTCCTATAAATACCCACAAATAAAATAACACACACACGCTTTGAAATTTTTAATCAAACTCTTGCCTTTTTTTTCAAAACTTGTGTGTGTGTTCTTAACCTCAAAACCCAGACCTTTTTTCTTGCAAAACCAAGACCTCCTTTTATAATGGCTGCTTCTAAAGCTATTACCTGCGCCCCTAATGTGGAATTCCAACTAGAGGGTGTGGATTTGACCAAAAATAATGTCGTAGGGAATTTTGCCTATCCGGAAAAATTTCCGACCTATAAGGATATAGTAAAATACTTGCAAAATTGCTTCCTCTCTACAGCATTTACCAAGACACCCCCAGTCATCTACCATGACTACCTAAGGGAGTTCTGGTGCACAGTAGTGGTCACCAACCCTGATGTCACCAAGGACTCCATCATCACCTTCTCAGTGAACAATGGGAGGAAAACCCTCTCCCTTGATTACAAGACCTTTATCAAAGCCACATGCCTTGATTACACTGAGACATTTGTCCCTCACCCCACTGAAAGTGAAGTAAAGGCCGAACTGCTTTTAATTGGGCTACATGATAACAAACACCCTGATGTGGCCCCAGGGACTCTATTGGCCAAAGCCCCCATCATCAAAACTTGGTTTCCTGTAGTCTGGAGCATACTGATGACCTTTGTCATTCAGGTCCTTGGTGGGAATAAGTCCTCCACGGAGCAATTGAACACTGCTCAACAAATGATAGTGTTCAGTCTCCTGGAGGGTAGAAAAATTGATATTGGAGAAATAATCTTCAAGGACCTCATATTTAAGCTATCAGGGAAATCCAGGCAAAGACACATGTCTTACCCTAGGTTCATTTCCTGTATGCTGCAAGACCTATTAGGCTCTGAGTATGTTAGGCCTAATGTCCAGGGATCTGACCCTGATGTCTTACACAAGGCAAACTACTCAAGAGACCTCACTAAGGTTACACCAGTCGCCCTGACCACATACATGTTGATGGTCATTCAGGGCGCAGACTCAATATCACAAGTGCCTTCTCCTTCCAAGAAGGAGAAGAAGAAAAAGAAGGGTGGGGGGTCCAGGAAGGTGGTTCAACCCAAACCACTCGACACTGAGACCTCTGCGTCAAATCCTGAGAAAAGAAGGCAAAAAACGGCCAAGCCCACTGAGACACCCACAGTTGAGACCCAATTGGCCAAAGAACAACCGCCAACAGATGGCACTGAGAAATCACCCTCAGTGTCCTCAGGCAAACCTGCTCCTAAGGACTCTGCTGGCATATACAAGTCAGTGGGGTCAGGAACCATCTACCAATCACTTTCCGATGAAGGAATTCGTCAATCACCACCTTTGCCTGAGGGAGAAAAGGGTCCTATATCCTCAGTAGAGAAGAACTACTCTGCCGAGAAGGGGACCCACACCCCCTCACATCCCGTTTACGGCTTTGACAAATCACAGGTAGAGTCTCAGGGAGGACTGGTCCCTAAATCTTCATCAAGGCAGCACAACCTTGGTGGAAAGGGGGACCTCAACATTCAACATCCTGTTTACGGATCTGATTAATCACAATCAGGGTCTCAGGAAGTAACGGTCCCTATATCTTCGTCAGGGCAGTACAACCCTGATGGAAATGGGGACCTCAACACCTCATTGCCTAGTGATGGTACTAGGGAAAACCCACCAGTCCCTGCAGGCACCTCAGGGGACAAAGACTCGGGGGGCATGCAACCACCCGCTGATATGGAACCTACACCCCCCCTGGCGATGCGAGTCTCTCGGGAACTGGCCCTAAGGACCAGGCAGATAAAACCCAGTCTGCCGGAATAGAGGGGTCAGGACCTGGCCAAAACGAAGGCGAGCCCTCTTTTGAGGGGGAGCCGAATACACACCTGGTTCCAACTCTTGCTGATCTCCAAATGCTGATAAATGAAGAGTCAGAAGAAGAAATGGTTGACTTTGGAGATGACGAGGTTTTTGCTGCTGGGGATGATATGGACACTGAAGCTTACAACTCCCCTCAGCACACTGAGCAATCACTTTCATCTCCTCCTCCTGAGGAACAAGAATCCCATCACAACCCTACTTCATCCTCATCATCAACAGGCAACTCCTCAGGTTCCACAGACTCTGCTCCTCCAACTCCTGAATATCTGCAAAAGTATGACAATGGTCTACCTCTTACTGAAAGGCAGCTGGTAAAGTTCCTCAAAAAATCCAACACTTCCGTCTTCACTGAGATTACAAAAGAACAATGGGATCAGCACACTGAAGCAGCAGCCTCATATGCTGACTTTAGGGCTGCTGTTGAAGGCTCTCACGGTAAACTTCATCAGGTCACTGCTTCCACTGATAAACATATCAGTGACCTGAGGATCTTTATTGAGCAACTGGGCTTTGAACAGGACACACAATTCCACAATGTGCTGCAGACTCTCAGTGCAATTCAAGAAGAGTTCAAAGATAACCCAGTTCTCCATACCAAGCTGACTGAGTTCATGGATTCCAAGAAGACCACCTCCTCCAACATTACTGAGCTTCTCAAGCTCCTCAAAGAGGTGGATCTTACACCTCTCAGGTCTCAGCAAGACACCATTCAGAAGTCAGTGTCTGATACCCAGGGATGCCTGAAGCAAATTTCATCAGCCTTTGACCAGCTCTCTACTAAACATAATGAGCTGGTCAGTCACTACACCACCAAGGTCACCGAACTCTCCGAAGCTCAAGTCACCATGGCCGCTGACATATCCACCCTGAAGAATGAGACCACTGAAATCAAGAACATGGTCTCCACCATACTGACAGTTCTTCAGACTTCTCAAGTTCCCCCAGCTCCTCAGTCAACAGATGCTTACCCTGAAGCTCCAGCATCTGTTGAGGGGGAGAAACCTGATGAACCAGTTCCTGAAACTGAAGCTACCAATATCACTGAAGTTGTTCCTCTCCAAACCCCCTCCCACTGACAAAGGGAAGGGAATCATGGAGACTGAAGATTCTCCTCCCAAATTGGTAAAGGCACCAAGAGACGTGCGTCCTGACCCAGATGCACCAGTACTCATGGAAATCATCTTAGATGATGGGAGAAGATTCAAGGGAACTACTGAAGAAGTGGCCGCTATTTTGGATGAAGAGGAAAGGCTCAAGGCTGAAAGACTCAGTAGGCCAGTGATTGCTGAAGTAGCGAAAGAAGTCATCAGGGAAACTGAACAGAACATTAGGGGGGAACAATTCCTTAAACTTCAGGCTGACCGAATCAAAGAACACAACCTCAAGGTCAAACTGAACACTGAAAGAAAGAGGAAGAACTATGAGAAGTATGTCTGGTACATGATGAAGACAAAGGGTGAAGGTCCCATTACTGACATGACCATTCATGCCAACACTGATCCCATCGCCATCACAGTTCACAAAGGGGCAAGGAAGTCTGAGAAGAACAAACCTTTCAAGTTCTCAGAATATGGGATCAAGGAATGAGACATGATGGGGCCCATCCTGAGGAAGAAGCAGAACAAGTGTGTTCCTGACCTTCTGGCTGCCCTGAGTAACAAATATGAGGAACTGGAAAGGGTGGCCAAGAGCTTGGGAATCGATCATCAGAAGGCACTTGCTTCTCAGGGACTAACAATCCCTGAACCAACTCAGAAGACTGGGAAGAAGAGGAAAGCTATAGGCCAAGAACCTGAATAATTTATAGCTGCTCTTCACTGCAACAGGATTCCTCCTGAAGGGGTCAAGTTCGTTCCCAACAAAGTGATCAAGCTTCCTGAGTTTGGTATCTTCTTCATTAATGAGTTTGGCCAACAAGCTTTTCAAAGAGTCAGTGATATACACCTGGTGGAAACAACAACTCTTCTGGCCTACAAGCTGATGGCACTTCATGTGAAGAGCCCTGAGAATGAAGAGTTCATAAGGCTGATGGAAAAGATGATGAGTGAGAGACCCGACAAGGAGAAATTGGTGTCTAAGAAAGCTAAATTAGAACTCATGGGAATTATGGAAGCCTGAGTACATTTCCCTAAGTATTATGTTTAGATGATAGGACTGATGTAATGAAATGAATAAAATGATGGCCCACGTTTTGTTATATCAATGTTCCTTAATAGCTTTCTAGTATATTCAGTGTAAGAAGAAGTTTATTTGCTCACTTACACTAATCAAAACACTTGGGCTTAATTTATATCCAAATAAGCGGAGATTGTTAGGTCCAATCAGTACCCCAAGCGTCCTGAAACAAGGATTTGAATACAAATTAGCACAAGTGTCATAACCGTGAACGCTCTCAGGTCACTGAGTGAACAGTCACTCAGTGAGTTATCTTCAGGATGCTTAGAACGAGTCTAAGAAGAAGGATTCACCACTCAGTGAGGCAGAACTCCCTGAGTGTCACGTAAGCCAAAGAAGAAGATAATGGCTTCAGTGAGTGATGACAATAACTCACTGAACCCCCGTCTCCTCAACAACTATGAAGAATGAAGATTGAAGACTGAAGACCAAAACTGAAGAACCTGAAGTCTGAAAGAAAGGCGGGACAAGCCGGGAAGAGTTTGAAAAGATAAGGAGAAGTCCTTATCAGGCCAAAGTTAAACTTTCCTTGAAAGGCTTTAGAACAAGAATAGTGTCATCACTGTTACTCAGAAAGCATATTTGTCTTATGCCCAAAATAGGTTCTTGTAACAGGGACAAAATACATCAGTATTTTGTCCTGATTAGTTAGGTCATTCTTTTTGTCTTTTAATTCATGGGTGCTCTTTTATACTTGTGTATAAATAGGATCATAAGGGAGAAAAGTGGACAAGTTTTGTGCACTTAATGCTTAGACATTCACAAAACCACTTTTCTCCCCCAAAGAGCAACCTAGTCCCTGAGATAGCTTAGTGGTTCATTTCTAGTTGCCACTTAAGCTTAGCTTAAGTTTAGTGAGGAGACAATACCATACTTTGTCATTTCAATCCCAAGTGTTTTTTCCTCGAACACTTGGGTATAGATTCTTTTGATTAACTTCTAATAAGAATTTAAACGTTGGAAAACTCTTGAGTTTATCTTTTACATTTTACTTATTTTGCTTTGTTAATCAACACATTACTCAGTCATGGAACATGATTAGCTTAACTTTGTAGTTAATTCTAATTGTGTAACGGGAACAACAACAAATCATATCATATCATATCATACCAAGTCATCATATCATATCCAAACAAAACGTATCAAACTGAATTGAATCATATCATAGCAAATGGATAGCAACGAATATCATATCAAACGAATAGCAACAGATATCAATCAAAGGATCATAACAAAAGGAATCATAGCAAAGGATCATAACAAACGGAATCATAACAAAACAAAAGAATCAAAGTCAAGGATCGAAAAGTCATGGGAAACCTTTACTGAGAAAAGGTAGAATATCTGTACCTCAAACCGCAAATGAAACCATATCAGAAAACACAAGGATCAGAAGTTACTCCTTCTTCTGCGAATCTACACGAATTAATGATCGTCTTAATATTTAAGAACTATTTCATAAGTTATTACTGATTCCATACTTATTATTGTTCAGATTGCCATATTATGGTTTCCTGCTATAAATAGCAACTTTCCATATTTAGTAGCCTTTCAAATTTTGTAACTTCCCATACTTAGTAACTTAGGGTTCATAGGTACTTCCAAATCATACATCACTTACTTAGGATTTATTAGTGAATTTGGATCACAGTCTTATGATTTTTAAGGCTTGCAAATAAGCTCCACAAATTCTAAAATAATTATATGTGATTCCCATATTATTTTACCATCTTTACAAATTTTTATAGATTTTATTAGCAAGTGCAAGTACTGTTACAAAAATCATCTTTCTAGACCAACCTAGAAAATTAACTGCACATACATACAGAAAGTTTGCCTTTAATTAACCCATTGAGACATTTCAGAAAAATCCACAAAAATGCCAGGAAGTCACACATAACTTAAATATCACCCTTGTAAAAGGAGAGCTCTCAGATCCTTGTGGTTTGAAAATTAAAAATCAAAAGCATCGACTGATGTTCAGACTCCGATTTCTCATATTTGACACTTAAACCCATAAAATTTAAAAACATGACCAAAACAACTCCAAATCATTTCAAACCAATTGGAAAACTTAATTAAGACATTAAACTAGGCTTACAAGCAAAAATCCAGAATTAAACACTTATGAAATTCAAGTTGTGATGCACACATATTCTTTTTATGAAGATGTCTAGTTTTTGAGTTCGTTTTAGACCATTATAATACATGTTTTAATCATACAAAACTCACATGATACCTAACAATTCACAAGACATGTATCTAACATTATCTTAACATATATTCACAATCATATTATCAACACACATCACAAATTCTACCAAAACCTAAACCTAATTCGGTTTACAAAACAGATTCGGTATTATCATTAATGAACCAAACGAACCCTAATCCTCTTACCCATAATCCGATTTATAAACACGTGTTGGGCTGATACGATTCACCATGAACACACACAAACACACACGAAAATGAGACCTAAACTTACGCATGAATTCATAAACAAAACTCTAACCTTTAGTTTAAAAACCAAGCAGCCCACGTGAAATATTTATACCCTAATCGACCAAAAATAGATTCTTGAATACAATTATAACGAGATGTAGCAGTAGTAAAATATGATTCGTGTTAGGGTTCTTATATCATCACAATCATGGGACAAGTAAATGGCAAGGGTGGTTTGTAGGAGATACCTTAGGACGAATACAAAGAAAATCGGACCAGGAAACAAGAAACAAATATCACCACCACGATCACACCAATACCAATACACGATAACCAAGACAAGCACATCAAACCGATCACCAATCATGTTACAAGCTGATGCGCGTGATGTGTCGTTGCGGTTTAGCAGTTTTAATACCTACTCAAGTTTTAAATTTATATTTAGCCGACTTATCAATAACACACACACTTAACGAGCAGTGTACCCGGTCAGTATGAAGATAATGGTAAGTAGAGTGTCGATCACTAAGAGTGGAACGTATTATCTCGTTATTCTAATCAGTATTTTAATATCCTAACGCAAGGGGGTTTCAGCCTGAGAGACTGGCACGGTTTGTTTGCAATTAAATAATAAAATAAACCAATAGGCACGAATCAGCAAGTAGCACACACGTACACAGATAAATACTTGAGACAATAAGAGGGCTGTCCTTATGATTAAGTAGATTGTCACTTGTTTTATTGATAGCTTTATATGAAGTGTATGTAGTTAACCCTTTCTCGTTGGTCCTAATCTTATCGGCGAGTAAACCCTTAATGATTACTTATGTCTAAAAGTTATTCCTAAGTGATCAATTTAGTAATAACCGTAGGAGCCACATTATGTCTCGCAGTCAAATGCCCGCAAGCCACTAATAAACACAGAGGTTATCAATGCACTAATAAGTAGTAACCAAAGACATCAACATATAAACTTTAATTGATGGGAAAGCAAGTATTAAAGGGAGTGAAATCTTTCGTTGTCACATTACACAAGCCACCAATCCTGATGAATTAAAGTTTGCTAACACAATAAAACAAAACTACTTAATGAATTAAACACATGCAGCACCTTCTTACAGCTCTTGTATCTTTGATTTGGGTGTGTCTTGTGCTGCCTCCTTGACTGAATTCGTCCTTTTGTTCTTCTGTTCGGACTTAGGTTATATTATAATCCTTACGAAATTCGTCTGGTCTTGGGGTATTTATAGTTTCTGTCTGAAGGAAGATGCGGCGCATCTAGTAAGTAGATGCGGCGCATGTACTTAACTTCGCGTGGGGTCCAAGATTATAATATTCAGGAATATTCGTACACCGCCAGAAGATGCGGCGTAACTCCATGATTAGATGCGGCGCATGTCCTCTTGTATCTTGGATCGTATCTGGTGATATCTTGATAGAGATGCGGCGCATGTCGAGAGTGAGATGCGGCGCATCTGGAGCAGATTAGTCTTGATCTTCTTCATTTCAGTAGACTCTTAACTTCTTGCATGTTATGCTCCATAATCAGTCCAAAATCGCTAAGTTTCACCAAATGCTTGTTTTTACCTGAGAATTACAAAAGTAAACGATTAAGTATCAATCCTCATACATAATATAGTAAAACAAGTCCAATTAATAGGATAAATGATAGTAATAAAATGTACTTATTTGAGTTCATCAAATATCCCCCCACTTGAACTTTACTTGTCCCCAAGTAAACCTTAGAATTTTTTTTATGAAAATGTATCCTAAAAGATGTTAGGATTTATTTTTATATTTAAGCATGTATTCGTTCATTTCATAATCACACAACTAAACACTTTAACGAATTAGAAGTAAAATAAGATAATTTTGATAAAAGCAAATCTAATCGTTTAACTGTCCAGTCGCGACGAATATTCTATCATAAGCTTGGCAAGTATACACATCTCCACCACTAAAGCTAAGGAATAACAAGTCTAAAGCGGTAAAAAGGGTTTTTACGCTTAAGGGTTAATTATTCTCTTTCACTATCGATCTCAAATTCCAGAAAAGGCGACAAAATCACAAATACATGATCGAATCCACGAACACGATACTTGCAATTGCTCAAATCCTTAACTCGAATAGGCTAAAGATAGGTCCAAACTTCACCAATAATAATATATCAAAAAGGGCGACAAAATCATAAATACATAGCCGAATCCACGACTACGATACTTAAGATTGCTCAAATCCCTAATCTCAATAAATCAAAGGTTTGGTTGGATAAAGAATAATAAAGGGCATGGATAACATTTGGGATATAAATTGGTGCAAAAATAAAAATAAACAAAACAAATAAATTAAAATCTTAAGTGTGGTTAATCACTATCCCAACCATCCCATGAATAAGACTCATATCATCGAATAACTCACGCTTTAACACTTGAAACACACGCTTTAGGTAGACACGAATTATACTCAACAAAATCTTAATCAAAGAATAAACCTTAATTGGCGTTCCCATAACTGCCAATTCCCATTCAATCCATAGATATAGTACAACAAATAGTGGTGATATCGACCACTTACATAACTTTACATAAGTTGGTTAAAACTAACTTCCAACTTTTCTTTCTTTCTTTTTCTTTTCTCATTTTTTCGATTTTTTTTTTTTTTTTTTTTTTTTTTTTTTTTTTTTTTTTTTTAAACATAAACATAGATGTGTAAAATTTCACCACATCACTATAACTTTCTTTCCGGATAATTTTTCCATACTTTTCATGACTTCAGAAATAATGGTAATAGTGAAAGTAGTAAACACACGAAAAATAAACTCCAAAATATACAATATTTACTTTCACTCCAATTGCATTGTGCAATTTCCCGACCTAACCATAGATAATGAATTACGCACGCGAACACAGGTAATGTAAGGAAACACACTTTGCCTATAGCAATCAACCAACCACGGATTCTAATCTACAGGGTAGGCTAAGGTGTAAGGGTGTAACGAAACATTTTAAACATAGGTGTAAGAAACGAAAGGAATGGCTCTGAGGGTTTTTCTAGGGGTATCTTACTCTAAAAATGAGAGTAACAAAAGGGTTTATACGGGGGTTAACTAACCGGTGTAGTTAGTTAATAACACATAACAAATAATAGGCTATTTGGGTGTAATCCTAGAATTTTACCAATTTAGACAAGTCATTCCAATTATATAAATAATACTTATTATGGTGGTCTCGAATAGTATACAAGCCAAGTTCTAAAGTTTACAAGTCACCGGCACACTCATAGATTTGTGAATTTTAAAAAATCACAATTTTTGAAAATAACGTCATGTGTGCAGTTATGCAACTTAGATCTTAAACAAAAACATGCTAAATTTTTTTTAAGTTTGATATATTAAGCACATTTTAAGCATAATTTTTGAAAAAGTTTAGGACAAGTAATTGTTAAGTTCTAATTCTCCAATCCCCCCACTTAAGTTAAACAACGTCCTCGTTGTTTGTATAAAAGGTTAAAAACTGGAAAATAAAAGAATTAGAACAGAAAAACTCCCCTGAGATTTGCTCGGTATGATCCTCTATTAGTATAAGAGCAAAAATCAACTTCTTGTGGATTAGAACGTTAAAGCTTCATACTTGATGTATCCACAGGAAATCCAGGAAACTATAATACCACCAACACTTTAAAACACACCTAAGATAAGAAAGGTTCAAACTTGCATAATACATTAGTAGTTAGATAAAAATAAAACTTAAAAATTAAAACTGAAAATCATCAGGTCAGTCGATGCGCCGTATCTTATGGAAGAAGATACGCCGTATCGAGCCTGGAATAAATACGGATCAGAATAAAGATGCGCCGCATCCTTAACCAGGGATGCGCCGCATTAAAATAAACTGATAAATAGTTTTAAAGTCGAAAATAAAAATGTAGAAAAATAAAATAAGATATGACCATTGCAGGAGATGCGTCGCATCTCAGAATTGAGATGCGCCGTATCCTCATGCGGGCCTGACTGACTCGACACAGAAAACAGAATAAAAGATAATTCCGGGTTGTCTCCCGGTAAGCACTTGTCTTTATTCCAGAGTCTTCAAGTTAGACTCACGTTCAGCTCAGCAATAAGTCCTTGTCACGGTCCATCCTTCGTCCTTCATCCGAAAGATTTTTCCGTATATCTCTGCGATGTTTTCTTCCGTTCGACTTAATCTAGTATAACTCTTTGTCTTCACCGCAGTATATTCTTCATCAGGACCCAAAGAGTATTTGATGATTTTAAATTTTTCAGAAATAATCATGGGCGGCTCATTGTAAGGAATCCCAAGTAGTTGACACTTTCTTTTGGTGAACTCTTCCTCGTCTTTATCAACAAACTTAAAATAAGGATCCTTAATCAAATAATCATCTAGTTCTTCAATCAACGACTCATTATTATTATCATCTTGAATCGCCTCCCATTCTCTTTCCAAATCATATTGTAACCGTCGACTAAGCTTTGTGAAATCATCAAACTGTTTATGCACCCATTCCCAGAAAGTAGTATCCGATGTTCCCTTAAGTCCTTTCAAGCGTTCAATTCTGCCCTTTTCTTGTAAAGCCTCCGCCTTTTGTGGGCAGTCTTCAACATTATCGTACCACTCATAATCTTCAAAGATTACATCGTTTCCAACCCGTCTCATCCCAATTATACTTCCCCCATTACAGGTTCTGTCACTTTTATAATCACAGGTCGGCCAAACACTACTCCCGTCCTTGAAAACGAAGGGTGTACAGGTGTGATTAATGTGCGCAAATCCCCATGGTTTATCCCAAACCCATGGTACTTGATCATTCCATTCATAGTACCAGGTGTTTTTGAAATCGTCATAAGTCTTAAATCCTGGTAGTTCTCCAGTAAGCACATCATCGTCGACTTGAAGAAGGTAGTTAAATTCCTTGAACTGCTTGCACAAGGGTGTCTCATAATCGAACACATCAATGTCTATTCTGAATAACTCTTCAATGCCTTCATTGATTGTTGAATCATGAAGTGACGACCCATAATCGCTTTCTACTTCTTCATCTTCTCCTCTCATCCAATATACCCATAATGCATCCTTAGTAGCACGATCCATGCTCTTATGGTTATTAAACTTACTAGCCAACCATTCTGAAAAATCAACATCGTGAGGATCGTGGTTAACGTCGAAGCAAACCTTTCCAATCATATTTTTTTTTATCTCCATGAACTCGTTAAATTGCTTCTTAAAACTCCGAGTCAACCATGAAGTCATAATCTCCTTGACTTCATTTGCAGGGGCAAATTCCGGACTACCATATTTGAGTTCTAGCCAATCATTGAGGGAGAGGTCTATCAATCTTACCAACCTGCCATGAAATAGTAACTCCGCCAAAGCATAATTCATGTCATTATCCTGATAGTTCTCATTCAATCCCCAGTACTGTTCGGAATAAGGCATGTAAGAGATTTGGGCATTGCCTCCACCACAGCTGTTGTTGCTTGAGTCCATGTATGCAAGATAGAATTTCCCATCATCTTCTTCGATAGTAGTCCAGTTCAATCCTTCGGCTTCAATGATAGGCCATAAGAGCGACAATTCTTCTCCAGTGTACCTCACAAATACATCATAAGAGAATACCTCTTTGTCAATGTTGCATAAACGCATGAATTCCTTAAAAGCAGCTTCAAGAGGAGTCTCCCAAGAGAATAAATCTGCATCGATCATGAGTACATTGAATGAATCTGAAAACAAGCATTCCTTAGCAAGATATCCGTTAACTGACATGTCTTCCATAGCAAAATCTGTCATCCAAGGTAAAATCATCAGTAGGATTTGTTCGCTAGAAGAGAAATTAATGAATATAGAAACGGATATAAGAATAAAAATAGCTGATATCTGAAGACGATGCGCCGTATCCAAAAGGTTGGATACGCTGTATCTTAATACGTTAAAATTAAATCAGACTTTATCCAGAAAATAGATACGCCGCTTTAGAATTTAAGAATGCGCCGTATCGAATTAATTAATCAAAAATCAACTTATCTAATTAAAATTAAATGCGTCGTATTAACGAAAGTTAATGCGCCGTATTTTCGTTACGTTTAAAAATAAATATCGATTTTTGATTCAGAAAGATGCGCCGTATCGACAGAGATCGATACGCCGTATCTGTTTAATAATTCGCAAACTGTTTTTAATTAAAATAATAGATACGCCGTATCTGCGAAAGCAGATGCGTCGTATGGCGTTAACGTTTAGAAAATTTTTTATTAAAAACAGATACGCCGTATCTGCAAAAGCAGATGCGTCGTATTACTTTATCGCTTAGAAAAATTTTCTTATTAAAAACAGATACGCCGTATCTTGGGGAAAAGATGCGTCGTATCGAATTAATTAAACGCGTTGTATTAAAAAAAATTAAACGCAATACGCCGTATCTGAGAGATCAGATGCGCCGTATCGTTTGATTTAGCACAGTACAACGATAGCAGAACAGAAAAATACGAAAAATAAAAACAAAAATTAAAACACAAGAAAATAAAAACAAATAAAGCAAACAAATAACACAAAACAAATAACACACAGTACAACAAATATGCAAAATAATACAATGATGCAATTAATCTAATAAAAAAGAAAAACCTAATTAAAATACTAATCAAATTAACAGATAATAACAAGAACAGTGTCATCACTGTTACTCAGAAAGCATATTTGTCTTATGCCCAAAATAGGTTCTTGTAATAGGGAAAAAATACATCAGTATTTTGTCCTGATTAGTTAGGTCATTCTTTTTGTCTTTTAATTCATGGGTGCTCTTTTATACTTGTGTATAAATAGGATCATAAGGGAGAAAAGTGGACAAGTTTTGTGCACTTAATGCTTAGACATTCACAAAACCACTTTTCTCCCCCAAAGAGCAACCTAGTCCCTGAGATAGCTTAGTGGTTCATTTCTAGTTGCCACTTAAGCTTAGCTTAAGTTTAGTGAGGAGACAATACCATACTTTGTCATTTCAATCCCAAATGTTTTTTCCTCGAACACTTGGGTATAGATTCTTTTGATTAACTTCTAATAAGAATTTAAACGTTGGAAAACTCTTGAGTTTATCTTTTACGTTTTACTTATTTTGCTTTGTTAATCAACACATTACTCAGTCATGAAACATGATTAGCTTAACTTTGTAGTTAATTCTAATTGTGTAACGGGAACAACAACAAATCATATCATATCATATCATACCAAGTCATCATATCATATCCAAACAAAACGTATCAAACTGAATTGAATCATATCATAGCAAATGGATAGCAACAAATATCATATCAAATGAATAGCAACAGATATCAATCAAAGGATCATAACAAAAGGAATCATAGCAAAGGATCATAACAAACGGAATCATAACAAAATAAAAGAATCAAAGTCAAGGATCGAAAAGTCATGGGAAACCTTTACTAAGAAAAGGTAGAATATCTGTACCTCAAACCGCAAATGAAACCATATCAGAAAACACAAGGATCGGAAGTTACTCCTTCTTCAGCGAATCTACACGAATTAATGATCGTCTTAATATTTAAGAACTATTTCATAAGTTATTACTGATTCCATACTTATTATTGTTCAGATTGTCATATTATGGTTTCCTGCTATAAATAGCAACTTTCCATATTTAGTAGCCTTTCAAATTTTGTAACTTCCCATACTTAGTAACTTAGGGTTCATAGGTACTTCCAAATCATACATCACTTATTTAGGATTTATTAGTGAATCTGGATCACAGTCTTATAATTTTTAAGGCCTGCAAATAAGCTCCAAAAATTCTAAAATAATTATATGTGATTCCCATATTATTTTAGTATCTTTACAAATTTTTATAGATTTTATTAGCAAATGCAAGTACTGTTACAAAAATCATCTTTCTAGACCAACCTAGAAAATTAACTGCACATACATACAGAAAGTTTGCCTTTAATTAACCCATTGAGACATTTCAGAAAAATCCACAAAAATGCCAGGAAGTCACACATAACTTAAATATCACCCTTGTAAAAGGAGAGCTCTCAGATCCTTGTGGTTTGAAAATTAAAAATCAAAAGCATCGACTGATGTTCAGACTCCGATTTCTCATATTTGACACTTAAACCCATAAAATTTAAAAACATGACCAAAACAACTCCAAATCATTTCAAACCAATTGGAAAACTTAATTAAGACATTAAACTAGGCTTACAAGCAAAAATCCAGAATTAAACACTTATGAAATTCAAGTTGTGATGCACACATATTCGTCTTATGAAGCTGTCCAATTTTTGAGTTCGTTTTAGACCATTATAATACATGTTTTAATCATACAAAACTCACATGATACCTAACAATTCACAAGACATGTATCTAACATTATCTTAACATATATTCACAATCATATTAACAACACACATCACAAATTCTACCAAAACCTAAACCTAATTCGGTTTACAAAACAGATTCGGTATTATCATTAATGAACCAAACGAACCCTAATCCTCTTACCCATAATCCGATTTATAAACACATGTTGGGCTGATACGATTCACCATGAACACACACAAACACACACGAAAATGAGACCTGAACTTACGCATGAATTCATAAACAAAACTCTAACCTTTAGTTTAAAAACCAAGCAGCCCACGTGAAATATTTATACCCTAATCGACCAAAAATAGATTCTTGAATACAATTATAACGAGATGTAGCAGTAGTAAAATATGATTCGTGTTAGGGTTCTTATATCATCACAATCATGGGACAAGTAAATGGCAAGGGTGGTTTGTAGGAGATACCTTAGGACGAATACAAAGAAAATCGGACCAGGAAACAAGAAACAAATATCACCACCACGATCACACCAATACCAATACACGATAACCAAGACAAGCACATCAAACTGATCACCAATCATGTTACAAGCTGATGCGCGTGATGTGTCGTTGCGGTTTAGCAGTTTTAATGCCTACTCAAGTTTTAAATTTATATTTAGCCGACTTATCAATAACACACACACTTAACGAGCAGTGTACCCGGTCAGAATGAAGATAATGGTAAGTAGAGTGTCGATCACTAAGAGTGGAACGTATTATCTCGTTATTCTAATCAGTATTTTAATATCCTAACGCAAGGGGGTTTCAGCCTGAGAGACTGGCACGGTTTGTTTGCAATTAAATAATAAAATAAACCAATAGGCACGAATCAGCAAGTAGCACACACGTACACAGATAAATACTTGAGACAATAAGAGGGCTGTCCTTATGATTAAGTAGATTGTCACTTGTTTTATTGATAGCTTTATATGAAGTGTATGTAGTTAACCCTTTCTCGTTGGTCCTAATCTTATCGGCGAGTAAACCCTTAATGATTACTTATGTCTAAAAGTTATTCCTAAGTGATCAATTTAGTAATAACCGTGGGAGCCACATTATGTCCCGCAGTCAAATGCCCGCAAGCCACTAATAAACACAGAGGTTATCAATGCACTAATAAGTAGTAACCAAAGACATCAACATATAAACTTTAATTGATGGGAAAGCAAGTATTAAAGGGAGTGCAATCTTTCGTTGTCACATTACACAAGCCACCAATCCTGATGAATTAAAGTTTGCTAACACAATAAAACAAAACTACTTAATGAATTAAACACATGCAGCACCTTCTTACAGCTCTTGTATCTTTGATTTGGGTGTGTCTTGTGCTGCCTCCTTGACTGAATTCGTCCTTTTGTTCTTCTGTTCGGACTTAGGTTATATTATAATCCTTACGAAATTCGTCTGGTCTTGGGGTATTTATAGTTTCTGTCTGAAGGAAGATGCGGCGCATCTAGTAAGTAGATGCGGCGCATGTACTTAACTTCGCGTGGGGTCCAAGATTATAATATTCAGGAATATTCGTACACCGCCAGAAGATGCGGCGTAACTCCATGATTAGATGCGGCGCATGTCCTCTTGTATCTTGGATCGTATCTGGTGATATCTTGATAGAGATGCGGCGCATGTCGAGAGTGAGATGCGGCGCATCTGGAGCAGATTAGTCTTGATCTTCTTCATTTCAGTAGACTCTTAACTTCTTGCATGTTATGCTCCATAATCAGTCCAAAATCGCTAAGTTTCACCAAATGCTTGTTTTTACCTGAGAATTACAAAAGTAAACGATTAAGTATCAATCCTCATACATAATATAGTAAAACAAGTCAAATTAATAGGATAAATGATAGTAATAAAATGTACTTATTTGAGTTCATCACAAGCCTCGTACCTTTAAATATTGGGAGGAAATATAGGGGCAGCCGATCTCAAAATGTTTTTAGGGTTTTATTGTGTGAGAGAAAAATTTGATATATGGTTTGTGATAGGGAAAACGAATATGGATTATTATGGGAAGATGCCGTGATTTTTGGAAGGAAATTAGGGGAGAAATATTATAGGGAATGCCGAGATTAGGGGGTGAATAATTCCTTCCATATCTTCATTTAAATCTGATAATTATTTCATGTATATATATTTCGGATTATTTTATAAAGTTTACTTAGCTATAAAAGGGTCCAACGTTACTTATAACGTGTGATATGTGTGCAAAGTTTAAATAAAAACGGTTCTCAATTAACTGGTGTAGTCGTGTGATATGTACACATGTACATAGGTTGTGTCAATTTTTGTAGTCTTAGGTTTAGGAGTTTTCACCTTTTTTTTATTTTAAAACATAACATGGGTTTTTAACTTGGTCCATTGTTCAAAGACTTTAAGGTTATACTTGTATCATATGTTCAAAAGCTATTTCAGATTTCAAGTCATTATAATATCTTAGCCCACCAACTGCATTTATGTAAAATGTATCATAAATAATAAACAACAATAATCAATCAAAAATCTATAACAAACTAGTCGGCAGTATTAGGCCGGTCATAGTCAAGCGATTACAAGAGTAATGATTGTTATCAATGATATTACAGTCGTACAAACACTGAGAATACAAGAATCAAATTCACAGATCAAGATGATAAAAAGATGAGATCGTAAAAGAGAGATAGTTTAGGGTTTTATAACCCTAACTTATGAGAATGTGATGAATATACATATAGCCACCACATTTAGCTTCCAAACTTTACAAATCCAGCCTAAAACTATAATTTGCAACATATGCCCTCAACTTTTAAAGACGTTATTTTAGGACGATAAAACACGCAATAAGCACAAGAAATAAGCACTTGCTTTATAATAAGTTTATATACAACTCGTTAACAATTTCTTTCCACATTTTTCTTTCCTTTTCTCTAATTAAAATTCAAAATATGTATAGACTATTTGTTAATAAGTAATAACCTTTAACTTATAAAAAAAGTATAAGTTGACAAAGAAACATTGATGATATATGCATTCGAATCTACGATATATGCATTCGAATCTACGATATACGGTTCATCAAATTATAATTTCCATTTAATATGAAAACTCGAACTTCAAGTTGAAATATGCTTTTCTAAGATCCTAAGTCTAATTCTTTATTTTGTTTCATCCCGAAATAATTTTTTATTTCATATTTCAATCAATTAAGA
Organism: Artemisia tridentata subsp. tridentata; assembly: GCA_021014915.2. NCBI lineage: Eukaryota > Viridiplantae > Streptophyta > Magnoliopsida > Asterales > Asteraceae > Artemisia > Artemisia tridentata. Next base: position 294,384,227 of record CP139505.1, on the reverse strand, counting down.
TAGTTTTTGACATGTTATTGTTGTGCATGTAATAGTCCAAATTGAGAAATACTAAGTAGAGTTTTAAATTGAGAAATTGTGGGAAGGAGGGAGTATTTAATTTCTCACTTTTCCTCGTCTGAACATATAGCGTTACCACGATTCTAGCAAAAACTACTTTTTGTACCATATCATGAAGGATCTATTTGTCATGAATTGTACCTAATTGCTATTGCTATTGCACTAGTTTGTTGGCAAATGTTCTGAGTCTGATGTGGCTTAGGCGTGATATCAGATTCAAGCAGTACGAGTTAGATTAGGAGTCCAAGTCGTCTAGTTTAATTTACGTGTAATAGTTATCTTCCAACTTATTAGATAATTATAGGTTATGCTAAATTAAATCCTAGTTATAGTCTAATGTGTATTGGTTAGTCTATAAATACCAAGAAAAGTAGGGGTTTGTATTCATTCGATAGAAGTTTTTGAGTTAAGATTTCTTCAATAAAAGTTTGTGTGTTCCTGGCAACTATTATTGTTTCTATAACCGTGTTGTGTGCACTCTAATTACCTCAACTGGTATCAGAGCTTTGAAGCGCTTTCTGGTAACTAACCTGCGATTAATGGGTTAGTCGTGTGTTTGATCAGCTTGCTTAAACTGGTCACGGTACTATTCAGTTAAAAAGATAAGTTGGAAACAGTCCTTGGACTGTTGATTATCTCGTTAATTATTGAATCTTTAGTAGGGTGAATCCGTGAAACCGTTGATTAATGTTACACGTGTTCAACAAGAACGAAGAACAGCTAATCTAGCCGTGTAATAAGGGCTAGATAGTTCCCCTTTACAAACTTATAAATGTACCAGGAAAACATCTAACATTACGGCAGGTTCCTCACACCCACTACCGATAAAGGAATCAAATTTGATTATCTGTTGTTAACGTCAACTAATTACACCATATGGAGGATATGAATGGAGGTGCTTCTTGGAATTCATGGAGTCTGGGATGTAATCGACCCGAGCTTAGATGATGCTAAGAAAAACAATATTGTTAAGGGCTTAATGTGTCACACGATACCAGAAGATCTAGTTCTTCAAATTGGTAATCTGAAAACCGGGAAAGAGATGTGGGATGCAATAAATACTTGTAACCTAGGGGCTGATCGCGTAAAGGAAGCGAGACTTCAAACCCTAATTACGGAGTTCGAGTATTCGAAGATGACAGATACTAGTACCATAGACGCTTATGCCGCAAAGTTGTCGGGTATTGCATCCAAGTCGGCCACGCTTGGAGAAGTCATGTCGGAACACAAATAGGTGAAGAAGTTTCTCACAATTCTTCCCAGACGGTTTGTCTATATCGTAGCAGCCCTAGAACAGGTTTTAGACCTTAAAGAAATGGGGTTTGAGGATGTGGTTGGAAGATTGAAAGCTTCTGAAGAAAGAGTCAAAGAAGAAGATAAAGCAAACGATGCTCAAGAGAAATTGCTTTATGTGAGGACTAAAAATTCCAACAGGAATAATGACTCAAGCGGAGGAAGAGGACGTAGCTCGTACTCTCAAGGTCGTGGTCGTGGACGTGGTTAGGGAAACTCACAAAACCATGGTCAACATGACTCCTCGAAAAACCATGAAGATAATAAACAAAAGGGTAAACAATATGAGCAACACGACCTCTCAAATTTCAAGTGTTACCGTTGTGATAAGTACAGACACTTTGTTTCAAGATGCCCAGATCGAATCCAAACCCATGAAGTAAACCTTAATGAGACACAAGAGGGAGATGTAAATCATGAGGAAAGCACATTCTTTATGATGAATCTGGTTCAAGAAATGATATCATGAATGAAGAAAAGTACACTCCTCCAAAGATCGAGTCCAACAACGAGCAAGATGATGTATGGTACTTTTACAATGGTGCAAGTAACCACATGACAGGTAATTGCTCTTACTTTTTTGAATTAAATGAAAATATCACAGGTCATGTAAGAGTTGGAGACGGTTCATGCGTGAGCATAAAATGAAAGGGCTCGATTTTGTTCCAAGGGAAAAGCGGAGAACAAAAATTAATGGAAAATATCTACTATATTCCCGCTTTTTAAAGTAATGTGATTAGTCTCAGACAAGCTACAAAATCCGGTTGTGATATTCGTATCCGAGGTGAGTTCTTAACCATGCGTGATAGTTGTGGAAGTTTGCTTATAAAAGTCCCGCGAAGTGCAAATCGCCTCTATATTTTGGGTAAAGGGTCTCCACCCGGTAAAATATATTACTCCAAAAAACATTTAAGTACAATGGAATGTGGCTGAAGTACCACATTAACCTCAAGCAACTATTTGAACAACCACTAAATCATTCGTGATAGGCCATAAATGATCCAACTAGCTACACAAAACTAAAAAACCAAAACAAAACCAATCATAAACTAAGACACATCAACATTTATGCTAACCAAAGGAAAAATAACCTATCCAAGTCTAATATCATGGATGGCAGCAGCCTTTAATTGGGCCGCAGATAGACCACAATCATTAAAGTAATCATCTTCTTAATCGTTATAGTTACATGTACCATCTTTCCATTGCTCCAAAAGACTCCTCTCGTTCCCTCCACTACCGAAATAATAATTCTTGGTAGGATATTCCAGAACTTCATCGTCGTCGCTATCAGAAATATTCACATTACCCACCTTAGAGAATGGGTTACCCACCTTGGTTGAAGAAGTAGCCGCATCTTGCTACTTCGCTTTCAAATCAACATTTTTTAGAGGTTTACCATCATCATCCACAAGAATAACTTTCCCCTCAATAATGAGCTTTTCAAGCTTCCCAATTTTCTCAACAATAGGAGTGCTACTAGTGCTACCATTACCATCCTTAGAAGAACTAGCAACAGCAGGTATACCAGATGCAAATCGCCTCTATAAGGCTCAACTAAAAGTTAGGAAACCTTACTGTTTGCTAGCTAACATTGATGAAGAGTCATGGTAATGGCACATACGACTTGGTCATATCGGCTTTAGTGCGGTGAATTCGATGCACAAGTTAGTTAAAGGGGTACCAGTAATTAAGCATCATGATCAGGTATGTGAGTCTTGCATGGTTGGAAAACAAACGAAGCAATCATTCCCAAAGAAGGCAACATATAGAGCATCACAAATTCTCGAGATGGTACATGGGGATATATGCGAACCAATGAATCCCCCCACTCAAGCGGGCAACTCTTATATCTTGGTTCTCATCGACGATTATTCAAGGTGCATGTGTTCTTTTTTAAAAACAAACAAAAGTGACGCATTTAGTGTTATTAAGAGATTCAAGCGTCGATTGAAAAGCGAACAAGTAAAAAGATTATTACAGTCCATACAGACAGAGATGGTGAATTTACGTCACATGCATTTAATAGTTTTTGTGTCTAAAAAGGCATAGCACGTATGTTGACGGCTCCTTATGCACCTCAACAAAATGGATTGTGGAATGGACAAACCGTATGTGGAAAACTAGAAGGGGGGGGGTTGAATAGTTTTATGTCTTTTTAATTTTATTTTGAAAACTTTGTTTACTTTTAAAAACTTAGATTCGAATTTATGTGAACTCAACTCATGAACAATATGAACAAATATAAGTAAATCTAAATAAACAATGCAAGTAAAGTAATGAAATGAAATGAAAGATAGGGATGGAAAGATCTAACCGCGAGACAAAAGATTTATAGTGGTTCGGCTACAAGGACACTTTCCTTGCCCTACTCCACTCCCCGAGCAACTAACTCGAGATTTTTCTTCACTATGTCAACAAGCTCCCTTATGGCAGAGAAAACCTTACACAACTTTTGCTTACACCGGTTTAACGACACAAAGCTAGATGCCGGGTTCTAATCGTAGCTAGAACCAATCTCACAACTTCTACACAACTTCTTCACAACTTATTCACAACGGCTTCACGACTTCTTCACAACTTCTTCACGACTTCTTCACAACTTCTTCACAACTTATTCACAACTTATTCACAACTTCTTCACAACTTCTTCACAACTTATTCACAACGGCTTCACGACTTCTTCACAACTTCTTCACGACTTCTTCACAACTTCTTCAAACCGGCTTCACAACTACTTCACAACCTAGCACTACTTATGTACTCTTCTACTTCTTTACACCTTCACATTATCAATACTTATTCATATCTATATGTTTTGATCTATTTGGAGGTGGAGTTTTAGATCTTAATTTCGATTTAGAAAATCCGGTTTTGGCTTTTAATGATGGTTTATAAAAACTTTTTACTTCCTCATCACTCGTAATAGGTATTTTTCTATCTTTTATAAGTATATACTTAGGTTTTGACTCTAATGGTTTTTATTTACTAGATTGACATTCAAACATTACATTTTTATTTTCACTAGTTGAAACATTATTTGAATTGAATCCTAGACCGGTTTTATCTCCCGAAGTTCCTTGACCACTTATTATTTTCTTAAGTGAGTTACTACTATTTTTAAACTTGTTAAGTTTGGAAATTTCATCTTTAAGTTTTTCGTTTTCATTTTTGACCTCTAGACATGTTTTACATTCTATAAAAACTTCTTTTCCTTTTTCTAAATGTTGTAGTTTAATTTTTAATTAGAGTACTTCATTTTCTAATCGATTATTAATATGTTTTAGTGATTTATTTTTAGCCATGACCTTTTGACCTAATTTGCAAAGCCTATTATATTCATTATCTAGGTCTTTTTCGTCTAATGATTGATTTTTGTCAACAAAGTATTTGGTTTCGGAAAGTACCTCATTTGATGTCTTTGCCATAAGACATTTTTCGTCGTTTGCTTTGTCCGCTTCGCCTTTGTCGCTATCACTCCATGCTCCACTAACAAAGGCGTTTTGGTAATCATAACCCGGTGGCTTTGGACATTCGCCAATGAGATGGTTTGGGCTTCCACATCTAAAGCACTTTCTTTTCCCGTAGTTATCATTCCTATTTCTTTGAAGCGATCTTCTTTCATCTCGTGGTTGTCTTGTGAATCTTCCTCGTCTCTTTAGAAATTTCTTGAACTCTCTTACGGCCATAGTATATTCTTCGTTATCACTCTCGGAGGTTGAGTTATCCTCTTCACTAGATTCCTTCCTAGCTTTCAATGCAATTGACTTGCTTTCCTCTCTTTTTCCTTTGACCATCTGGGAGTCTTTCTTTATTATTGCTTCGTAGACTTTCAAGTTGCCGATCAACTCGTCAAGATGAAGAGTTGACAAGTTCTTCGATTCTTCAATCGCCGTAACCTTAGCCCGCCATTTTGGATGAAGAGCCCTAAGAAATTTCCTAACAAAATTCTTACTAGAAAAATTCTCATCAAGTGCTTTTAAACTTGTGATGATAGTGTTAAACCTAGCAAAAGCATTATCTATTGATTCCTCTTCCGGAATCGTAAATTGTTCATATTGTTGAACAAGAAGATCTATTTTATTATCTTTGACTTGACTATTAACTTGGTGAGTTATTAGTAAGGAGTTCCAAATTTCTTTTGCGGTTTCACACATAAAGATCCTTTCGTATTCTTTACGTGGTAACGCATTATAAATAACCATTTTTGCCGCATTATTTTCAGCTAGTTTCTTTTTCAAATCATCATTTTGTTTTTCAAAAGGTACAATTTCATATCTTTTAGTTAAAGGATTATTTTGAATAGGGAGAAAATCACCATAGGTAATAACATGCCAAAGATCAAGATCTTTTGATTTCACATAAGTTTCGAATCTATTTTTCCAATAAAGAAAACCATTACTATCAAATAGCGGTGGTCTTTGCATAGATTGCCCTTCTAAATATTTTTCCGATTCCATAGATCGATTCAAATTTTAAAATACAGTTTATTTTAAAAATCTTGTTTGACCTGGCTCTTGATACCAATTGTGGAAAACAAGAAGGGGGGTTGAATAGTTTTATATCTTTTAAATTTTATTTTGAAAACTTTTTTTACTTTTAAAAACTTAGATTCGAATTTATGTGAACTCAACTCATGAACAATATGAACAAATATAAGTAAATCTAAATAAACAATGCAAGTAAAGTAATGAAATGAAATGAAAGATAGAGATGGAAAGATCTAACCGCGAGACAAAAGATTTATAGTGGTTCGGCTACAAGGACACCTTCCTTGCCCTACTCCACTCCCCGAGCACCTAACTCGAGAGTTTTCTTCACTATGTCAACAAGCTCCCTTATGGCAGAGAAAACCTTACACAACTTTTGCTTACACCGATTTAACGACACAAAGCTAGATGTCGGGTTCTAATCGTAGCTAGAACCAATCTCACAACTTCTACACAACTTCTTCACAACTTATTCACAACGGCTTCACGACTTCTTCACAACTTCTTCACGACTTCTTCACAACTTATTCACAACGGCTTCACGACTTCTTCACAACTTCTTCACACCGGCTTCACAACTACTTCACAACCTAGCACTACTTATGTACTCTTCTACTTCTTTACACCTTCACTACTTACACACTAATCTAGCCTAAGCAATTATGCTCACACCTATCTAACAAATATACACAACTTATACAAAAATGAATGAATGATTATACAAACAACTTAGGTAGCAAGATGATACTAAGTTGCAATACTTCTTCTCTAGTTGTTGAAGGAGTATTCTTCTTTTGCACTTGAATGGTAGAAGCTTGGATCACTTGGAAACCAATGCTTAAGAATATATGATCAAAGGATTTAGAAAGGATTTGGAAGGATAAGAAGAGATTTAGAACAGAAGGTTTTGGGGTGCAAAAGGTGAGGAAAAAGTCCAGGGAAAGTCCAGTATTTATAGGCAAATCTGGACAGCTGGAGGAGCGGGGCGGTCCCCTTAAAATTAAGGGGGCCGCCCATCTGACCGTTGCCCAGATTTGTCTTTTTGTGGGGAAGGTTTTTCTGGAACATTTTTACCATTTTTGGTTGAAAATTTGAATTCATAATTTTATAAAAGATTAAACATTTTTATTTAATACCAAAAATGATTTTCTAAAAGATATAAAATGTTTTTGGTCATTTTATAAAAAATCTAGTGATTAAGAAAATGTTCCTTTGATCATATAATGCATTAAGCATTTGTTCATTCATACCTTAAGTGATTAAGTTGTAGAAATGAATATTTCCAACTAAATACTTGTTTACTTAATAAGTTTATGTTTGATGAGTTTACATTTTGTGATCATCAAAACATAGAGATATGAATAAGTATTGATAATGTTTTTAGGCATTATTTATATCAACACCGTATTCTACTCGAGGTTTACCAAATCACTTTTGGGGTGAGGCGGTTCGATATGCAACGTTTATTATAAACCGAACCCCTACGCAAGCATTGGTAGGAGTTACACCATACGAGAATTTTTATGGAGAAAAAATAAACCTTGAAGACTTAAAGGTATTTGGTTGCATTGCATATGAAAGGACAGTTTCAAAGCACTTGAAGAAACTTGATGATAGGTCTAAACCATTGGTGTATATCGGGAAAGAACCTAGTTCAGGAGGGTTTCCTCTTTACAATCCACGTGGAAAAAAAATCATAATAAGTGCTTATGTTATTTGTGATGAGAAAAGAAGCTGGAATTGGAAATCTGTACCCGAAAATTCAAGCCAATAGGGAGAAGAACTAGGGACGTTTACTGTTGTATGGGGCCGTATACAAGAAGCTGTTGATCAGACTCGGAACGGTAGGGATGGCCTAGAAGCTGCTTGACATGAACAACCCACAATAAGTCACGAAAATAATCCACTTCAGACGTCAACAACCTCGTTCACATAACAGAACATGAAAAAGAAGATTCTGATAACGAGGCTACGCCTATCTCGGCACGTTGGTCGACTCGCAACAAAATGTTACCAATAACTCGGCACGTTGGTTAGGCGATTACTAGCTTAATATTAATGAACTTATGTTAACAGTTGACGAGGAACCAAGGAATTTTAATGAAGCCAAATTGAAACCACAATGGCTCAAAGCAATGTAAACTGAGCTTGATTCTAATTTCAAGAATAATACTTGGAAACTCATTTCTCTACAAAAAGATGTTACACCAATTGGGTTAAAGTGGTTATTCAAGATCAAAAGAAACACAGATGGCTCAATCAACAAGTACAAAGCGCGTCTAGTTGCTAAAGGTATGTACAACAACTCGATATTGATTTTGATGAAGTCTTCGTGCCAGTAGCTCGACTCGAGACCATACGACTCTTGATTGCTCTTGTAGCCAGGAAAGGATGGAAGATTCATCATTTGGATGTAAAGACGGCTTTTCTGCATGGTGATCTAAAGGAAGAAGTGTGCATTGTTCAACCTGAGGGCTTTGAAAAACCGGGAAAGGAGAGAAAAGTATATAAGTTAGCTAAATCGTTGTATGACCTAAGGTAAGCTCCAACGGCATGGACATAAAGCTCGATAGTACTTTAAAACAGATGGGTTTTCAACAATGCATGCAAGAAAGGCAGTTTATACAAAGGTGCCCAATGGAGAATTTATTATTGTCGTGGTTTATGTGGATGATATATTCGTGTTATGGACAAGCTTAGAGCTCTTACATGAGTTCAAGAAGAGGATTGCTTCTGAATTTATAATTTCGGATCTTGATGAATTAACTTACTACTTGGGTATCGAAGTATCACAAGAAAAGGATTGTGTCGAGATCAAGCAAGAGAGATATGCATTGAAAATCTTAAAAGAAGCTGGTATGGAAGACTGCAATGAAACTTTATGTCCAATGGAACCGGGACTCAAGTTGTCAAAAGCAGAAGATGAACCAGGAGTTGAAGCTACTCAATATCGAAAGGTGGTTGGTTGCGTAGGTTATCTCTTGCATACTCATCCAAATTTAACATACTCAGTTGGTGTAGCTAGTCGATACATGCAAAGCCCAAGAGAATCACATGCACGCGCTATTAACCAGATCCTACATTATCTTAAAGGTACAACTTCATTCGGAATTAAATACAAGCGGGGTAATGACATGAAACTGGTGGGATATAGTGATAGCAGTCATAATGTTGATATTGAAACTGGTGGGATATATTGATAGCATCAATAATTTGTAGGAGTACAACAATATTATATGAGGAAAGCAGAGAATAATTTGACTTGCACCAAAAAGAAGTGCAGGAATGATATGATCTTGTTGATAAAAACTCGGTTTATTTTGTCATATCACAACAAGTTGGATGGCATGCATGTACAATAATGAATTGAAAATCGATTATATTTTTATCGATTATGAGCTATATTTATATCTTTTTGTGATATTCTTTTGTCGCAATATGTATTTATTTTCTTCTTCTTCTTTTTTTATAGTGTAAATCGTAGTATTACTTCTCCATTTTTGTTGAAGTGTAAATCGGAGTATCATTCTATATTTTGTACGTGAATCCGACCTATAGTTAGAGCACTGGGTACAGTGGTGCCGTGGCTCTCGTGCCATAGACAAAAAGTGTTGCCACATCAGCAAAACTTTCTATGGCACCAGAAATCTCATGACACCACATTCTGGCCGTTACAGTTGGCACCAGAAAATGTGGTGTCATAGGATTTTTTTTTTTTTTTTTTTTTTAAACATAAAATAAAACATACACAAGATTCCTAATTTCCAATCTAGATACAAAGATGGTCATATACTATTGGGTGTAAAATAAAAAACAAAGGAACAAAAGAGTGTAAAATGAAAAAGTAAAGAAATAAAAGGGTATAAAATGAAAAATTACAAATATACATCTAATCTTCTTTCTTCTAATCTTCTCCATCGCACCTGCAACTAAAAAAAAAAACACCGTGTGGGCTGGCCACCACGGCGCGAGCAGCTATGGCGCCACCCACGGTGTGGTGCGCTGTCGCAAAAAGTGGGCTGGTGGCCATGGCACCACCCATCCGTACCTGGTACTTTTAACATGCTCCAAAAACAAAAATAAGTGTGAGTTCGTCCACATTTCATAAACAAAGCTTGAGGGTTTCATCGAAAATTGGAATAGCGTAGGGGTTGAAGGCGAGTAAGTTCTGGAGTTTTATTGTACCGTATACAAAATGTGGGCAATTTGCTTAGCTTGGAATCAACAATAACAATAAATAGTCGTTTCTTGAGTCCATAATGCATAACATCAAGCTTAAGCTAGGTTTTTTATATGCTTCGACAAACAAGCTATGTTCTTCCTATCAGTTTAAAATTTGAAACAGTCAACCATGGTCTTTTTTGCAAGGTGCATTGCTAGTGAGCTCTAGTGACAGGTCTTATTATGTTGTAGTTTTTTCTGTTTAGTTATTTTTTTAGTTCTTGGAAGCTTCTTGTTTCTTTGTTAGAGGTTAGTCTTTTTATGTAGTTTCTAGTCAAGCCTCCATTTTTTATTTTTTATTTTCTCGCATATCGTATGTTAGCTACTAGTCTCAGGCTTTGGTCAAAATCACATTCTATACAAAAATTTGTACTCTTAGGCTGGGAGGAGTGGTAGTGACTTGCATCGTGAGTGCGCAAGTCACGATGGTGACTTCCAAAACAGATAGTCCAAGTCACGATGCAAATTGGAGAGAGTGGTGAATTACTCCCCAAGGTTTAAAGGCGGACAAATGTGGCCCCAAGTATGTGCTAAAACACATACCTTTTATTTACCAAAACCGGACCCAAATAGACCAAAAACTAACCAATTATGCCAAATATTTCGTGTTTTTGTGTTTATGATTGTGCAGGGACGGATATCGAGAAAAACGGACAAAATAAAGTCAAAACCGGAAAAACCGAGCACGAGATTTGGAAAGAGTGTCAAAAGCCGGAGCCGGGGAAGAAATTATGGTCAAACAGTCAATCCAGATCCTCAAAGAATCATCATTTGTCAAGAATGGCCCTTGGATAATACTTATGGAGAATGGCAGAACTAGTCCCTGGGATTTCAGAAATTACAAATGTGGTCCTTGAATTTTACCAAAACTTATAATCCTAAATCCTATACTTAAATCCGGATTTATATCCAATCCAAAACCACAAACCCAAAACTCATTTCATAAACCACCAGCCCACAAAATTTAACTAAAAGCCCACCATTAAAATCTTTTACCCAGCCCACTTTCTCTTTTTATAACCCGAATAAACGAACCGGTCAACTTTTATTATAATAAACCCACACACTCACACGCGCCAAAACTTTTTCCCCTTTTTATCCAGAAATATACTGTTACATGAACCCTAATTACCGTACCTTAAAATTACCTCATCCCATTAATAATTACCCAATCATTAGAAGTTCTAGAAGGCCTGACACACATGGAATGATACGTGGGAGCTTTTGATTGGAGGGAACACCTCATATCTTTGATCTAACGGCTAAAATGAGGCGTGGAGAGCAAGGGATTATTGAAGGGCCAGGATTGATGTTGAGGAAACCCCAGAAGGTTCTGCTGAGGGCTATAAATAGCCCTCCTCATTCACACAGAGAGGAGTTAGATATTTTAGGGTTAGAGTTAGGGTAAAATTAGGAGTAGCTTTAATTAGATTAGTTTAATTTTTGCTTATTGTGGCTTATTGTGGCAAGCTTTTTGTTAATTTACTTTTCAGAATTACATTTGTACTCGAATTCAGATTTTTATAAAAGTCAAATTTAGTCAACATCATTGTTCATCTGCTTATTATCTTATTGCTGGTACTTTTCTTCTCTTTGAGTTTTATTTGATCTTATGAAGTTAGTATAATGATAGTATCTTAAATTGGTTAAGTTTTATTTCTTTTTACTTAGAGTCTTAAAATCTCTTGAAAGTCAAAAAGTCAAACTTCTTTTTAGCTTATGGCTAATGTGTCAGTCCTGATAAAAATAGTTTTTCTAGCTTTAGTCTAGTCTTTTGAACTCTTGTCTTGTCCTGTCTCAGCTTAATATATTCCAAATCTTTGAAATTTTCTCATAACAGTTTTAATGGGGTGTTTGGTTCACATCAGTTGCTATATAGTTAGAATTTGTTACTGTTCCTTTGCCATTAGTTTAAGATTGATTGAGTTTAATAGAGGATAATTTAGTTGTTTCTGATAGGAGATAAGTTGTGTGGAATTGTTTTAAGTTTTTAAGTTCATTAGTTCATCATTAAGATTCACTACTGCCACCATTAGCTCCTTATAAGATGTGCCCTTTTTGATCATACTTTTTGGCATAAGTTAGTTGTATTTTAGTTTGCGAAGTGTGAATCCTGCACTTGATACTGTCTCATTCAGTTTTGATTTCATTTAGGTCAAATTCCCATGACTGCTGCATTAGGTAAATTTTGTTCAGTCCTGCACTAGGACTGTTTCATTTCAGCATTTAGGTTGTCCTTTTTCTACTCTTATATCTGAGTTTTTTGCATTAATTTTGGTTTTCTAAGAAGATAGTAGTATCAGTTCCTAAGTTCTTGGATTGTTTTGCACTTTGTAGCTAAATCAGTTGCTTTATACAGGTCTGCAAATAACCCAATTAATCTGGTTTTCAACCTGTGCAAACTTGGACTATCTAATCTGCTTATGTTCTATGAATCTGCTTACCCTCTTGGTTTCTTTGCAAGATTTTTGGAATTTGAGTAGCTTATAGTAGTGGCTTAATATCTCTGAGCTTATATTCCATTTGTAGCTTAACTATCAGCTTAATTTTTGGTTTGCACTAAGCCTTTTAGACTGCTTCATAGGTCTACAATAATTTTGTTTCCCACACCATCTGTTCATGAGTCTAATTAGATAAGCAATTGAGATTTAATTTTGGGCATTTTTGGAATTATAGTAGCTTGATGTATTAACTTTAAGGTTTAGCTTTTGGATTTCCCTCAATAGCTTCTGTTAAGCTTATAAATCAGCTGCAAAACTGCTGATTAACCACTGTTTTGCCTTAAACTTGCAGCTGCATTAAGTGCTTTTTGGGAATAATCTGATAGCTTTTCTGTGTTTTTTAAGTTGTTTCTAGTTTCTAGTAGTGTACTTATCATTCCCTGAGCTTATGTAAATTTTTGGCCCTTATTTGCTTATTTTTAGCTTATTTATCAACTGCTTATTTACTGTTACAGCTTATTTAAGCTGAATTACTTTCTGAATTTATTTTTCCTAGATTAGTAATTTAATTTTAGAATTAATCAAAATTTTCCAGATTTTTCTCGCTTGTTTTAATATTTTTAAATCAATTAAATAGTTTAAATCAGTTTTTAATTCACAAAAAATAATTAAAAAATAAAAAAAAAATATTTTTCTTTTTCCCATAATTTTCTCTTGTCATATAGAATGTAGGAAAATTGCTTTCATGCCCGTAGGATTAGTATTGTTCTAATTTCACTTTTATAGTTGCGTTATTACGTAGTTTTTGATTTATTTGCGCGTTTTTAGATTTAATTGCGTTTTAGCTTAATTGTTCTTTACGTTATAATTTCATATGCTTTATTTCTTTATTTCTAGTATTGATTTACTTTCCGTAGTGATAATAACCAATCATTCACTTTTATTCACATTCACTACACGAATCACGTCCCGGGAACACAAATTCCATTCAATCTTCGTCGGGACAAACGACTCGGGTTACACATATTTCCTTTGGAGAAATATATACTATAATTGATATATCAATTTTTGGCGCCGCTGCCGGGGAAGGTTGAAGTGAGTTCGTGATTCCGTTTTTCGATTCGTGTTTTGAAGACCCTTCTCCCGGGAAGTTATCGCTTTCATTTGTAAATATTTTCTTATTATAAAATCCCAAAAAGATTTTCTCTTCAAAATTTATTTTCCATTTTTCTTTTGTGATTTTCAAATTTAAAAACCCAAAAATAATCTTCGTCTCCTCTTATATGTTTGATTCTTATTTCTTTACCCTCTCATACCGTTTAATTCTTATCTTCTTATCCTCTTAACCGTTTAATTCTATCTTCTTAACCCTCTATCCGTTTAATTCTTCTCTATGTCTTCATCATACCATTATGGTTGTGAGTACTGTGGAGGCCCTCACTTTAGCTCTGATTGTCAAACAAGTAACCAGTTTGTCTATGAACATGGTCCTTGTGACAATTACGATTATTCTTATAATAACCCACTTCCACAGTACCCAATGTTTGAAAAAGCTAAACAAGAACTTCGTCAAGAAATTCTTCATTTTCTAAAAACAATTGAAGAAATGAAGAATGAGCTTAAACAACCCCCACAAGAAGAACCTCATCAGATAACTTATGGAGAATTTTTAGCTGAAAGACAAATAGCTAAAATAAGTTCTAATTATCGTCAAACTTTCGTTTACGATGACGATGACGATGATGAGGATTCTATGTGGGGAGTTTGTGAAAATTCGTCAGAAATCACTCCCGTCCTACCTTCTAAGGAACCAGAGGACTCTCTAAAAATGGGGGACGAGCATCTCGACACTATTCCGGCAACGGAATCAGACAAAGTTGAGAACCTCGTTCCAATCCCAAGTGAGTCCGAGGAAATATCCGACGATGAAAGTGATTTTCAATCTTATGGAGATTCCCTTGACGTTTCCGAGATTACTTCCGGAATTTTCTCTAACCCTCTTTTTGAATTCAATAATGAGTATACTTCTTGCAAAGTTAATCCTCTTTTCGATGGAGGGTTAGAGGACGTTGAGGGCGAGGAGGATCTTCTTTCTAATCTTGATGAGCCCATACCGGAACTCACAGATTCTCCTCGTATTCTTGAATCTCCTCATGAGGAGTTCTCCGATGAACTCACTCATATCATACCTCCTCCGGAGTATGATTTCTATGATTTTGAAGAGGATCCCGACCCGGGGGGAGATGTACTTTATCCTAAGAGTTTTATTATTGATGATATCACACCGACCCTCCCTCCCGAGGTTTTCAAGAGCTTTGATGATGAAGAATGGATCCCCATTCTAATTATGATCTTTCTTCCTTTCTTCACCTATACAGTGACTTCTCCTCTTATTCACTCCTCCGGGAGTGAAGACACAATCTTTGACCCCGGCGTTTCTTAATCTTTTAAGCCGTGGGTATCTCAATCGGAGTGGAACTTTCATATGCTTCAATGTTTATCCAAACATCTTGAACGAAAGTCCGATTGAGATTATCTTTTCCACTTGCTTCCCCAAGGACAATTAAATTCAGGGTCGAGTCAAGCTCATGTGACTCGGTTACCAAAAACAAGCGCTTCGTGGGAGGCACCCCATGCTTATCTATTTATCTCCTTTCTATTTTCTTAATAAAGAGGAGGAGCACCTCTTCCATTTCTTGTGTTTCATGTTTTTCTGTGCTGTGTCCAGGATTGCCCGATGATGAAGACTCTCGTGCTCGTGGTTGCTTCTCTCCACTCGAGTTTCATCATTCGTTGCTTATCCAATATCCTTAAATCTTATCGATTTACATCTATCTTTTGGCATAATTAATAAATGGCCTTAGATTTTTGTAGGAGAACCCTTACCTTTAAGACATTGAAGATAATGTCTCGTTTTAGTCTTGGGGGGGGGGGGGGGTAATCTTTCGATTTGATTTTTGCCTTGCATTTTTGCCATGTACTCATGCAACTCCGTTTTTTCTCCAAAAATGAAAAAATCCAAAAAAATGAGAAAATTTTAAAAATTTTTTGTGCAAAAATATAATAAATTTTGACATTTTTGTTGACTTTCCGCTGGTGAGAGTAGGAATAAAATTCTGACTTGACCGGGCGTGTTGAGCCCTAGCTTGTCCCCTTAACCACTTATAATCTATAAGCTCGTGCTAGTCTTTTACACAAGGAGCTATAAAATGCGAATTCTTTTTAAGAGTTTGCAAGTTCCCGTATCGACTTTATATATGCATGGCTTGATTATAAGGCTAAGCATTCGCGGATCTTATTACTTAAGATTTTAAATTTGCGAAGAACGAGAAATGATAGAGTTGTTTATAAGTTAGATTGCTAAATGTGGAGTAGTTGGATCTCTTTAGAGCTCATCAAAGTTACTTGTGGCTTCTTGTTCCCATAAGCTTGTTTCACCCAATAATAGTAATCTAGGAAATAATTAAAGGTATTTTGGTTTTGGCGATAATTAGTTTTTATTTCTTCCTTAGAGAATTCTTGCTTATGAAAGTTGGGTACACATCAAGGTACTGTCAGTGTTACGGTGTAATAGACTATTCCATCTTGCCGGCTCACAACCGATGTTGGGATTGTTATAAAAGCCGTAGGACTTGGGGTTTGGCAAACACAAATAATTAATGAATATGATAATGTATAATAATAATCCAAAGCCATAAAAAGTTTTCTACATCTTGCCGGTTCGCAGCCGATGTTGTAGACTTCTAATAAAGGCAGAGGAAAAATTCCAAGGTCATAATAGACTATCACATCTTGCCGGTTCGCAGCCGATGTTGTGATTGTTATAAAGGGCCAAGGATTAAATACGTTAATGTGCTTGAATATGTAGATAAAATGCCAAACTTCGACTCCGGGGGTATCCTAATAAAAGCTTCTGTCTCTGGACTCGTAGATGAGTTGTTTCGGTCGTATATAAAAGGGATATCCTCAAAATCGTGTTAAATTAGAGACCTTGATGTGGACCTCATTTTTGTATGCAACAGTTTTCGAGGGAAGGTTTGGAAACTACTTAGCGTCTAAACTAGGTATCTTTATCTGACTAAAACTTATCGAAACGAGAGTATGAAGAAATTCATTTCTCACCAAAAATAAAATAAATAGAGGAAAATAGGAATTTGGGAACAAGAGGTAATACACAATTAGCTTCCATGGGTAGTGTCGGCAATCTAACTTGTAAATAACAATGATTTCGTTTTTAAGCTTAGTTTGGGGACTTGTGAAAAATCGGGGACGACGAATTTTATCCGTATGGTCACTTCTTTATGAGTCGTGTTTCCTGCTCGAAGACCCTAAAAATTATCAATAGATAATGATTGTCAAACAAAGCCGTCACTTGAATAATGAGAAAAATAAAAAAATAAAATAAAAGGAAAAATGGGGAGTTTTTAGAACTTAAGATTTCTTAATCTCTTTTGAAAGTTTTGCTACTTTTCAAAGTTAGTAAAAAGAGATTGGAAATTTTTGGTTTCAAAAACTGTTTTTATAACATTGCATGAGGACATTGCAATAGCTTAGTCTGGGGATTTTGGTATGTGCTTAAACACATACCTTTTATTGACCAAAATCGGACCCAAATAGACCAAAAACTAACCAATTATGCCAAATATTTCGTGTTTTTGTGTTTATGATTGTGCAGGGACGGATATCGAGAGAAACGAACAAAATAAAGTCAAAACCGGAAAAACCGAGCACGAGATTTGGAAAGAGTGTCAAAAGCCGGAGCCGGAGAAGAAATTATGGTCAAATAGTCAATCCAGATCCTCAAAGAATCATCATTTGTCAAGAATGGCCCTTGGATAATACTTTTGGAGAATGGCAGAACTAGTCCCTGGGATTTCAGAAATTACAAATGTGGTCCTTGAATTTTACCAAAACTTATAATCCTAAATCCTATACTTAAATCCGGATTTATATCCAATCCAAAACCACAAACCCACAACTCATTTCATAAACCCACCAGCCCACAAAATTTAACTAAAAGTGATGATAGTCGCGCGAAACGCGTCACAAGTCAAACCTCTTCACAAAGAAAAGTCAACCCGCGACGGTTCGACCCAAAAATCGATTTAATAAACGGATAAGCGTATACCCGGGTCGTTCTCCCTGCGAGGCGTGAAATTGAGGATATCGTGTTCGGTTTGGTATTAAAATGCTTGAAATAACGAGGGTTTGATTGGTTGCTATCATCTAATAAAACGAAAATGAAAATAACGTAAAACGGAAAATAATAACGAGTAAAAACGTAACATTTTATGAAAAATAAACCTACGGGTATCAAAATAATTTTCCTACGCCCTAAGTGACAAAATAAAATTTTGGAAAAAAGAATTGCATTTTTTTGAATTTTAAATAATTAAATATGAATTAAAAACGAATTAAAAGAAAATAAATAATTAAAAATACTAAACGACAAAAGAAAAATCTGAAATTTTTTGAGAGGATACTTTATAACAAACTAAAGCTGGGAAAAATAAAAAGACAAAAAGAACTTAAAGAAATAAGCAGAAAATAAGCCAACAGTGAAATAAGCTACAAATGGAAAAACTAAGATAAATAAAGAGTTTGGCAAAGAAAAACTGATGAAATGCCTGGAGCAGATGGCTGGGCTACTTGTGTTTGAGTCAGGAGACCCAGGTTCGAATCCCAGAGGTCACATTTTTTTTATTTTTATTTATTATTATTATTATTTTTTTTTTTTTTGATTTTTTCTACTTTTGGAAACTGAGTAAGGACTAGAGAATAAGCAATATCCAGAAAACCAATTATATAAAAGAAACTAATAACAAGTACAGATTAACCAATCTTAGGATAGATCAGTTATGAAAACAAAAAGGGAAATAAACTAAGTCTATTTAGAAAAAACTGCAGACTGCAAATACAGTCTGCCGAGGCACTTTAAGCTAACTAAAAAGCCAATAAACAGATAAGCTAAGCCCTAAAGTATGAAAACAGATTGAGATGAGCTGGCAAAGAACACATAAAAACATTTTTTAGAGACTTGAACAAGATTAAAGCATTCAAAATTGACTGAGAAAGAAACTAATTAGAACTGTTTGAGGTTTTTTTGAAAAACTAGGCACAGACTCGAAAATGACTAGAAAAATTTTGGAAACTAAACCACACCCTTTAAACACACTACTTAACTGATTTCATACTAAAATCATTGACTCAAAACATCTTTTTATGAATTTTCCAAAATAAGATGATTAAAACAAATTTAAACTATAAACTTTTGAAAACTAGTAGAGAACTTATAAAACTAACTAGAAATGGTTAAAACTGGTTTAAAACTAACACTAATACTGAACTAGAACTTTTTGAAATTGATCAAATGACCAAACAATTTTCTTTCTTCAAAACAGTCCTTATTCCAAACAACCCTTAAAAAACTGACATTAGGCTACAATGAACATCAGGCTATAAGAACTAACATTCTAACTCTTCCTAACATCAATAGACTAAGATAAGCACTAAAACAAGTAAATAAGCAGAAAAATAAGCAGGCACAAATAAGCAGTTGACTAAGTTGACCAAGATAAAAAAAACAAGAAACTGAAGTCTTCATTAACTGGAAAATAAGTTACATAACTGAAATACAATGAAAGATAAATAAAAAAAACATACCTAAATTAAAGCTAAATATAAACCTAAAGAAAAAATGGCTACTGCTACTATCTATTTATATAAAATTTCTAGGGTTCTTCCTTTTTTTGTGTTTCTTCTGTGAGAGAATTCTTCTTGCTTTCCTGCATCAATTCGTGACCCTTGGATATTTCTTGCTCCCCACATATTCAAATCATGGCCGTTGGATGGTTTGGTTGTCTCGGATCGCTGAGGTGGAGGGGGGGACCAAAGACATGTCCATGTGATTGTTTTGGACTGGTGTGGTGAGGTGAGAGTGACAGGTTCGAGGGTTAGGGTTTAATGGTGGTTAATGGCGGGATAATGGATTAGAGAAGGATGATGAATAGGGTGAATTAGGGATTTTGACTGAGGGGGTTGGGGGTTTGACCCCGTTTTGTTTTAGCTAAGGGGTGTGGGTTTGACCCATGGTTTGACCCCGTGTATGGTTTTAGTTAAGAAAACATAGGCTTGGGCCTTGCGGGTTGTAAAGGGCTATTGGGTTTTAATTTGGGTGGATTGTGGGTTTAGTTATTCTTTTGGATCCGGGTAATATATAATAGTTTAGGATAAATGGGATTACCCAAGGACCAATATTGTAAATCATGTAAACTGTGGGGACCAAAACTGCCACTTCTTCAAAGTTCTTCTAGGGACCATTGTTGTGAAGTGAAAATAATCCAAGGGCCATTTTTGGAATTCTTGAGCTCGAATAAGAATCCAAATGAAAATCGTCTTTCCCGACTTCGGTTTTCGGCTCTTTTCCGTATTAAGCTCGATTTTGTCCATGTTTGCCTTGTTTTCAATCCTTTTGTACCTGAAACACATAAAACACAATCCAAGGATATTTGTAACAATATAGGGTCCATTTGGGTGTTTTTGGTCATTTTTGTGGGGTTTTTCGGGTATAAAATGATGAGTAAATGGCCACTCATCAATCCCCCACACTAAGCAATTGCTAGTCCCTAGCAATCCGATCATATAAAGTAATGAAAGGATTAAAATTACCAAGACTATCCCGTTTTGACTTTATTATAAAATGCAAGTAATTTAAATGAGAACAAACGTAAACATCATGCTTGATTTTCAAAAGTGGCATCATGGAACGGGAATCACACAAAATGGGTGACTCCGGGGAATTGTAATCGTCATCCTCTTTTTATACTCCCCAACTAAGTCTAAAACCCTTGTGCAAACGTTTTTGTAAAATGCTAACACTACTTATATTAGCAATCTATGTAAGCCGAGACTTAACTTTTCGCTCCCACAATTATTCATAAGTTAAGTGTGTGTGCTTGTTTTCAAAGTTTTGATCGTAAAAATCGACATTTATTAGGGTTAAAAACCGACAATGATTTAGAAATTAGAGATTCAAAGGTGAGATCACTCCATGTAGCGACTTTCTTCTCAGCTTGTCCTTAGTAAACTTAGGAGGCTAGGTTTTTACACCCTCGAGAATAGTATCGGAGCTCACGGGATCTTTGAAGTCAACAATTTCTAAATCACCGTCCAACTTTTAGACAATATTGACGAATACTAGTTCAACTTTCGATTTAAATTTGAGAAGAAGCAAGTTTCTCACACTTATTCATAAGCAACAAACATAAACATCTTTTTCATTTTTTATCACTTTTTTTTTTTTTTACTTTTTACTTGCGTACCCTAAACGACGGAGCTTCACGGTGAAATTCCAAGACCTTACACCTTTCGGAATAAAGGATCCAAGGGCCGTTACAACGGAGTGTTCCAAGACTCTAGACATTCCTGAAATGAGGATCCAAGGTGGTTAGACCAAGACCTCACACATTCCTGAACTAGAGGTCCAAGGGCCGGTGCAAGAGGGTAGCCAAGACCTAAACGCCTTCTGGAAATAAGGATCCAAGGCCCGATCTCGAATCCGTAGCTTAGAGCACTTAACTTATTCATACTCAAAACTTTAATTTTTGCAACTTTCAAGCAACGACTCACTTTCATTTTGCATTCTTATTGGGTTTGTAAGAAAGTATGCTTGTTCCAAAATTTAAATAAAACTTTGAACTAGTATTCTAAATCAAGATTGTATAAAAATTTATTTGCTTAACAAAAACGGTTTTTGCGTTCAAAAGTTTGAAAATAGCACTAATTTTAGTCAGATTAGGATCTCCTGGGAGAAAAAGCCATAGATTACTTATATAAGCTCTAAAGAGAACCAACTACTCCACGATTAGCATTTTCATTTGCACAATTGGTAAAAACTTAGCCTAAAAGTTAAGGGTAGCAGCTAGATCAACACTCTAGCAGAGTCGGGATTCCCCTTGTTCTAGCCTAATCAAGTCTAAACTTCCACTAATGCCGAGGCATTAATGTATAGCAAATTATTTTTTTATGTGCCAAGCACTTCTTTTAGATGAAAAATACGATAAAAATTTTAAAATTTTTGGTCAAAACGGGGGTACTAGGGGACTAGTAGGTACAAAATGTGAAAATTTTTAAAATTTGGTCAAATTGGTCAAATGAGAATTCCCCCCCCCCCCACACTTAGAATTGAATATTGCCCTCAATATTCAAAGTACCGGCCTAAGCCGACACTATAGAATGTAAAAGGGTAAGACTACTATCCAAGTGTGGAAACGAAATCTTTTTTTTCTTCACAAAAAGGATTTTAAGATATCCCTGGATAATCATAAACACAAAGATAGGATATTGGGCGGCTGGATTGAAAACAGGCGCATCAATCATCACGATCTACGGGAATCCTGAAAACAAAGGCAAACACACAACAACAAAGCAACAAGTAGAGGAACTCCCCCACACTTAGTGTTAGAAATAAGAAAGAAGATAGAAGGATAAGCATGGGTTGCCACCCACGAAGCGCTTGTTTTTTATCGAGTTGTATAGCTTAGACTCGCCCCGAATTCATTTGTTCTTGGGGGAGCATGTGGAAGAGAAAATCTCCATCGGACTTTCATTCGAGATGTTTGGATAAACATTGAAGTGCTTGAAAGTTCCACCCCGACGAGATAGATCCGGCTCAAAAGAATGAGAGATGCTGGGGTCAAAAATTTTGTCCTCACTCCCGAACGAGTGACTGAAAGGACAATCTACCTTATAGGAGAAGAAAGGTAGAAAAACTCGAACGACATATGCGAAGTCAATATAAGGGCGATCCCCAAAAGGCAATGTCACATATGTCGGAGAAAGAATATCTTTTTGATTCTCGGGATTAACAATTGAGGTCATATTTTCAAAAATATTAGAGTCTTTGACCTCATCGTTCTCTAACACTTCAATAAACAGAGGATTAACGTTGCTAGAAAAGCAATCGTCATCAAATTCAAATAGAGTGTTAGAGAAAATCCCGGAAGTAACCTCAGAGATGTCAAGAGATTCTCCAAAAATTGGAGAATCACATTCTCTGTCGAATATCTCCTCAGACTCACTTGGGGTTGGGACAAGGTTCTCAGCACTAGACTTTATGAATTCGTCCGATTCCTTTTCAGGAATAGTGCTAAGATGCTCATCCCCCATAATGAGAGAGTCCTCGGGTCTAGATTGAGAGGGAAAAATGTTTGTGATTGCAATAGACTGAGGGAGTTGAGAAATGGTATCATTCAAAGGAATATCACTCTCCTCGTCTTCTTCCTCATCATCATCATCGTCATCAAGAAGGGCAGCCCTGAGAAATATGGAACGCATTTTTGCTCCTCGTTCTCTGGCTAGTAATTCTGCCATAGATTCTTCATGAGGATTTTCTTGTGCTCTTCGTTCTTCGGCTAGAAGTTCTGCACAAGATTTTTCATGACGATCTTCTTGGGGACGATTAATAGCCAGATCATTAGATGTATTCCTCAAATCTTGCAATCGTTGGAGTATATCTTTGAAAACCAAATCCAATTGATTATTCCTTTTATCAATGTCTTGGAATAATTCTTGATGAGATGGCGGAGGTTGAGTTTGAATCGTTTGATACTGTGGAGGTTGGTCATGATAAGAATAGTCATAATTGTCACAAGGGTCGTGCTCATAGACAAGCGGGCTCCTCGTTTGACAATCAGAGCTATAGTGAGGACCTCCACAGTACTCACAACAATAATATTGTTGTGATTGATTCAGTGACGTATATGGATATTGGTCATAACCGAAGTTTTGATTACATGGAACTTGCTCATAGACAAACGTGTTCCCTGTTTGACAATCAAAACTTGGGTGTGGACCTCCACAATACTCACAAAGATCATTTGGCATATTTTGAAATGATGTGTCATTGAAGTTTTGATAACACGGTTCTTGCCAAAATGAATCTTGAGGAAGGTTGAAATCGTTTTGAAAATCTGGATTTGTATTTTCGATTTCAGAATTGCAACACATGCAAAGTCCATGGGTAAACCCACATCCTTTGCAGAAACATCGTTCACAAAGTGAATCATCCCCCAACGGATCTCCACATACACAGCAATTATGCTGAAATGAAGATAGCTGGGGTTGTGGAGGGTGGTCGGAAAAATTTGAAAAGTCGTTGAACGAATTCGGATTTGGATCATAAGCGAATGAATTCCTCGAACCACAAAACAAACAACTTCCGTCCCGAATATCATTACCACATCGTTCGCACGTACACCAACGACACGGTAAACCGAAAAGCGGCTCTCCACAACCGACGCAAGGGATAAATGATTCCATCAGAATTAAACATATAGAGGATTAAGAAAATAGAATTAAACTTTTAAGAGGAATGAGAGATAAAGAATTAAACGGTATGAGAGGGTAAAGAGATAAGAATTAAATGAATAAGAGGAACGAGAAGAATATTTTTGATTTTTTTTTTTTTTTTTAATTTAGAAACATTCAAAAGAAAAAGGAAAATAATTTTTGAAAAGAAAATCTTTTTGGGTTTTTCAAATTTTTTTAATTTTTTTTGGATTTTTGGACAAAAAATATTCACACGGAAAAATACGTAACTTCACGAGGAAGGATCTTCAAGTCACTAATCGTCAAACCGTAACGATATTGTCGCAACACACCTCCCCGGCAGCGGCGCCAAAATGATGATAGTCGCGCGAAACGCGTCACAAGTCAAACCTCTTCACAAAGAAAAGTCAACCCGCGACGGTTCGACACAAAAATTGATTTAATAACCGGATAAGCGTATACCCGGGTCGTTCTCCCTGCGAGGCATGAAATTGAGGATATCGTGTTCGATTTGGTATTAAAATGCTTGAAATAACGAGGGTTTGATTGGTTGCTATCATCTAATAAAACGAAAATGAAAATAACGTAAAACGGAAAATAATAACGAGTAAAAACGTAACATTTTATGAAAAATAAACCTACGGGTATCAAAATAATTTTCCTACGCCCTAAGTGACAAAATAAAATTTTGGAAAAAAGAATTGCATTTTTTTGAATTTTAAATAATTAAATATGAATTAAAAACAAATTAAAAGAAAATAAATAATTAAAAATACTAAACGACAAAAGAAAAATCTGAAATTTTTTGAGAGGATACTTTATAACAAACTAAAGCTGGGAAAAATAAAAAGACAAAAAGAACTTAAAGAAATAAGCAGAAAATAAGCCAACAGTGAAATAAGCTACAAATGGAAAAACTAAGATAAATAAAGAGTTTGGCAAAGAAAAACTGATGAAATGCCTAGAGCAGATGGCTGGGCTACTTGTGTTTGAGTCAGGAGACCCAGGTTCGAATCCCAGAGGTCACCTTTTGTTTATTTTTATTTATTATTATTATTATTTTTTATTTTTTGATTTTTTCTACTTTTGGAAACTGAGTAAGGACTAGAGAATAAGCAATATCCAGAAAACCAATTATATAAAAGAAACTAATAACAAGTACAGATTAACCAATCTTAGGATAGATCAGTTATGAAAACAAAAAGGGAAATAAACTAAGCCTATTTAGAAAAAACTGCAGACTGCAAATACAGTCTGCTGAGGCACTTTAAGCTAACTAAAAAGCCAATAAACAGATAAGCTAAGCCCTAAAGTATGAAAACAGATTGAGATGAGCTGGCAAAGAACACATAAAAACATTTTTTTAGAGACTTGAACAAGATTAAAGCATTCAAAATTGACTGAGAAAGAAACTAATTAGAACTGTTTGAGGTTTTTTTTGAAAAACTAGGCACAGACTCGAAAATGACTAGAAAACTTTTGGAAACTAAACCACACCCTTTAAACACACTACTTAACTGATTTCATACTAAAATCATTGACTCAAAACATCTTTTTATGAATTTTCCAAAATAAGATGATTAAAACAAATTTAAACTATAAACTTTTGAAAACTAGTAGAGAACTTATAAAACTAACTAGAAATGGTTAAAACTGGTTTAAAACTAACACTAATACTGAACTAGAACTTTTTGAAATTGATCAAATGACCAAACAATTTTCTTTCTTCAAAACAGTCCTTATTCCAAACAACCCTTAAAAAACTGACATTAGGCTACAATGAACATCAGGCTATAAGAACTAACATTCTAACTCTTCCTAACATCAATAGACTAAGATAAGCACTAAAACAAGTAAATAAGCAGAAAAATAAGCAGGCACAAATAAGCAGTTGACTAAGTTGACCAAGATAAAAAAAACAAGAAACTGAAGTCTTCATTAACTGGAAAATAAGTTACATAACTGAAATACAATGAAAGATAAATAAAAAAAAACATACCTAAATTAAAGCTAAATATAAACCTAAAGAAAAAATGGCTACTGCTACTATCTATTTATATAAAATTTCTAGGGTTCTTCCTTTTTTTGTGTTTCTTCTGTGAGAGAGTTCTTCTTGCTTTCCTGCATCAATTCGTGACCCTTGGATATTTCTTGCTCCCCACATATTCAAATCTTGGCCGTTGGATGGTTTGGTTGTCTCGGATCGCTGAGGTGGAGGGGGGGACCAAAGACATGTCCATGTGATTGTTTTGGACTGGTGTGGTGAGGTGAGAGTGACAGGTTCGAGGGTTAGGGTTTAATGGTGGTTAATGGCGGGATAATGGATTTGAGAAGGATGATGAATAGGGTGAATTAGGGATTTTGACTGAGGGGGTTGGGGGTTTGACCCCGTTTTGTTTTAGCTAAGGGGTGTGGGTTTGACCCATGGTTTGACCCCGTGTATGGTTTTAGTTAAGAAAACATGGGCTTGGGCCTTGCGGGTTGTAAAGGGCTATTGGGTTTTAATTTGGGTGGATTGTGGGTTTAGTTATTCTTTTGGATCCGGGTAATATATAATAGTTTAGGATAAATGGGATTACCCAAGGACCAATATTGTAAATCATGTAAACTGTGGGGACCAAAACTGCCACTTCTTCAAAGTTCTTCTAGGGACCATTGTTGTGAAGTGAAAATAATCCAAGGGCCGTTTTTGGAATTCCTGAGCTCGAATAAAAATCCAAATGAAAATCGTCTTTCCCGACTTCGGTTTTCGGCTCTTTTACGTATTAAGCTCGATTTTGTCCATGTTTGCCTTGTTTTCAATCCTTTTGTACCTGAAACACATAAAACACAATCCAAGGATATTTGTAACAATATAGGGTCCATTTGGGTGTTTTTGGTCATTTTTGTGGGGTTTTTCGGGTATAAAACGATGAGTAAATGGCCACTCATCAAAAAGCCCACCATTAAAATCTTTTACCCAGCCCACTTTCTCTTTTTATAACCTGAATAAACGAACCGGTCAACTTTTATTATAATAAACCCACACACTCACACGCGCCAAAACTCTTTCCCCTTTTTATCCAGAAATATACTGTTACACGAACCCTAATTACCGTACCTTAAAATTACCTCATCCCATTAATAATTACCCAATCATTAGAAGTTCTAGAAGGCCTGACACACATGGAATGACATGTGGGAGCTTTTGATTGGAGGGAACACCTCATATCTTTGATCTAACGGCTAAAATGAGGCGTGGAGAGCAAGGGATTATTGAAGGGCCAGGATTGATGCTGAGGAAACCCCAGAAGGTTCTGTTTAGGGCTATAAATAGCCCTCCTCATTCACACAGAGAGGAGTTAGATATTTTAGGGTTAGAGTTAGGGTAAAATTAGGAGTAGCTTTAATTAGATTAGTTTAATTTCTGCTTATTGTGGCTTATTGTGGCAAGCTTTTTGTTAATTTACTTTTCAGAATTACATTTGTACTCGAATTCAGATTTTTATAAAAGTCAAATTTAGTCAACATCATTGTTCATCTGCTTATTATCTTATTGCTGGTACTTTTCTTCTCTTTGAGTTTTATTTGATCTTATGAAGTTAGTATAATGATAGTATCTTAAATTGGTTAAGTTTTATTTCTTTTTACTTAGAGTCTTAAAATCTCTTGAAAGTCAAAAAGTCAAACTGCTTTTTAGCTTATGGCTAATGTGTCAGTCCTGATAAAAATAGTTTTTCTAGCTTTAGTCTAGTCTTTTGAACTCTTGTCTTGTCCTGTCTCAGCTTAATGTATTCCAAATCTTTGAAATTTTCTCATAACAGTTTTAATGGGGTGTTTGGTTCACATCAGTTGCTATATAGTTAGAATTTGTTACTGTTCCTTTGCCATTAGTTTAAGATTGATTGAGTTTAATAGAGGATAATTTAGTTGTTTCTGATAGGAGATAAGTTGTGTGGAATTGTTTTAAGTTTTTAAGTTCATTAGTTCATCATTAAGATTCACTACTGCCACCATTAGCTCCTTATAAGATGTGCCCTTTTTGATCATAGTTTTTGGCATAAGTTAGTTGTATTTTAGTTTGCGAAGTGTGAATCCTGCACTTGATACTGTCTCATTCAGTTTTGATTGCATTTAGGTCAAATTCCCATGACTGCTGCATTAGGTAAATTTTGTGCAGTCCTGCACTAGGACTGTTTCATTTCAGCATTTAGGTTGTCCTTTTTCTGCTCTTATATCTGAGTTTTTTGCATTAATTTTGGTTTTCTAAGAAGATAGTAGTATCAGCTCCTAAGTTCTTGGATTGTTTTGCACTTTGTAGCTAAATCAGTTGCTTTATACAGGTCTGAAAATAACCCAATTAATCTGGTTTTCAACCTGTTCAAACTTGGACTATCTAATATGCTTCTGTTCTTTGAATCTGCTTACCCTCTTGGTTTCTTTGCAAGATTTTTGGAATTTGAGTAGCTTATAGTAGTGGCTTAATATCTCTGAGCTTATATTCCATTTGTAGCTTAACTATCAGCTTAATTTTTGGTCTGCACTAAGCCTTTTAGACTGCTTCTTAGGTCTGCAATAATTTTGTTTCCCACACCATCTGTTCATGAGTCTAATTAGATAAGCAATTGAGATTTAATTTTGGGCATTTTTGGAATTATAGTAGCTTGATGTATGAACTTTGAGGTTTAGCTTTTGGATTTCCCTCAATAGCTTCTGTTAAGCTTATAAATCAGCTGCAAAACTACTGATTAACCACTGTTTTGCCTTAAACTTGCAGCTGTATTAAGTGCTTTTTGGGAATAATCTGATAGCTTTTCTGGTGTTTTTAAGTTGTTTCTTGTTTCTAGTAGTGTACTTATCATTCCCTGAGCTTTTGTAAATTTTTGGCCCTTATTTGCTTATTTTTAGCTTATTTACCAACTGCTTATTTACTGTTACAGCTTATTTAAGCTGAATTACTTTCTAAATTTATTTTTCCTAGATTAGTCATTTAATTTTAGAATTAATCAAAATTTTCTAGATTTTTCTCGCTTGTTTTAATATTTTTAAATCAATTAAATAATTTAAATCAGTTTTAATTCACAAAAAATAATTAAAAAAAAAAAAAAAAATTCTTTTTCCCATAATTTTCTTTTGTCATGTAGAATGTAGGAAAATTGCTTTCATGCCCGTAGGATTAGTATTGTTCTAATTTCACTTTTATAGTTGCGTTATTATGTAGTTTTTGATTTATTTGCGCGTTTTTAGATTTAATTGCGTTTTAGCTTAATTGTTCTTGACGTTATAATTTCATATGCTTTATTTCTTTATTTCTATTATTGATTTACTTTCCGTAGTGATAATAACCAATCATTCACTCTTATTCACATTCACTTCACGAATCACGTCCCGGGAACACAAATTCCATTCAACCTTCATCGGGACAAACGACTCGGGTTTTGCATATTTCTTGTGCAATTCCTTGGACTATAATTGACTTCATCAGCCCCAAGTAAAAATCTATCCGTTTATCTATTAAATAAATAAATAAAAACAATTTTTCATATATAAATACCCAAAATTTCACCATTTCATACACATCTTCTATACATTCTTACCTTTCACAACAAATATATTTCATTCCTAAAAAAATCTGATATGGCTTGTTCGGTTTCACATACCATCGATGAAATCATAGCTTTAATTGATAAACTCGTCAGCAAACGTTGTGCGAATTAGCCATGCAATTTGAAAAAGGCATGCGAAGCTAAAGATAATCTGAGACAAGCATACGAGAAATGCAATGACATTCCACCTGAAAATCATGCTCAAATACAGATTTTTTTTAAACGAAGAATATACGAAAGATTACCAGATGCATAAGGCGCTATTTAGAAAGGCTGGGAAAATTAAAAACAAATCGAGGGGAAGTTTATTTGGCTACACGAAAAATACACTTAGGACTATTATATATTGTATTTTAAATTTCGCATCGTATCGTAATTTGTATTTTTATTTTAACATACTAGGTTTTTTTGAGGATATTTATATCTCCGTCCTTCATTGAAGCAGAATGAAATGCTAGGTTTTTTTGAGGATATTTATATCTCCGTCCTTCATTTCATTCCGCTATATTATAAATATCCTCCAAAAAAACCACGTATGTGCTTTCGTTTTGGTATTGTAATTTAAAATTTCGTATTGTAATGTTAAATTTTGTATTCTAACTTTTATGTTTAAATAAATAAAAGTACTTTCAAATTTTTGCAGCATTTTCAAATAAAAATGTACTTTTTAACTTTTTCAATAGTTTGAAATTTTGAATTTGAAATACTCCAACGGCTATTCTTCCCATATAAATACCCAGTTACCATCATGCATTTTGTCACAAAACTTCTTATCAAACTCTCTCAAGTATCACTCATTTTTACACAAACACTATGGCTAGCGAACCAGACGAGGTGCAAAAGGCTATCCTTAGCCGAATACGCACCGAACAAGAAAAAGAACTCAAGCTAATTAAAAATTTGCTAGGTGAGATAACTCGTATTATGTTACAGATGCATGAACGTGGTCCAGAGATCGAAAGGTTGCGTGAGCTGCCTCAAGACCATCCAACTATCAATGTCGGTCTACAAACTCTACTAAGAACTGAGGAAACAGATATGCATCTCTCAATCGCCTTGAAGGAACTTAGGCAACAATTGACAGAAGTCTGGGAGGAGAAGACAAATCTCATCAACTATTACAGATCAATATAAAAGCTTAATGAGAATCTTTGGATGATTTGTGTTTTTGTATCGTATCGTCGTTTGTGTTTTAAATTTCGTATCGTGGTTTGTTGCGTTTTTTGTTCGTATTGTATTTTATTTTCGTATCGTAATTTTATTTTTATGAAGTGGTGTTTTAGTTTTAATTTCGTACGTGTACATTTTTAATTTCGTACGATTACATTTAAGTTTACGTTCAAATTTACGTTTTTAGTTTATAAATATAAAGTATTTAATTAAAAAAAAGATGTATAGAGAGTGGGAGTGACGAAAACGGATGTATTGTGAGTGGGAGTGAGTGAAAATAAGAGGAAAGAAAAAACTGAAGTGGCGGTGAGTGACTCACCACCACTACTTTTAGCCTTATATAATACCGACTGGTTTTGGCATTAGGATAATCAGAACAACGTTTATAATCCACATCAACATGTGACTTCATTTTCCATTAATGTTTAACAAGTATGGCGGCGGATGGCCGCGTTGCGGCCTGGCGGGGTTTTTTTTTCGTTGTATTTGGTTTATAATTGTGAAAACGTAGAAGGGGGGTGAATACGTTACTGTTTTAAAATCTTAAAACTTGTTGTATCAAATATCCGTTTAAGCTTGTTCTAATATGAAAGATGTTTATAACTTGCATAAGTTAAAACATGTTGTCACACAAGTATCATCAACTAATCACAACACAAGTAATCACATAAAGCAAACATAAAAGTAAAGTAGTAAGTAAAAGAAAGCGCAAACCGAACACGATGATTTATAGTGGTTCGGTCACGGAGCTCCTCTCCGCCCTACTCCACTCCCCGAGTACCCAACTCGAGAGTTACTTCACTAGATCAACAAGCTCCCTTCTCGGCGGAGAAAACCTGACAATCGTCGCTTACACTTTTTCCGGTACAAAGCTAAATACCGGGTTCTAGTTCGAGGTAGAACCAACCTAACGTCGCCTATACAATTTCCGACACTAAGCTAGATGTCGAGTTC
Organism: Artemisia tridentata subsp. tridentata; assembly: GCA_021014915.2. NCBI lineage: Eukaryota > Viridiplantae > Streptophyta > Magnoliopsida > Asterales > Asteraceae > Artemisia > Artemisia tridentata. The sequence goes on along the minus strand of CP139505.1, from coordinate 294,352,685 downwards.
TTTTACAAGGGTACAACCACTCCCATCGTCGCTTATCCTTTTTCCGGTACTAAGCTAGATACCGAGTTCTTTTACAAGGGTACAACCATTCCCGCTATGTTTTATGGCCCAACATAGAAACCTTGTGTTTATTGGCATAAACACATAAACCACCTAATCTAGTATAAATAGATTACAATGATGATCCATGACATAAATGGGCCATGGATATGAATGACTAATCTAAATGAACTTCCATTGATAGGAAGCCTTCAATGGATGAAGATCACAAGCTCCCTAAACTTGTTGTGATGGATCTTCATATATGCATATGGAATCTACATGAACTTCTTGAATAAGAAGTCTTTAATCATTGAGGATGTCAAGTTCCCTTGAATCTTCATATATTGGAATGCTTTGGTGGATGATGACTTCAAGATCTTCTAACCTTCATGGTGGATCAGGAAGTATGCAAGCTTATGATGGATGATGACTCACGATCTCTGAACTAGCTTCACAGGATCATTATAAGTGTATGCTTACAACATAATGAAAGTTAGTAACATTATGATCATTATGTAAAGGATGATTAATGTTTGTTTCTACATGATTAACTATTGATCTAAATGTATGCAAAGGGTAGAGGGAATGTGTGTTCTAGTTGCTTAAAACTATGGGTAAACAATGGGCTACTATTTATATGAAAACTGTTTACACAGAACACGAATTTGGCGGATCCAAATAAAGGGGTCCGCCCTTTATGTTGTTTGGTTCCGTCGGGACCTGCCAGCTAATATTTTCACAAATCTTTCCATATCTTTCCATATCTTGCACAATCTTACAAAGTCAACTATATTGCTTCAAGATCTCTCCAAGATATTACCTAAATCAAATCTTACATGAAATCTATCCAAGATATTTCCAAGATCTTTCCAAAATCAAATCTTACATGAAATGTATCCAAGATCTTTCCATATCTTTCCATATCTTGCCATATCTTGCCAAGATTTTACAAAGTCAACTATATTGCTTCAAGATCTCTCCAAGATATTACCTAAATCAAATCTTACATGAAATCTATCCAAGATCTTTCCAAAATCAAATCTTACATGAAATCTATCTTTCCAAGATCTTTCCATATCTTGCCAAGATCTTACAAAGTCAACTATATTGCTTCAAGATCTTCACAAAATATCTTTCTAAATCTACAAGTTATCTAAATGATGTATGCAATGATGTCATGAACATATTTCCATTTTAATTCTTAAAATGTAAATAATGTAAATGTATAAATGTATGTCCAATGTATATACTAGCTTAACTAATATATGTTTACCAATTTGTATCATGTTAGTTTGACACCTAAAGTGTACTTATCCTCTTAATCTTAGGAAACATGATGTACAAGTAAAAATACTTGTATATGCAGAATGTGAAATGAGGTTCTAAGTAGAATTAAAATACTTAATGACCTAGCCGTAGTTTAAACATTCTAAATGGTTCGTTAAGGGTTTGATCATAATGCCACATAACAAACATGTACGAACCTGTGTTGTATCATACGAGGACTTGAGAGGTGTTGAATGTATTATTGAGACAAAATAATATTACAAGTAACTTGTACATTTTACGTTATGTATCAAGTTACATGTTTGTCATCAATCAAAACAAACGAGACTGCTTGTACTAACAATCTCCCCAACGAGACTGCTTGCACTAACAATCTCCCCCTTTTTGATGATGACAAAATATGTAAACGTGATAGAAAGTAAAATATAAAAAGTTACTTGTGTCCGTACTACCTTTAACATTACCTTCTCTGTTTACACCTTTCTCAACTCTTCTAGCCTATTACTTTCTCCGTTTACACCTTTCTCCCCCTTTTGTCGAAGCAAAAAGGGTGTGTACTTGGAGTTAACTTCATTTATCCCCGAAATAGCGAGCTTGCATCATCCCTAGTGAAGTTAAATAGACTACTCCAATCTCCTATGGTTGTTGCGTCCCCTAGGTTGTTAGCGGATCCATGTATCAAATTTAGATCCTTAACCTACATCAAGGTTAGTGGTGTGCAACATAAAAAGATATATGAAAAATGCATGATGAATGAAATGCATATAGCCAACGATACACATGGATAAGCCATGTTGGACTATCTTCTCCTTTTTGTCGAAACACAAAGGTGTGTCGAAGAATGAGAATCATGATGAATGTGTGCATGCTCTCCCTTGATCAATACTCCCCGTTGCTAGGGTACCAACGTATATGATGTAAGGATTAAGAATGCTACAAAACAAGGATTAGTACATGATATGCTCCCCCTTGATCAATACTCCCCGTTGCTGTGATATACAACGATGCGTGTGTATGATGCATTCTAACAATGCTTGACGAAAGCTCCCCCTTGCTTTAGAGCGTCAAGATAAACCTACAAAACAAAAATTAGCACAATAGAGACTATGTCTTAAGACATATATGTCATATACGACCAAGTGTATAGACAATGCAATAATAGTGCTTGATAGATATTCCTCCTGGTTTGAGGACGTTAATAAGCACCTACAATAAAAGACGACATATAATCGATGCAAACTTCATCCTTAGATGAGTATGCTATATATGATCGAGCATATATGTTGATGAACCTACAATGAAATGGTTAGTGCAATATATTTTATCTCAAAGAAAAATATGATGCAACATATCAATAATCTAATCACAAGCAACTTAAGTCAGAGAACTATGATTATTTGGCAAACCATGTTATACCAATTGTGATATTGTGATTATCTAGTAAACCATGTTATAAAGTGTGTAATCTTCTAATAAGAATTACAATCACAGGAATATAATATGACAAAGTTCTACAAAACAATGCCTATGAGGAGGATATGAAGTGGAGTTAAAGTGAGTGATGCTAGTGTTGGTGTTAGTTTACTAGTGATAACTCAATTGATAACTAAAGATTGATGCAAGTAGGTTTTTCGCTAATCCATGGGGTTGATGATTAGTGAAAGAGGTGATGGAAGGTGGTGGTTATAATGAGAGCAATGAATTTAGAAACTCTAATGTATAGCAAATGCTATAAAAGTATTGAAGATGATTAAGGTTATGATATTATCATCTACCAAAGATGATGAATCGTGCCATATTAAATGCTCGAATGGAAATAAGAGGAAGTGACGACAATGATCACTTAGGAATAGAAATTCCATATGCAACAATTAGAAATACTAGACACCTATATGCGGATGAAAATGACATCATATGATGAGAGTGTTGGTTAGACCAACGTGTTGAGAGTAATGGTTCTGTTTGCACTGACAATGACGTGCTTGATATGTATTAAGAATGAAAAGGATGAGATCCTATGATGGTGTTCTAGACACCGAAGATGTTCTAGACAATTAAGTTGTGAGATTAAAGTGAAAATCCTAGACTCGTTGGTTACGAGAAGGTTGTTTGGTTTCTGAATGATTAAAAGCTGACCAGGTATCCGCGGATTGGGCGGAACCAAATTTTTGGTTCCGTCCTTCTTATCGAAGGGTGCCGTGAGACCAGAGTTGATTTGGTCACGTTTTGTCATTTTTGATCAAACGAATGTTCAAGCTAAGGTCTATTTACTTATAGCTACTGATTTGGTTTCACTAATCCTAGTCAAAGTCTAATGAGACTTAATGCTTCTCGTTTAAGAGGTTTGTCAAACACATGATGTGTTTTTCACTTGACGATGTACTGTGATGATGAGCTAAGAAGGCTTGAGTAAATTGTGGTTTTATGAACTGGTTTTAACGGAATGGTTTGAACCTACATGTCGGTATTTGGGGATGTATGAAACATGACTACATGTTCTTTAATGCGAAAAGACAATTATGTGAATGAATTTCTCTCCCCCTTAATCGGTGGACATCCAACATAATGTGTGATGTATCGAATGAGGAATGACGATGAATGTTAGCAATGTTTTTGTTGATGTTGGTTAGCATACAAAGAACTTCATCCTTGAAGTTACGTAGCTCTTCTCTATCAATGCGAGATGATCGCATGATGAGGTATGTGGTTTCTTTATGGGAGGTGTGTTGTGATAGCTAAAAGATTATGGAAATGTTGTTAGGAAAGCGGAAGCAACAATACGATTTGGAGAGAGGTATATTGAAAGATACCCAAACACAAATTTCAAACCTCTAAAGCTTAATCCAATTAGCTTTAAACACTATATGCAAGTGAAAGGATCCCATAATCATAATACTAATCTAAGTAGCAATAAAGGGACAACAATTATGCAAAATAAGCATAACAAAGTAAGATAACAAATAATTTTTTATCAACCTATAAGACAAAGATGTTAAACAAAACACCATATTTGACTACTAGACTAAAAGTTACCACATAGCATCAAGACAAATAATCATAGCATGACATTGTTTAAGATACTACATTGTGAAATTGTTTTGAAGTTAGGCTTAGTCACTTAAGCATACTTACCCATTAATTAACGCAATGATCCTTGTGTAAAATAAAATGACTTCTAAATGTTCATCATATCAAAACCACTTTGACAAAGTGCACACATGGCAAAAAAATAATGTGACAAAGAAGTGAGACTACAGATTCATGCAAATCATTATGACATTTAGGAAGCATGCATCATTTAGACTATCCTACGAAAAAGCTCAATGAATGTCAACAAAAGACAGGAGCTATCTAACACCATGTATTAACAATGACATATCGTGAGTTAACAAGAACCATGTTAATCTTGAGAAATATCATATAACAAGTATCATGCAAATCATGTTAACATCTAGTAGCATGAAACATATATAAGCATGTAGACAAAACCTTTCGAAGGTTTACACATTTGACTATCAATCAAATAATTATCATGATAACATCAAGACATTTAAACATATCAAACACATAACATGTAATCAACACATGCAAGTGATTTTACTAAGAAAAATCACATCTACTACTTGATTGATTAATATTCCTAAGACAAGATAAATTATCTTATTTTAATACTTACTTTAGGCAAGTATAGGAATACCGATTTTCCAAGTTGGAGAATGAATATGAGACTATTACTAGCGGTGCTCAATTCAGGCTAAACACGACCATTTTTACGGGTGATTCCACATACCCAACTTCTCTGCTGGAAGCAATTTAACCGTTAGGTTAAATTGAGTTTCTAGTGCAATAGGTTCTCCAGTAGTCATTCTCATGTCTGAAAGATAGGAATTCCTATTTTTCCCTATCGAAGTATATAAAATACGATAGTTCACCAATACTTGGCTTAATGAGACTCAATTATTTCTATTAAAACTAAGGTAATTAAGATGTCATGTTATACACGGGGATTTGACAAATATGTGTCAACAGATTTTAATCTTTGTGTTTGGAATCTAAGGTTGAATGATCTAAAGGGTGACATCCCTTAAGTTGAGTTTAAGTATGAAAGTCATTTGATCATCTAAGACCAAGAGATGTGTTTTGTGTGTGATAATGAACTATGTTAAGAATGTTCTGAAGAAAGTTCTTTGGAACAAGAATCTAAATAAAGTTACTAACTTTAATAGATCTTGTATATGCTCCAGAGATGTGGATATGTGATGCGGGTGTGCGTATGCTCTAATTTATACCCACGGTATGTCGTTGTGGTATTAGCAGCATTCAAGTTTTAAATTTATATTTAGCCGACTTATCAATAACACACACACTTTAACGAGCAGTGTACCCGGTCAGTATGAATATAATGGTAAGTAGAGTGTCGATCACTAAGAGTGGAACGTATTATCTAGTTATCCTAATCAGTATTTTAATATCTTAAGTTAGCTATACAACCTAATCTAACGCAAGGGGGTTTCAGCCTGAGAGACTGGCACGGTTTGGTTGCAATTAAATAATAAACTAAACTAATGAGCACGAATCAGCGAGTAGCACACACGTACACAGATAAATACTTGAGACAATAAGAAGACATGTCCTGATAGTTAAGTAGCTTGTCACTTGTTTTATTGCTAGTTTTATATGAAGTGTATAGTTCGATGCAACGCACCGAGATTAAGTCCTTTCTCGTTGGTTCTAATCTTATCGGCGAGTAAACCCTTAATGATTACTTATGACTATCCCATTTATCTTTCTTCCTACTTTTCTACAGACGATAGAATGCATAGGCGATCTAATAAACAGGCGAGGAAGGGGCATGGCGACCCAAGCAATGCTCAGCTAGACACAGAGGTTATCAATGCACTAATAAAAGTCACCAAAGACATCAACATATAAACTTTAATTAATGTGAAAGCAATTTTAAGGGGAGTTGAAGTGCATGGTTAAATCCATGATCACAAGCCCATCAATCCTGACCAATTAAAGTGTACTAATACAATAAAACAAAACTACTTAATGAATTAAATACATGCAGGACCTTCTTACAGCTCTTGTATCTTCGTTCAAGGTGTGTCTTGTGCTGCTACTTCGACTGAATTCGGCCTTAGGTTTCTGTGGTCTTCGGTCTTCTAAAACTAGGGCTCTCGAAATTTGTCTGGTCTTGGGGTATTTATAGTTTCTGTCTGAGGGTAAGATGCGGCGCATTGAATAAGTAGATGCGGCGCATTGACTTAACTTCGCGTGGGGTCCAAGATTAATATATTCAGGAATATTCGTACACCGCCAGAAGATGCGGCGTAACTCCATTCTTAGATGCGGCGCAAGTCCTTTCTGTCTTGGATCGTAGCTTGTGAAATCTTGATAGTGATGCGCCGTATGTAATAAGTAAGATGCGGCGTATCTGGAGCAGAATGTCTTGATCTTGTACATTTCAGTAGACTCTTAACTTCTTGCTTGTTTTGCTCCATAATTAGTCCAAAATCGCCAAGTTTCACATAATACTTGTTTTTACCTGAGAATTACAAAAGTAAACATTAACGTATCAATTCTCACAGATAATATAATAAAACAAGTCAAATAAATAGGATAAATGATGGTAATAAAATGTACTTATTTGAGTTCATCAAATATCCCCCCACTTGAACTTTACTTGTCCCCAAGTAAACCTTAGAATTAATCTTATGAAAATGTATCCTAAAAGATATTAGGATTTATTTTTATATTTAAGCATGTATTCGTTTTATCATAATCACACAACCAAACACTTAACGAATTAGAAGTAAAATAAAATATTCTGATAAAAGCAAATCTAATCGTTTAACTGTCCAGTCGTGACGAATATTCTATCATAAGCTTGGCAAGTATAAACATCTCCCCCACTAAAGCCAAGGAATAACAAGTCTAAAGCGGTAAAAAGGGTTTGTAGGTTAAGGGTTAATCATTCTCCTTAATCTCTATCGATCTCAAATTCCAGAAAAGGCGACAAAATCACAAATACATGATCGAATCCACGAACACGATACTTGCAATTGCTCAAATCCTTAACTCGAATAGGCTAAAGATAGGACCAAGTAATCTTCACCAATAATATTATATCAAAAAGGGCGACAAAATCATAAATACATAGCCGAATCCACGACTACGATACTTAAGATTGCTCAAATCCCTAATCTCAATAAATCAAAGGTTTGGATAAAGAATAATATAGGGTATGGATAATATTTGGGATATAAATTGGTGTAAAATGAAAAATAAACAAAACAGATAAATTAAAATCCTAAGTGTGGTTAATCACTATCCCAACCATCCCATGAATAAGACTCATATCATAGAATAACTCACGCTTTAACACTTGAAACACACGCTTTAGGTAGACACGAATTATACTCAACAAGATCTTAATCAAAGAATAAACCTTAGTTGGCGTTCCCATAACGGCCAACTCCCATTCAATCCATAAATATAATATACAACAACTAGTGTTGAAACATAAACATAGATGTGTAAAATTTCACAACATCTCTATCACTTTCTTTCCGGATAATTTTTCCATACTTTTCATGACTTCAGAAATAACGGTAATAGTGAAAGTAGTAAACACACGAAAAATAAACTCAAAGATATACAATATTTACTTTCACTCCAATTGCATTGTGCAATTTCCCGACCTAACCAAAGATAATGAATTACGCACGCGAACACAGGTAATGTAAGGAAACACACTTTGCCTAAAGCAATTAACCAACCACGGATTTTAATCTACAGGGTAGGCTAAGGTGTAAGGGTGTAACGAAACATTATAACAAAGGTGTAAGAAACGAAAGGAATGGCTCTGAGTGTTTTTCTAGGGGTATCTTACTCTAAAAGTGAGAGTAACAAAAGGGTTTATACGGGGGTTAACTAACCAGTGTAGTTAGCTAATAACACATAACATACAAAGGCTATTTGGGTGTAATCCTAGAATTTTACCAATTTAGACAAGTCATTCCAATTATATAAAATAATACTTATTATGGTGGTCTCGAATAGTATACAAGCCAAGTTCTAAAGTTTACAAGTCACCGGCACACTCATAGATTTGTGAATTTTGAAAAATCACAATTTTTGAAAATAACGTTATGTGTGCAGCTATGTAATTTAGACTTTAAACAAAAACATGCTAAAAATTTTAAATTTTGATATATTAAGCACATTTTAAGCATATTTTGAAAAGTTTAGGACAAGTAAGTGTTCTAATTCTCCAATCCCCCCACTTAAGTTAAACAACGTCCTCGTTGTTTGTATCAAAGGTTAAAAACTGGAAAATAAAAGAATTAGAACAGAAAAACTCCTCTGAGATTTGCTCGGTATGATCCTCCATTATTATAAGAGCAAAAATCATCTTTCTTGTGGATGAGAACGTTTAAGCTTCATATTTGATGTATCCACATGAAATGCAGGAATCTATAATACCACCAAGACTTTAACACACCTAAGTTAAGAAGGTTCAAACTTGCATAATATATTAGTAGTTAGTAAAAATAAAATGTAAAAATTAAACTGAAAATCATCAGGTCAGTCGATGCGCCGTATCTTATGGAAGAAGATACGCCGTATCGAGCCTAGAATAAATACGAATCAGAATAAATGATGCGTCACATCCTTAACCAGGGATGCGCCGCATTAAAATAAACTGACAAAAAGTTTTAAAGTCAAAAGTAAAAATGCAGAAAAATAAAGTAAGATATGACCAGTGCAGGAGATGCGTCGCATCTAGGGATTGAGATGCGCCGTATCCTCTGCGGGCCTGACTGACTCGACACAGAATAGAATAGTAAAAATTCTCCGGGTTGTCTCCCGGTCAGCACTTGTCTTTATTCCAGAGTCTTCAAGTTAGACTCACGTTCAGCTCCTTATTTTGTTCTTGTCACGGTCCATCCTTCTTCTTTCATCCGAAAGATGTTCCCGTATAGCTTCGCAACATTTTCTTCCGTTCGACTTAATCTAGTATAACTCTTGGTCTTCGTCGCAACATATTCCTCATCTGGTCCCAAAGAGTATTTAATGACTTTAAATTTTTCAGAAATAATCATGGGTGGCTTATTATAAGGGATCCCAAGTAGTTGACACTTTCTTTTGATGAATTCTTCTTCGTCTTTATCAACATACTTAAAATAAGGATCCTTAATCAAATAGTCATCAAGTTCATCAATTAATGACTTATTGTTATTATCATCTTGAATTGCCTCCCACTCTCTTTCCAATTCCCATTGTAAGCGTCGACTAAGCTTCGTGTAATCATCAAATTGTTCATGCACCCATTCCCAGAAAGTAGTGTTCGATGTTCCCTTAAGTCCTTTTAAGTAGTTGATTCTACCTCTCTCTTGCAAAGCCTCTGCTTTACGTGGGCAGTCTTCAACTTTTTCATACCAATCATCGTCTTCAAAGTATACATCGTTTCCAACCCGTTTCATTCCAATTATACTTCCCCCATTACAGGTTCCATCATTCTTATAATCACAGGTCGGCCATACACTACTCTCATCCTTGAAACAGAAAGGTGTACAAGTGTGATTAATGTGCTCAAATTCCCATGGTTTATCCCAAACCCATGGTATTTGGTCATTCCATTCGTAGTACCAAGTGTTTTTGAAATCATCATAAGTTTTGAATCCTGGTAGATCTCCAGTTAGCACATCATCGTCGACTTGAAGAAGGTAATTAAATTCTTTGAATTGTTTGCACAAAGGTGTCTCATAATTGAACAGATCAATGTCTATGCTGAATAATTCTTCAATGCCCTCATTGATTGTTGAATCATTAAGTGACGACCCATAGTCGCTCTCTACTTCTTCATCTTCCCCTCTCATCCAATATACCCATAACGCATATTTAGTAGCTCGATCCATGCTCTTATGGTTATTGAACTTACCAGCCAACCAATCTGAAAAATCAACATTGTTAGGATCGTGGTCAACGTCAAAGCAAGCTTTTCCAATCATTTTCCTCCTTATCTCCATGAACTCGTTAAATTGTTCCCTAAAACTCCGTGTCAACCATGAGGTCACAATCCGTTTGATTTCATTTGCAGGAGCAAATTTAGGATTACCGTATTTAAGTTCAAGCCATTCTTCAAGGGAGATGTCCATCAACCTTACCAACCTACCATGAAATAGTAACTCCGACACAGCATAGATTCTTTCATCGTCCAGATAGTTCTCATTTAATCCCCAGTACTGTTCGGAATAAGGCATGTAAGAGACTTGTATAGGTTGGATATTGCCTCCACCACAGCTTTTATCGCTTGAGTTCATGTATTCAATTTGGAATTTCCCATCATTCTCTTCGATAGTAGTCCAAGTCAATCCTTTAGATTCAATGATGGGCCATAAGAGTAGCAATTCATCTTCAGTGTAGCTCATTAGTAAATCATAAGAGAATATCTCATCTTCAATATTGCATAAGCGTTTAAATTCCTTATAAGTAGCTTCAAGAGGGGTTTCCCAAGAAAATAAATTGGCATCAATCATGAGCACATTGAAGTTGACGTCATCAAAAACTTTCACTTCGAATGAATCCGAAAGCAAGAGTTCCTTAGCAAGGTATCCGTTCACTGACATGTCTTCCATAGCAAAACCTGTCATCATAGGTAAAATCGTCAGTAGGATTTGTTCGCTAGAAGAGAAATTAATGAATTTAGAAACGGATATAAGAATAACTGATATCTACAGACGATGCGCCGTATCCAGAAAGATGGATACGCCGTATCTTACGATCGTTAAAATTTAATCAGACTTTATTCAGAAAATAGATACGCCGCTTAGAAATTAGAATGCGCCGTATCCGTTTTAATTATCAAAAATCAATATACTTATTAAAATTAAATGCGTCGTATTAACAAAAGTTAATGCGCCGTATTTTCGTTACGTTTCAAAATACAAGATTTTTGATTCAGAAAGATGCGCCGTATCGATAAAAATTTATGCGTCGTATCTGTTTAATAATTCGAAAACTGTTTTTAATTAAAATAATAGATACGCCGTATCTACTAAGGCAGATGCGTCGTATGGCGTTAACGTTTAGAAAAAATTTCTTATTAAAAACAGATACGCCGTATCTTGGGGAAAGATGTGTCGTATCGAATTAATTAAACGCGTTGTATTTTATAAAAATTAAACGCAATACGCCGTATCTAAGAAAATAGATGCGCCGTATCGTTTATATTAGCTCAGTACAACGATATCAGAATACAGAAAATACGAAAAATAAAAACAAATAAAAACAAACCAAAATAAACACAAATAAAAGAAAATAAAGACACACGAAAATAGAAAATATGCAAATAATACAATGAATGCAATTTAACCTAATACACAACACGGTTAGCGGTTAGATTAAAAATTAAAAAGAAAAACCTAATTAAAATACTAATCAAATTAACAGATAATAACAATTCACTCCCCGGCAGCGGCGCCAAAAACTTGATGCGCGTGTGCGTATGCTCTAATTTATACCCACGGTATATCGTTGTGGTTTTAGCAGTATTCAAGTTTTAAATTTATATTTAGCCGACTTATCAATAACACACACACTTTAACGAGCAGTGTACCCGGTCAGTATGAATATAATGGTAAGTAGAGTGTCGATCACTAAGAGTGGAACGTATTATCTAGTTATCCTAATCAGTATTTTAATATCTTAAGTTAGCTATACAACCTAATCTAACGCAAGGGGGTTTCAGCCTGAGAGACTGGCACGGTTTGGTTGCAATTAAATAATAAACTAAACTAATGAGCACGAATCAGCGAGTAGCACACACGTACACAGATAAATACTTGAGACAATAAGAAGACCTGTCCTGATAGTTAAGTAGCTTGTCACTTGTTTTATTGCTAGTTTTATATGAAGTGTATAGTTCGATGCAACGCACCGAGATTAAGTCCTTTCTCGTTGGTTCTAATCTTATCGGCGAGTAAACCCTTAATGATTACTTATGACTATCCCATTTATCTTTCTTCCTACTTTTCTACAGACGATAGAATGCATAGGCGATCTAATAAACAGGCGAGGAAGGGCATGGCAACCCAAGCAATGCTCAGCTAGACACAGAGGTTATCAATGCACTAATAAAAGTCACCAAAGACATCAACATATAAACTTTAATTAATGGGAAAGCAATTTTAAGGGGAGTCGAAGTGCATGGTTAAATCCATGATCACAAGCCCATCAATCCTGACCAATTAAAGTATACTAATACAATAAAACAAAACTACTTAATGAATTAAATACATGCAGGACCTTCTTACAGCTCTTGTATCTTCGTTCAAGGTGTGTCTTGTGCTGCTACTTCGACTGAATTCGGCCTTAGGTTTCTGTGGTCTTCGGTCTTCTAAAACTAGGGCTCTCGAAATTTGTCTGGTCTTGGGGTATTTATAGTTTCTGTCTGAGGGTAAGATGCGGCGCATTGAATAAGTAGATGCGGCGCATTGACTTAACTTCGCGTGGGGTCCAAGATTAATATATTCAGGAATATTCGTACACCGCCAAAAGATGCGGCGTAACTCCATTCTTAGATGCGGCGCATGTCCTTTCTGTCTTGGATCGTAGCTTGTGAAATCTTGATAGTGATGTGCCGTATGTAATAAGTAAGATGCGGCGTATCTGGAGCAGAATGTCTTGATCTTGTACATTTCAGTAGACTCTTAACTTCTTGCTTGTTTTGCTCCATAATTAGTCCAAAATCGCCAAGTTTCACATAATACTTGTTTTTACCTGAGAATTACAAAAGTAAACATTAACGTATCAATTCTCACAGATAATATAATAAAACAAGTCAAATAAATAGGATAAATGATGGTAATAAAATGTACTTATTTGAGTTCATCAATATGCACAAGGTTTGAGCAAGATTTGGTTATGATGTACGCTAGAAAGGAAATAGATACGTATGGTATCTTTTAACAAGTAAGATTATCATGCTTATGAAAACAAGTATGACACGATGAGGGGGAAGCTCTATTTTATAGAACTTGTAGATGTTTGTTTACAAAGTATTACCAATACTTTGATGACTTGTGAAAGTTGTACTACTTAAACCTAGTAAACAATGATAAACATTGAATGTGTGAATCATGCTCATTTGATGGTGAAGGTTCTAATCCTATAGGTGGTAAAGTATAGTTGAGTTTGTTTAACGAGTGTTGGATTAAGGGCTTTTTGAGCAATATACTCAATGGGATTTTGTAGGAGTTTGTTGTACTATGGATGTTGAAGACAACAAGGATGAAGACTAATTCTTATGATCCATTGGTTGGTATAACTAGTGGGTGATTTAAAGCTTAAGGCCTAAGACATATCACAAAAGTGAATGCGATGGGATGATGGTGAAAGTACAAGTGTACTTAGGTTACATGAATGTTGAAGATGACAAGAATAGATACTGATTCTTGTGATTCACTAGTGGATGAAGTGCTTAGTTATGTTTGTGAAACCTAGGAGCTGAATGTGATGGGATGAAGAACAAATGTTCTAGTTATGATAGGATAAGTGTTTTAACATACGTTGTTAAAATACTTGGGAGTTGATTGTTTCGGATATGACTTTTAATGACTACAATCGTAAGTCAGATATACTTGAATATTTTGGACGAAATACTTAAGTTGTCAATCCTACTTTGAGAAAAGGATGACAAGACTTGATAATTACATCTATAAACTAAGTGTGAGTTATGACTCGATGTAAATCATCTTGAAGGATGACATGTTAACCAAGTGAGGCAACATTCGTAAATACAAGATAATATCAGTCATGAGTTGGGTTTTTAATCTGTGATATCTTTGCACACTGTGAGTCTGGTTTAGTTAGGAATTTGTCAATTTACAAATCAAGTTAATGGATAAGTAAAGGACAGGTGGATGCAATGAATGTGTGTAATTATCATAAATGATCAGTGGACTATGGACCGCAAGGAACAAATTTCCGGATTCCTTCCTTTACGGAGAAAGGTATCTTGGATCCTTTTTGTGAAATTTGAAAGTATGGTTAGAGATGATTATCCGATAGTTGCAAGTGAGATGTCCTAATCCTAATTTGAGTGAACATCAGTGAACATAATCCTAGTGATACAAGTGAGTGATCTTAAGTGAGGGATTTAAACAAAGATTTGAAAAACTAGTTGTTAGTTCTGGCGGAACCAAGTTATAACAAAGGCGGAGCCCAGTTTTTGGTTCCGCGGAATCCGTGAGTTGATTTTAGGCGGAGCCAAAGATCTCAACAGACGGAACTATAAATTTGGTTCTGCCATTTCCGCCAAATGGAAATTCTTAACAGAGGGCATGTCAAAATCCCCGATACCCGTTCAATTCCCGAAGATTGTCCTAAAACATATGCAACTACTTATTTGTGATTGATTAAAACCAAAAACACAGGTTCTAACACATGTTTGCACATAGATCAATCTGATGATAATAACTTACCATAAATGGATGTTAAGCCAAACAGTGGCTTAAACACGGAGACTTGATAACATCAAAATGTTATCGTCCTGCATTGTCACGGTTAGTTCACATGATCATTCAAAGATAAGTTTCTATCCTATGACAATACAAATACATTAAACATCATGATTACAAGCAAATGAACCAAACACCTTTTTCAAAGATACTACATGTTTACACATTTTAACACTTGAGCTAAAGTTTATGCAAGACAATACTTTTCAAGAAACTAAACTAGTTTCACTTAGTTCTCATTCCTAAGTAAGTTATGCAAGGTTTTCACATAACATATGCAAACAAAAATATCTAAGTCTATAAGTGAAACAAACACAGTTTATCAACTTATTGCACAATATCTAGCAAATGTCCTATTATGCATAAAACAAGCAATTGATAAACAAGCAAATAAGTATCATGGCAAGACACTTATGCATTACAAATAAACAAGTACAATCACACCTATCAACAAGCAAACAACATGTATGTAAACAACTAGAATAAGTAGTCACATAGCATAAAAAATATACTTTTCGTCACTTTGTGTTTAAATATGACGATGTATACCAAGCTTGATTTGTTTCCTTTATATAAACCAAATTCTTTAGTTTCAAAAGAAATCATATCAATGTTCAAAGGATACCAACTTACATTACCCGACTCAAAAGTTTAAGTTACTGTGTCAAAATGAAACTTAATATTTTGAACAGGTTGTAGTATTTGATTTATTTTTCCTACTTCAATTTAGATTTAGGACATGAGATTATTTTTAAATGAAAGTAGACTTAATTCCCTTCAAAATGATAGGTGGCACGACTCCTACGGACTTACGGTTAATTAGTTATGAATTTTTGAAGTTGGACAAAAAACAGCATACTATATAGACGGATTTGGCGGAACCAAATCAAGGGGTCCGTCCTTTATGTGATTTGGATCCGCGGGCCTCTGTACCAGATTCAACAAAACTAGTATTTTGACATAGAGAAAGTGTGTGGGACTTACTAGAATAGATAGTAAACTTACAATATACTTATTTAACATTATTTCTACTAATGTGACTTATCTAAACATTTACGAAGAGATTTTTCAACTAAATTAATAGTTATCCCAAACGCTCCTTTAAAACCCGTGTTTTTCGTAAATTAGCTTTACGCACACAATTTGACACTCAATCCTTTTAAGAAATCTTTTCTTTTATTTTTCAAGGATATCTTCAAGCTTGGATACAAAGTAACATCTAACAACAAAATTTCTAAGTATACTTAGCGAAACATTTTTCATATTATATTCTGCTTCAATGATAATTTGATACATGGATCGTAATCTATTTTAAAAACTATTTGTTTTGAAAATAAGAGCCACGAGGCTCTGATACCAATTGTGAAAACGTAGAGGGGGGTGAATACGTTACCGTTTTAAAATCTTAAAACTTGTTGTATCAAATATCCGTTTAAGCTTGTTCTAATATGAAAGATGTTTATAACTTGCATAAGTTAAAACATGTTGTCACACAAGTATCATCAACTAATCACAACACAAGTAATCACATAAAGCAAACATAAAAGTAAAGTAGTAAGTAAAAGAAAGCGCAAACCGAACACGATGATTTATAGTGGTTCGGTTACGGAGCTCCTCTCCGCCCTACTCCACTCCCCGAGTACCCAACTCGAGAGTTACTTCACTAGATCAACAAGCTCCCTTCTCGGCGAAGAAAACCTTACAATCGTCGCTTACACTTTTTCCGGTACAAAGCTAAATATCGGGTTCTAGTTCGAGGTAGAACCAACCTAACGTCGCCTATACAATTTCCGAAACTGAGCTAGATGTCGAGTTCTTTTACAAGGGTACAACCACTCCCATCATCGTTTATCCTTTTTTTGGTACTAAGCTAGATACCGAGTTATTTTACAAGGGTACAACCACTCCCGCTATGTTTTACGGCCTAACATAGAAACCTTGTGTTTTATGGCATAAACACATAAACCACTTAATCTAGTATAAATAGATTACAATGATGATCCATGACATAAATGGGTCATGGATATGAATGACAAATCAAAATGAACTTTCATTGAAAGGAAGCCTTCAATGGATGAAGATCACAAGCTCCCTAAACTTGTTGTGATGGATCTTCATATATGCATATGGAATCTACATGAACTTCTTGAATAAGAAGTCTTCAATCATTGAGGATGTCAAGTGCCCTTGAATCTTCATATTTTGGAATGCTTTGGTGGATGATTACTTTAAGATCTTCTTACCTTCATGGTGGATCAGGAAGTATGCAAGCTTATGATAGATGATGACTCACGATCTCTGAACTAGCTTCACAGGATCATTACAAGTGTATGCTTACAACATAATGAAAGTTAGTAACATTATGATCATTATGTAAAGGATGATTAATGTGTGTTTCTACATGATTAACTACTGATCTAAATGTATGCAAAGGGTAGAGGGAATGTGTGTTCTAGTTGCTTAAAACTATGGGTAAACAATGGGCTACTATTTATAGGAAAACTGTTTACACAGACCACGGATTTGGCGGATCCAAATAAAGGGGTCCGCCCTTTATGTTGTTTGGTTCCGCCGGGACCTGCCAGCTAAGATTTTCACAAATCTTTTCATATCTTTCCATATCTTGCACAATCTTACAAAGTCAACTATATTGCTTCAAGATCTCTCCAAGATATTACCTAAATCAAATCTTACATGAAATCTATCCAAGATCTTTCCAAAATCAAATCTTACATGAAATCTATCCAAGATCTTTCCATATCTTTCCATATCTTGCCATATCTTGCCAAGATCTTACAAAGTCAACTATATTGCTTCAAGATCTCTCCAAGATATTACCTAAATCAAATCTTACATGAAATCTATCCAAGATCTTTCCAAAATCAAATCTTACATGAAATCTATCCAAGATCTTTCCATATCTTGCAAAGATCTTACAAAGTCAACTATATTGCTTCAAGATCTTCCCAAAATATCTTTCTAAATCTACAAGTTATCTAAATGATGTATGCAATGATGTCATGAACATATTTCCATTTTAATTCTTAAAATGTAAATAATGTAAATGTATAAATGTATGTCCTATGTATATACTAGCTTAACTAATATATGTTTACCAATTTGTATCATGTTAGTTTGACACCTAAAGTGTACTTATTCTATTAATCTTAGGAAACATGATGTACAAGTAAAAGTACTTGTATATGCAGAATGTGAAATGAGGTTCTAAGTAGAATTAAAATACTTAATGACCTAGCCGTATTTTAAACATTCTAAATGGTTCGTTAAGGGTTTGATCATAATGCCACATAACAAACATGTACGAACCTGTGTTGTATCATACGAGGACTTGAGAGGTGTTGAATGTATTGTTGAGACAAAATAAGATTACAAGTAACTTGTACACTTTACGTTATGTATCAAGTTACATGTTTGTCATCAATCAAAACAAACGAGACAGCTTGTACTAACAATCTCCCCAACGAGACTGCTTGCACTAACAATAATGTTGTTTTTCAAAGGTATGCGGCGGGGCGGTTTTTTTTTACTAAAAGGGGATGTTTGGAAATGCATTCAAATTGGTCACTGCGGTTTATACTATGAGAAATACCAGAAAATAAAGTGCATACCTCGCAACCAGATCATCTGGATTGGAACCCGGCTGCTATAAAGTCCGCGTTGATGACAACGGCTTATATTGTAGATGCCATCCGCAAAAAGTACAAAGTGAACCTGAAAAAAAAATACTTACTTTCGCAGAAAACAAAATATACGCATGGCGTGAATCGGTAAATACATCCATAGTGACAGTAAAATGAAGACGCAAATGCGCGATATTCGTGTTTACAAAAGAAAAACAAAAAACACTTTTAGTTGTAACAAAATCTGTAGCAAAGGCAATATACTTACAGCTTATCTTCATCAAAATTATCAAGTCCTCGCAAAGGACATGTTTCTAGGTTCAGATAGCATGCTAGTTACACGTAATCAGTACATTGGCAAAGTCAAAGTTGCAGGTATTCCAAGACCAACAGGGTTAACTGAAACATTAAAAGGCTCGATCACCTGCCAAACCAAAAAAGACGATGATTAGAACTTACATCCGAAATATAACAACATATTAGAACAACTTCCACTTTTTGCCCCCACTGCTTGGTGAAAATAAGACTTATAGTCCTCATTGAAGTACTGTAAAAAAACATTCAGATAACTGACATTTTTTCCTCACTAATGATAAATCCCTTGTTGTGAAACTCGTGAGTGGGTTACAAACAGTTTCGTAAAAGAACCGGTTGTAGTCTTTTGATATATGTGACCTTTTCCGCAACATAACTACATAAGTGATAATGGAAATGTTGGTCATCGGGTTCAAACCGTTATCTGTTGGTCAATCAATCTCACTGGCAACTTCTACTGTAACGACAATCTATTAAATACTACATATTCCTCTAAAATAAAAACGCCTTAAATTCGTATATATTTCGGAATGAAATAAACCATGTACATACCATTCTGTACTTTTCTAAAGACATGTCATCCTCTTAATCAGGAGCAAGGGCGGATTCAAGGGCAGTGTTGTCATTAGGCCTTTGTGTCAATCGCTTTTTAGTACGAAAGTTTCTGAATGATCAATTTTTCAGTAACTCGCTTTCTTTTATGCTGTCAACAAAACCGCCATTTTCTTTGCAGCTGATGCATGAGCTTTGTTTGTTCGCATCATCATTCTCTTCTGATTCTTCACCAGATTTCTCAGAGTCGGAGACATAGTTGGTTCAAAGCTTGTTGTTCTCAGAGTTTTATTCAGTTAACTCACCATCTTGTTGCTTTGACTCAATCCCATCTTCTTGCTCTAATTCAGTGGTCGGGCAACTTTGTAAGGTTGCTTTTTTTCTCCCTTTGTTCGCCTTTGGTTTTCATCTCCCTGAAGAATGTATAAAAAAGCGCAATTTAGAACCATAGCTGTATTTGCTACACTAAATGTTTCCTAAAGCACCATTCAGCAAATGGAACTTAAAAAAAGAAGAAAAAAAAAATCATACATTACGGGTAGAAAAAAATTCAAACCACAAATAAGAATGTATACCTGTAATGACAGCGGGTTGCAGGAAGTTAGTACACTTTAGAATTGAGATCAAAACAATTAAGTTGCAAAATTGTACTACTACTAACCTTGCATATTATTCGAAGCTATTGGCATGCTGAACTGGCTGCCTGTGGGGTAGTATGATCCTTTTGTAGATCTCTGTTAGCGACTGTGAGGACAACAAATTGTTAATAATTAGTACAACTGAAGCTATTAGCCGTACACTGTACTCGATGTATCTATAAACATAGAAACTAATAACCTTACATATCCTTAAATGTTGAATGTTGTTTTCGGTTGCTCCTATGCGACACAAAATGTTCCTTTTCCAAGGGCTTGGGTAACATGCACTAAAACAGTAATTCAATATCCATAAGTGTATTTTAAACAACCATTTACATAATGTATTCAACAACTTACTAACTGAAGCACGAATAAGTACACATACCTTGATTCGTAAACTAATTCGATTCATTCTTGGCAACAACACTTTCTGGAGTTGTCGTTCTTTCTTGCTATACACCTGTAATGATAAGAGGTTACAGGAATTTAGCAGACCTTAAAATGGCTCTTAAACAATCAAGTCACAAAAACGCACCTGCATATGCTTTACGAAATCTTTGAGACATGTTGCAGCTTCTTTGATGCAACATCTCCTATGTGCAGCCGTACATCTCTTCGTATTACCTGCAAAAGAACATCCCCAACTTTATCTCTCACAATCCCGGTTCCAAGAGTCACCATGAGATCATGGTTGAAAACCACAGTTCCCTGAAATAATGCAACAAAATCAAGCTTATAACTAATAAAAATCAAGTTCTTAAACCTGAATTCAATTCATAACATGTCGTAAGACCAAAATAACCATGAACCACCTTAATGCCGCCACATAGAAAAAGCTGATATTGAAGATCTATAAAAACACATACCTGTAACCATAGAGAAAATATTGTATCACACGTATTAGTATTAAAGGAAAATACTGTATCCATTTTCTTTTTATCTTTATGCTTCACCATCATAATCTATCATTATAAATCATATCAAAGATGTAAATTAAGTTGTCGCATACCGCACCTGCGAACCCTAATCACTCATAACTTATGAATAAGCCATTAACACAACTAAATAACTTAATAAGCTAAGCTTTCCCAAAATCAAATAAGGTCTTAAGATGGGAAAATAAGGTCATCCGAACACCCCTTAACAAAAACAACGAAACCCATATAAAACTAAGAGTTAACCACATTTTTGGTCCTCGTGGTTTACCGGGTATAACGATTTTGGTCCAATAGTTTCAAATGTAACGGATCTTGTCCTGTTTTCGCTGACCCGTAACACTTTTGGTCCAATAGTTGGTTAACTGTTAGTTTGACCAGTTAAATAATGTAAAATGACGAAAACACCCTCACTTACTAACGTGAAATGACTGGAATACCCACCTTCATTTTAATAATAATAATAATAATAATAATAATAATAATAATAATAATAATAATAATAATAATAATAATAATAATAATAATAATAATAATAATAATAATAATAATAATAGATGATGTTCCTTTCTTTTTCTTTTCTGCTGTGCGTCAGATGCAAACCACAAACAGGGACCAAAAAAGTTGCAATTGTTTTCTTCGTTCCACACGTGTACAAACCATCCAATATCAGATTCTAAATCAAGCAAAAACAAGCAAAATCTTTTGAAATATCAGATTCTAAATCAATACAAAAACAAAACACACACAAAATTAACAGCCTAAAAGCTTCTTCTGATCTTCCTTCCTTTGACAAACCAGCAATCATAGCTGTATAACTTATCACGTTTCGAGCCAAGCCTCTTTGAGGCATCTCATCAAACAACTTCCTCGCTTCATCTACTCTACCCGCCATACATTCCCCATGTACTAAACTAGTGAACGTGTAAAGATCTGGCGTTACAACTTTCTCTTCCATTTCAGTTCTTACTCTATAAGCTTCCTTCATCAACCCTTTCTTACAATACCCGTCAATAAAAGCATTATACGTCACAACATTCGGTTTCTCCCCTTTGCTCTCCATCTCTCTAAACGTCCGTCTAGCTTCAATAAACTCTCCTTGCTTACAAAATATAGCTTCAATAAACTCTCCTTGCTTACACAAAAACACCAGCAACTACACCCTTCACAAGCATTTCACCAAATACGTTCTCTGCATCCTCCACACGTCCCAACAATGAATAAAACTCAATCAAAAGCATATACGATTCCACATTATAACAAACCCCATCCCTCCTTATCGAATCAAGTAACCCCTCCACTTCACTAAACTCCGATTTCTTAATATAACCATCTATCAAAGTATTATAAGTGTTCACATTCAAATCCCATCAAACACCTTAACAACCAAATCCTTGTGGTTTACCGGGTGTAACCATTTTTCGTGAATACTTACAACCAAGACTCGAAAGCAAAAAATATTAAAACAATATTCAAAGAACAAAACAAACTTCGTTTCATTCCATCTTTTCTTTCGGGTCAAACCACACAAGAAAACAAGTCAAACCTACCCGAGACCCTTATAAAAGGATCTTGAAGAAGCCGCAACCTTGTGATCTTCGTTTGCTTCGAATAAAAGGAAATCAGTCATGGCCGCTGCTGTTATTAAGATTGTTGATGTGTCTGGGTTTAGGATTTGTGAGTTTGGTGTGAGATAAGATTTTAGTGAGTCGGTTTCTTGTGTTCGCCGGTTTGACTCGCCAGATTTGGATTTTTTGTTTAGATCGAGGATTTGGAAGAAAGTGTGGTGCGTTTGTTTGTGTTGGTGGATTTTTTGATCGAGAGTGTGATGTTGGATAGGATTTTTGTGTTGGAGGATTTGGAAGATAAGTGTGATGAAGATTATAGATCTTTGTATTTAGAATATTTGGATTTTTTGTTTGTGTGGTGTTGGATAGGATAGTAGCAGGTTTTTAATTTTAGTGGGTGGTGGATGAAAAGACGAACATATCATCATTTTTAACAGTCAACATAGGTCAAAGTGACGATGTTAGTGAAAATGGACCAAACCCGTTACGGGTCAGCGAAAACAGGACAAGATCCGTTACATTTGAAACTATTGGACCAAAATCGTTATACCCGGTAAACCACGAGAACCAAAAATGTAGTTAACTCTAAAACTAATCCTAAATCCTCATTCAAACATTAAAGACTATGAATTAAATGGAAGTAAATCATACCGATATGCGGATGCTAACCAGATAAATCGCATATAAACTGAAGCTCCGTAACTATAGAAAAAGCCAGAAAAAAAATCCACAACCAAAACCCCTTCAAAATTGATTGTTAACCATCAAAGAATCTTGAAGCACAAAACAAAAACCCCAAAACATCAAGCCCTAGCATGCGCCATCTGATTATCTGCTTTGGCTGTGTGTGTATGTGTGTGAGATTTAGGATTATGTGTCGACACCTCGAGAATGTTCCATCTGTATCTAACTGGCTTAGTATAAAGGGATGTAGGCGGGCCAAAGCAACCGATCGTGGACCAGTGGCGATGGATCAGTGGTGGCCCAAAAAAAATGGCGGGAAAAGCTCAAGAGGAAACGACGTCGTTCTTTTTATCTTATAATATATACTTATGCGAAAATTACTGTAATAACCATGCACATTTGCATCTATCTTAGAATGCCCAAGCTTTTTTGATTTATCAAAAATACCCATTGATCTTGCGTATCATCGTACGCAGGTTACGTGAGATTATGTGTATTCGATCCAAGCCGTCGAAAAAATAAATAAATTAAATAGTAGTATCCCGCGTACATATTTACGCAAGACGCGCAAGATACAAAAAAAAATGTAAAATACTATCCCGCGTACATCTTTACGCAGGATCATTACTTTAACGCAAGATGTATAAAAACAAACTTAGGGAAGGAGCAGAATGTTATTGGGAAGGAGCAAAGCTCCTGTTTGAAGAGACGCTTGCATGTTTAATCCGAACAAATTGATATACAAAGATAAAAGAGACATGCAGTTTGAAGATGAATTGCATTTGCAAAAAAAACTGATACTCATTCAAAGATACATTCGAAGAAGAGTTAAAAAAAAAAAAAAAAAAAAAAAAAAAAAAAAAAAAAAAAAAAAAAAAAAAAAAAAAGGAATACTTCCCATCTTTACGATCGAAGCAATTTTATTGGGAAGGGGTGTTGTGTTGGTTGTGTTGTTTTGGTGTTAAAAGATACCGTTAGTTGCTGTTGGTGGTGTGGTGTTGTTGCTGTTGGTGGTAAGGTGACAGGTGGTGGTGGCTGCGGTGGTAAGGTTGCTGTCGTTGTGTGGTGTTGTTGCTGTCGTTGTGTGGTGTTGTTGCTGTTGGTGGTAAGGTGACAGGTGGTGGTGGTTGCTGTTGGTGGTAAGGTGACAGGTGGTGGTGGTGGCTGCGGTGGTGAATATGACGGATTATCGGGTATTTCGCAATCTAAATTATTATTTTTTCTATAAAACACGTATTGTTTATTTATTTGTAAAGTATATGTGTTGTTATATATATTTATATGTATTTGTTATTTTAGGATTATCCGGCGGAAGTTTCATGTAGGAGTAAGTTGTCGTTAGTTAGGGATATTAAAACTCTGATCACGAACACCCCAAGGGAACAGTTATTTAGGCAAACATGTTTTGGTTGGTTGCTAGATATACCAAAAATGCAAGAGAGTGGTGTCTTAGTGCATTATTTTATATGCCACCAAGTGCCGTGTGATGAGGGTGAGACAGACATTGTTCCTTTGAGATATCGTGTACGTGATATTTCTCGGGTAGGTGAGGTTGAGATTAAGTTTGGTAGAGAGGAATTTTGTCTAGTTACTAGTTTAAGGTTTGGGATGGATTTTAGAAATCTTTATCAAGATGGACCTATGCTGTTTAGGAGAAGAGTGTTCCCCTCGACAGTTGATTCAAAATCAATAAAAGTTGGTATGTTGCGTAATATAATAAAAAGTTATGAGTTTTTTGACTTGAGTGACGAGGATGCCGTTCGCGTTTGTTTGATATGCGTGTTGTTGTTGGTGTTAGAAGGGAATGAGGTTAGGAAAGTAGTCGAAGAATGGTTATTTACGTTAGTCGAGGATTTAGATGCCTAGAATCTGTATCCGTGGGGGTCGTATGTATGGTCAAACTTGTACAAGAATATAAAGGATGCAGCAGTATTGCGTAGGACAAAGCACTTTTCCGAGGGGAGGGATCCTAATACAAATGCTAAGTACTCGTTGAATGGATTTGTATGGGCCTTCAAGGTATGTCATATACAAATTTGTAAACTTCATGTATATGTTTCCCGTTAGCAATTTTTAATAATAATTACCTTTTTTGTAGACGTGGATATTGGAGACGTTCCCGCATGGTGTAGCCCCTACCTATTTTAATCGTCAACAGTTGTATCCCCGATCAATTTCTTGGGGTTTTAGAAACGTGGTGAACCGGGAGGGTCTAGACATTATTCTGGATGGCGAATTGAATGTGAGTTTGACATATGAACTAAATTTATTACGATACAATAAATAAATATTGTTTGGTTTTTTTAATGTGGTATATATTGTACTTTTTCTTAAAAGGTAAGGCGACCGTTGGCGAGGCTTATCCCAGATGACTTTGAGCAAAATACCGACTGGTGGGTTCAAAGTAAAGCGTTTTTTGATGGGAACCCGCCCCCCCCCCCTCCAGTCATACAGCAGCCGGGAAAACCGATTGTGCGGGAAGATATTCCCCCCGTAGTTGAAGCATGGTTAAAGAAACATGACTTGCAGATCGAACAATTAAACGAAAAATATGGGGTAAGCAGTTTAAAATTTTTTTTTGTATAAACATTAATTAATATTTTTTAATTGCATCAATTCCGATTTGTGAAGAAACCACGACCACAAAGAGAATCAAGCTTCCTTGGTGGTGAGAATGTTGGTTTGAGTGCCTTTAGTGGTTTTCAAAACACGCAGGTATATTTACATGCTTTTATTTTACTTATATTTACATTTGTTGGTTACTCACTGTTCGTTTTAATTTTATATATAGGGATCGCAACGGCCCAGCCGTCCAACTGTTGCGGCACCTAACGAGTCTTTCTTTGAAGATCTTCATGTACCTTCACCTGCGGTGCCGTCTACATGTCCATCATGGTTTCCAACCAGCGAACATATTGCTACACGTACACCTTATGGGTTCGCTGCGTTTGCCACGCCCGTTCATGACCAGGGAGGTCCATCTCACGGCCCTAACGTTGGTCTTGAGAAGCAGGTAACATATTAACTATTTAAAATAAATATCGATTATTATTGTGTACTAGTAATCATATTGATGTTAAGGATGCGAAGGAGCGACCGAGGAGGGATTGTCGACCGACTAAATATCAGCAAGATCCGTATACCCAACAGGGACCTACCACTATCGTCCCTAAGAAACGTGCGGGTAAAATAAAACGGAATAAGAACACCTCGAAGATTCCACCGTTGAACTTAGGAGAAGCAGCGGTTGATGAGGATGAAGAGGCTGATGATGTTACTTGTGTTGGTTCTGGTTTTGCGGCTCCAATATTAGTACATAATGTTGACCCCAAGAAGGTAACACTAAAAGATGTTTTAAATTTATTAGTAATTATGTTTCTCATTAACATAGTTACACTTTATCTTTTGTTTTTAGGTTGAGCGTCGGACGTATGTTCCACTTAATGAGTTCCTTGAAAACCCAACAATTATATATCTTGACTGCCTTCCAAGGGGTTGGTTGGCAGATCTGAACTTCTTTCAAAAGCTAGTTCCGGATCATTACAGGAACGGTAATGATCCAGGACCAGCCGGTCAAATTGGTTGGCTGACTGACGATGTAAGTTTATTGTTCTATATTTTTAAAGGTTTAGATTATTTTATTTTCAAGAACGTAAAATGACTCATTATATTCTTGTAAATCAGCATATGAATAGTTGGGTGGAGATCCTAATAAGAATTAGGCCAGCTAATGCGGAATGGACTGTTTCGAAGTCATGGACAGCCTCGACTTACCCCACCGGAAAAGGTGATGTACCCATGCTTGCGATAGCTCCTTGGATCAGGGGAACATTGGATGGCAGCACGCCTCCGTACCCGTCATGGGATGATGTCAGATGGGTAAGTAAATGTCTTTCAACGTAAAATGATTCAATATAATCTTATTTAATTGTGTATTTTTTTTATAAATTTTCAATGTAGGTGTTGATGCCGATGAATGTTGGAGGCGATCACTGGGTAACTGTGATCATTAACCTAATCGAATCCACTTTCTTGGTTCTTGACTCCCTGCACAGTACTCATCGTTGTGGAATTATAAGGAACTACGTAGTTGAATGGACTGAACATCTCAACACCTGTTTAGAACAGTTGGGACACTTTAGCCGAACAGGGCGGAGACACTACAACTTTGCATTTTTCTACAACCACCCAAGTTTTCCAGTCCCACAGCAACAGAATTCCTCAGATTGTGGAGTCATCACTTGTTGGCTCCTACATCAGTTTGTGACAAAACAGTTTCCACCAAAATGGGATGAGAAAAATGTGGAACGGTTTTTCCAAGCAATTAGGTGTAACATGGCCCGGATGTATTATTTATGTCGATGTGAGGAAACTAGTATGTGTGGCTATGATTAATTGAGATCATTCTTGAAGGTGTATATATTTTTATGTTTACATTCATGTTGGTGCTCACCAAAGAAAATGTAATGTACAAGAAAAAAAGAGGATAACATATTACGAAAATCATATAAAGTACAAGAACAAAAGAGGATATCTTAACCCAAACATGACACAAATTTAATAATAGAAACGAGGCTTCCAAATCGCTTTATTACGTTCATCTGCTTTAGCTTCCTCGTGCTCAAAGTGGTCTTGTTCCGCCCATTCAACCATTTGCTCAAAAGTGTAATCTGATTGTGCCATATTCTTTATTCTACCCTCGGTGTCACTTGTGTAGTCTGTTATCACATGATCCATCATTTCTGCCAAGGTAGCATTTGGGCATATATGTTTTGCAATAATAAAATCGACACCTGCATGGTCGATGTAAATCTCCAACTGGCCTTGTGCTGCTGAAATATCAAACATCACATGCATATCATAGTTGTTTCTTAGTTTTACGGTGATTGAAAACCCAGCGTGTGGCACTTCATAATAAAGAGCATGAATCTTCCTATCAACAATGTTAAACAAATATTGCTTCAGCTCTTCCAACTTCATTCTTGGAATGTTGATGTTCATCTTCCAACCGTTTGCATACTTTGGTTTTCCGTCATTGCAAACCAATTGACCATTATTGTGAACAAGAAAATTGTAAACCGTTTGCGTATAAGGTTTAGTAGGTTTACTTTTTTTCTTGCTGTCGACTTTAAACCGGATACGCTCTTCACGCTTGTTTCTTCTTTGAACCATTTGATGTAGATACCGGACACGCTCTTCACGTTTTAATTTTGTTTCTTCTGAAATTACACCAACAAAAGATTCTTCGAAAGAACCATCATCTGGAATCAAGACTGTGCTTATATCTACAGGATGATCAGAAACGAAAATTTGGATATTCCCAGCAACTTTTGCGATGTCATACATAACATCAATATCATAATCGTTGTTAATTGCTTTCATACCCTGTAACGTATTGTTTTGTGGCAATGCGTAATATAGACAGTGGACTCGTGTAGGTAATTTTCTGCTGAGATAGGTAAGCATACCCTGAAAATCAAGTTGTGGCACAATAATATTGATGCGTGAACCATCTTGATATGTGAATGGGTTAACTATAAACTTTCCGTTGTAGTTGATAGTGAATGCGAAAATAGGGTTGTTAGATGTAGACATTTCGTGAACGGAATAAGTGTATTTCATTCGTAGAAACCACCAACTGGTATATATATATATATATATATATATATATATATATATATATAATATATATATATAATCTGGTAGGGTAGGTGAGCATTCATTCCGTTGTCCTAAAAGGTAAGTGAGTAATCAAATCAATGCTTTATTTATTTTCATTGAAAGACGCTATGTGTTATCAAATCAACAGTGTAAGTGACCATCATTTTCACCCACTTGTCATTCCTTCCATATCCACATAGTTGTTGTGGACAAACATACGTGCATTACAAATGGAATTTCTTACAAGATACGTAACGTATGTTACACATTAACAACAATAACAGGAAAATAATAACTAACTTGCTACAAACCAAAGAAATTAAACCAACTATTACTAGATTCCTGCGTGTTTTGATCACTCAGATGTTGAGAGGCGTATGGTTGGGAGTCGTATAGTTCATAGCCATGAGACGGGTTATAAAGAGCATTTTGTTCGTGACTTGCCTCACCTTGTTCATATGGTTGCGGTTTATATGTGTTATGTTCAAATACTTGCGATAGGTGTGTGTCATTAATCGGAAAGTTATGATGATGTGTTTCAGTCGGGTATGCGTCGAACGTATGTGGACCTTCATGTTGCTCGTCCATTGTTTTTTTCTTTTTGCATTGATAAGATTTATGACCCGCTTGACCACACCTACCACATTGTTTTACTTGTGGTTCCTCACCCTGAGATGGTATACGGCTAGTATTTTTTGGCCGACCGGGTTGTGGGTTGTCCATTCGCGGAGGAATGATGGGTTGTATGTGTGGTGGATACTCCCATTCGTGAAACTCTCCAACAAAATTAACCGACTCTGCGTATGTCGCTTGGTATTTTGTTTTTTAAACCAATCCTGTACGAACTGCACACAATCTGTTAGACCTAAGAACCTAGTAACAGAAATAACGTGACCACAAGGTATCCCGGAAAGCTGCCACTTGCGGCGTGTCGCATGACTTGGTCGCTAAGTTGACCTCACGATTGTATCGGCCATCGTACACCTGGAATCGATCTTGGTTAATCCCGTATACATTCAAGTTGCGCTTTTTATTTTTCTCTTTTCCAACTTTATGGGCAGCCAATTAAATGTTATATTCATACTTTCATTTTTCCTGCATAAAACACATAGACATATATAAACAGTGGACTTTATATTACACAAAATCATCTAAAAAAATATATATTTTCTTTTGGAAGATAAATACCAGCAACTTCTCGCCGTTTAAAATACCAATCTTGCACCATTTTTCGTATTGCTCTGTCAGCATTGTGATTGGCAGCTTCCTTGATTTGACAGTACAAGCATTAATAGACTCAACACTGTTAGATGTACAATAATTGTAACGAGTGCGTGGGGAATATGCTCTGGACCATCTTCGTACATCCGCTTCAATTAGCTTGTTGTATGCCTCAGGCTGAATAGCCTGTAGTATTTGCATCCTGCTTTCAAATTCTTCAGGTGTATACGATTTGCATATACTCCAATATAGCCCCTTGTTTTTTTTTTCAAAGAAAGATTCATCATTAGATGACGACAACAAATACCATGAAACGCCAACGGGTATTCATTGTGTACTGCTAACGCGATAGCAGGATGCCTATCAGATATGATAACCAAATCCTCGCGATCGGCTATGCATTCTTTGAGGACTGAAAACCACCATGACCAACAATCACCAGTCTCCCCTCTGCATATACCGTAAGAAACGAGCACAATTTGGTTGTTTCCATCCATGCCTACAGCTAACAAGTTTGTCCCTTTGTATAGACCCTTCAAATGTGCCCCATCGACTACAAGCAGAGGGCGGAGATTTTGTACAAAACTTCGAATCTGAAAAAGAAAAAAAAATGAAAACGTAAACCCCTTTTAATAAGTAAAAGTATAATAACATATAACATTTATTTAATTTAAAAAAAAATTAGTATAACTTACTGAAACACCAATGGCAACGAATAACATCTCGAAAACTCCGTTTTTGTTTGTCTTGATACGCGCGATTGTGCCTGGGTTATTTTTTTCTAGGTTGTGACAATAATACGGTAACATTTCAAACGATTCTGTCGGTGAACCCATAATCATTTCTAACCCATAATCCTTTCCTCTCCATGCTTGTTGGTAAGATATACTTGTTTTATACTGCGCCAACATGTCTTGTTGCATATCTTTTGGTTTTAAATCTCGTCGATTGTCTTTTAACTTCTCACTAAAAATGTGACCAATAACTTTTTTATTTGCATTTCGATGGTTAGGATATGTTTGAGTTCTGGGACACGTGTGAAAATCATTCAAACCTGTAACTACAAACACATATGTACCTTTGATGCGTTTAGAGTTAATTCTCCATTGGCACTGTGTATAATGAAAGCATTTACAATCAACCTGTCTGGTTCCGACTTTCGAACTAAAAACTGGTAACCTTCTTTTAAACATTTCAACCTAATTGCAACGTCTATTTTTTCTCTTGTTTCAAAATACTTTCCGACAAAAAAATCAGAATCACAATTGTATTCGTTTGAACTTATTGGTTTGGACTGGTAAAGAGGTGTTTCTGGAACAGCAGGAGTTAATGAAAAAATATTTTTCCATTCATGGTGAATAGGTTTTGGGTTATTACCATCATTTTCTTCATCTTTGACATCCTCATCGGCCTCCTCGAATGCAAACGAGGATCCTGGGTTTGTGAAGTACGGCTCAACTTTGTATCCGGACCCATCATTTTCATATTCATTCGATTCAATATTTTTAGATGGGCCAACATCAAAAAAAGACTTACTATGGTTTTTATTATAGAAATTATATGAGTTTTCTTGAAAAGCAGAGGACTCGATGTTTTGGTTAGTAGTTGTTGTTTCAAAAAAATTGTAAAACGTTTCCTTTTTTTGGGTGGACCGAAAACATGTTGTTTCTTCAAATTCTTTCGCTTTAACCACATACAGATGTGGCATTCCTGCATTCGAGTAAGCGAAATCAGTAAAAAAATTTACCTCATCGTCGTCGGTAATATCCATTCGAACGTCAAACGAAGGGTGCGAAAATTTAATATGCAGCCGAATATTGGGATCCACATTGAATTTAGAACGCACATAATCAACTAACCACGAGTACGTGATATTAGTATACATAGCCACACCTCGTTCAGTGTCATCAAAATGTAATATACATTTGAATTTATGTGTATCTGAAGTCATTGCTATGTGTGTCTAAATTTTTTTGTATTAGAGTAAAAGTAGTTGCTACCGTTTCGATATAAATCTTTCCTTATATACACATTGATGACAACCCCGCGTACGCGTATTCTTTTACGCAGGATATGACACAGATTAGACCTGATGTTGACAATGATGTGACAGATACGTACATTGATGTGACTAGTCTATGACAACCCCGCGTACGCGTATTCTTTTACGCGGGATATGACACAGATTAGACCTGAAATATGACAATGATGTGACAAGTCTATGACAATGATGTGACAGATACGTACATTGATGTGACTAGTCTATGACAACCCCGCGTACGCGTATTCTTTTACGCGGGATATGACAATGATGTGACACGTCTATGACAATGATTTGACTAATCTCTGACAACCCCGCGTACGCGTATTCTTTTACGCGGGATATACTCTTATTTAAGTCTTACATTGTTAAGCCAATTACACACCATCCTTTACACCGCTTACTAAAAAACATTTACTAATACATTCCTTTTAACGTTTTAAAAACATGTCGGACAACATACCATTCGACCTTCAAGTTGATATCATGAAGAAACTACCAGTTAAATCTTTACTACAGTTTCGTACTGTGTCTAAGCGATGGAAGTCTTCCATAGACTTGCCGAACTTCATCCGTAGTTACGGTTTTTGTGAAAGAGATATGTGTTGTTTCAATTTAACATATATGCAAGGTAATATTGGTTTTATGTTTTCCGTAAATGAAAATTTAGCCTTTACGAATCTAGAAACAACTTTGAATCTTCCAACTCTTAAGCCTATTGCTACTTCTGAAGGTGTCTGGTGCTTTTCGTATGGTTCAAATATGATGGTTGTTCTTTAGAACCCATCAATAAAAAGATTTGTAGGAATATTCGTCCATACTTTCTTGAATCAACTGATTCACCAAAAATGGCCATCGGTTTTGGTGTCCGTCCCGACAACTTAGACCCTAACCTTTTAAAGATTAATTACCCGTATTACGGTCAAGGACCATGGTATGTGTCAGTTTATACATTGAGCTCCAGACGTTGGAACAATCTTGAAAATGACCGTTTGCCCCATGAATCAATTAGAATTAAACGGTCTGGTCAAGCAGTAGTGGGTGGTAAAATTTTCTGGGTTGGTTCAGAAAAATTTGTTCATAATGATGGTGTTTCGTACAAACGATACATGATTGTTTCTTTTGATTTGGTTACTCACCAATTTCAAGTGCAAAACATACCTCAATTGATAAGATTCACGGTTCAGCCTCCATTCTATATATCTCAGCTACGAAACTCTCTAGTAGTTTCAGGTAGTTACCTTGCAGAAGAGTGCAAAGTTTTGTGCGCATGGGAATTAGAATTTGATGGTGGTGTTGTATCATCGTGTCCAGTGCTATTCACCGTCCCATTCCCAATTGACAATGAGGTAAAACTACTTGGATTTACCAAGGCTGCAGAACCAATTGTTCAATCTAAGAGCAACCAACAAGTAGCTCACTCACTACAAGTGTACGAGCGAACATCTCAGGAGTTTCAAAACATGGGTATTGAAGCAAATGGTGGTTCGTTTTTCATTGGGTCATATAAAGAATCACTAATTCTTCTTGATCAACCAAATAATACCTATATGGTTTAGTTTGATGTGTTTAAGGTTATCAATGTATGTCTTTTTTTGTTTCTAAAACTGTTCTAGGCTTTTTAATATATGCTACAACTAATTAATGCAATTTGTTTGTGCTTAATATTCAATGTTTTTTATTTATGTGTACAACAACACAATGTTGCCAATATACCTTATGCTTTATATATTAATACAATGACGTGACCAAAACATGACAGTTGCATGCCTAAGTAATTTTGTACCCGAAATATGACAATGATGTGACATATACGTACATCGATGTGACTCATCTATGACAACCTCGCGTACGCGTAATTTTTTACGCGGGATATGACACGGATTAGACAACTCCATGACAATGATGTGACAAGTCAATGACATTGATGTGACTAGCCTCTGACAACCCCGCGTACGCGTATTCTTTTACGCGGGATATAACACAAACCTGTCTATAAAAACTCATTCACAATTCAATTTCTCTAAACACATATCACCATTATCAAATTATCTAATCTCTAGAAAAATTTAACATTTCAAAAAATGGCCCAACAAAACAATTCCGGATACACAAAACGATACCAACATAATGTTGGGGCTTCATCTACCTCTTCAAACTTCCCGGACAGGTTAATACCCGGTCCAGCTGGTATTCTTCAAGCGGCTATTCTCCGAAAAAATGCGGACATTAGGGAAGGTGGCCCTGATTATTGTCTAGTGCCAACACAAGAATATGTAAGGAAGATAAAAGAAGATGTCGTTGAAGATGGTCATTTTTCACGTGGGCCATGGCTATGCGCTATTAATAAGCTGCGTAATAGCGAAGGTATCATCGTAACTGGTTGTCTTGGCAATATAAAAAACTGTATCATAAAAGGGAAACTTGAACTTGTTGTGGCTGTAATCAAGACTTGTACTCCTACCGCACTTGGGGAGCTAACAGTAACACTTAAAGATGCAACGCGGACATTCTCTGGTACAATTCATCACAAAGTCCATACAGAAGAATCGGGTTACAAAGACTCTATCAAAGTCGGAGCTGTGTTGGTACTTCGTAATGTTTCAGTGTTTACCCCAAAATCAACACCCTTTGGTCTTAACATTACATTGAGGAACATTGTTCAGATTTACGACAAGGATACAGTTTTTATTGGCTGAACCTTTTAATATTGTCTATGTAATGTTTATTTACATAAAGTTCGTCTTTTTTTTCTTTGTAGTTGAATAAAAGTAAGTTTTATGCTATATTAATCCTTATTAATAGTAACAACTATGGTATATCAAAGCATAAAAGGTGGAAATATCAAAGCATCAAACTAGGGTTTCATTTTTTTTACACTTATTTTAACAAAACCCTAACTAGGTTTGTCCTTAAATATATTCACAATATATTCACCGACAACAAACTAATGAATAATTGCATCTTGCGTAAAAGGTAGCATCTTGCGTACATGTTAACGCGGGATACATTTATATGTTTTTTTTTAATGATCCTGCGCCTATTCTTACGCGGGATGTTTTTTTTTTTTTTTTTTTGGACGGCTAGGATGGAAACACATCATCTTGCGTATCCTGCGTAAAGATTGACGCAGGATCAATGGGTATTTTGGATAAATGCAAAAAGGTTGGGCAATTTGAGATAGAGCCAAATGTGCATGTCCTCTGCAGTAATTTTCGCTATACTTATAATGTTCCAATCATTTTGGACACTAGTCTTGGATTTAGCCCAAAATGAGACTGAGGGGGTAATATTGCTTTTCTTTACCTTTTGAGCGGCATTTACGTGATTTTATAACTCCACGTACGGTGGTCACCAGCCAAACTGCCAATCGATGACAAACCTCACAAAAGTTAAAAGCAAAATGCAGAAATGTCTGAACTTTGTAGTATTGTGGGACCGTAATCCATGTCGACTGTTTAGTGTCCCACTCAAATAATTTTAGGATTTATTTTATGACAAAAAGATGACTACAGTCGTCGGAACTAGACGTTAGTACCACGGTCTCCCATTAATGGGGAGGGTGAGGTGGGGCAGAATAACGTACTGGCCGGGGGTAGCGTATTAGAGAACTTCGACTCAATATAGTTGGTTTAGGTTCAAAATACGACTTAATTGTATTGTTGCTAATTTAATCTGATTCGGATTTTCAGAGGACGAGATGAAGCTGAATGTGAAATGAGGAATAATTTGAAGCAATAAGCTAATTCCCAAAGTAGGCCAAAACTTTTGGCCTATTTGAAGAGGAAGTCATTTGCAACATCTATTTTTCATTTTATTCAGTCGAGCGTGCTCGACTGCTCGACCCCATAAAACTAGCGACATGTGTCATTCCTTTTTTATTTTATTAATGTATTTTAGGCCCACAATTGACATAAAATTTTTTTTTATTTTAGTCCATTAACCAAACAAACGTTTGCAAAGTTAGTCCTTTTACTAACGGCCATTTTATTTTAGTCCATTAACCAAACAAGCGTTTGCAAAGTTAGTCCTTTTACTAACGGCTGTTTTATTTTAGTCCATTAACCAAATAAGCGTTTGCAAAGTTAGTCTTTTTCATTTTTGGTCCTTGTGATTATTATTATTATTCAAAAAAAATTCAAAAGAATTTATAAAAATTCCAAAAAACTTATAAAAATTCGAAAAAAAATTATAAAATTTCGAAAAGTTTCGAAAAAATTTATAAAAAATCGAAAAAAGATTTAAAAATTCGAAAAAAACTTATAAAATTTGGAAAAATTTATAAAAATTCGAAAATATTTTTAAAATTCGAAAAATTTATAAAGATTCGAAAAAGTTTTAAAAATTCGAAAAAACTTATAAAAATTTAAAAAGTTTAAAAATTCGAAAAAATTTTAAAAATTCGAAAAAGTTTTAAAAATTCTAAAAATTTTTAAAAATTCGAAAAAGTTTTAAAATTTTGAAAAAACTTATAAAAATTCGAAAAAATTTTAAAAATTCGAAAAAATTTTAAATATTAGAAAAAATTTATAAAAATTCGACAAAATTTATATAAATTCGAAATTTTTTTAAAAATTCGAAAATATTTTAAAAATACGAAAAATTTTTAAAAATTCAAAAAAACTTATAAAAATTCAAAAAATTTATAAAAATTTGAAAAATTTTTAAAAATTAGAAAAAACTTATAAAAATTCGAAAAATTCGAAAAAATTTAAATAAATTCGAAATTTTTTTAAAAATTAGAAAAAAAATTTTAAATCGAAAAAACTAATAAAAATTCGAAAAATTTATAAAAAATCGAAAATTTCGAAAAAATTTATATAAATTCGAAAATTTTTAATAAATTCAAAAAGTTCGAAAAATTCATATAAATTCGAAAAATTCATATTAATTCGAAAAAATTTCAAAAAATTTGAAAATTTCAAAAAATCTTCTGAATTCAAAAAAAATTATAAAGTGGTGGTCGAGCGCTCGACCACCGCTGCTCAACTGCAAAATAATTTTCGAATTTTTATAATTTTTTTCGAATTTTTATTAAAATTCAAAAAAATTTATGAATTCGAAAAAAAATTATAAAGTGGTGGTCGAGCGGTTGAGCAGTTGAGCAGCGGTGGTCGAGCGCTCGACCACCGCTGCTCAACTGCTCAATAATTTTCTAATTCGAAAAGAATTAGAAAAGTGGTGGTCGAGCGGTTGAGCAGCAGTGGTCGAGCGCTCGACGACCGCTGCTCAACTGCTAAATTTTTTCTAATTTTAAAAAAATTTCGAATTTTTATAAATTTTTCTAATTTATATAAATTTTTTCAAATTTTTATAAATTTTTCAAAATTTTAAAGTTTTTAGAATTTTTTAAAAATTTTCGAATTTATATAATTTTTTTCGAATTCAAATTTTTTTTTCGAATTTATTTTTATTTTTTCGTATTTTTCAAATTTTTATAAATTTTTTTCTAATTTTTGAAAATTTTTCGAATTTTTATAATTTTTTTCGAATTCAAAATTTTTTTTTGAATTTATTTAAATTTTTTTGAATTTTTATAAATTTTTTCTAATTTATAAAAATTTTTCGAATTTTTATTAATTCATTGAATTTTTAAAAAATTTTCTAATTTTTATTGTTTTTTTCGAATTTTTAAAAAATTTTTTAATTTTTATTAATTTTTTGAATTTTTAAAAAAATTTCGTATTTTTATAAATTTTTCGAATTTTTTAAAAATTTTCGAATTTATATAAATTTTTTCAAATTTTTATAAATTTTTAAAAATTTTTCGAAAATTTTTTCGAATTTTTAAAATTTTTTTGAATTTTTTCGAATTTTTATATGTTTTTTCAAATTTTTAAAACTTTTTCGAATTTTTAAAAATTTTTCGAATTTTAAAACTTTTTCGAATTTTTATATAACTTTTCAAATTTTTATAAGTTTTTTCAAATTTTTAAAACTTTTTCGAATTTTTAAAAAAATTTTGAATTTTTATATCTTTTTCGATTTCTTATAAATTTTTTCGAAACTTTTCGAATTTTTATAAATTATTCAAAATTTTATAAGTTTTTTCGAATTTTTAAATCTTTTTTGATTTTTTATAAATTTTTTCGAAACTTTTTGAAATTTTATAATTTTTTAAGAATTTTTATAAGTTTTTTGGAATTTTTATGAATTCTTTTGAATAATAATAATAATCACAAGGACCAAAAATGAAAAGGACTAACTTTGCAAACGCTTATTTAGTTAATGGACTAAAATAAAACAGCCGTTAGTAAAAGGACTAACTTTGCAAACGCTTGTTTGGTTAATGGACTAAAATAAAATGGCCGTTAGTAAAAGGACTAACTTTGCAAACGCTTGTTTGGTTAATGGATTAAAATAAAACAAATTTATATGTCAATTGTGGGGCCTAAAATATATTAATAAAATAAAAAATGAATGACATGTGTCGCTAGTTTTATGGGGTCGAGCAGTCGAGCACGCTCGACTGGACAAAATGGAAAATAGATGTTGCAAATGGCTTCCTCTTAAAATAGGCCAAAAGTTTTGGCCTACTTTGGGAATTAGCTCTAATTTGAAACAATAAGATATTCGTTCTTGTTCAATAGCATAGGCCAATCTTAGACTGTTCACGAACATCGCGAAAATAATTTATTTAGTTAATTTCTTGTGTTTACCCAATTACCCTAATCGTACTACCAGTACGACCAGTGACGGTACAAAGGTGGGTCACGAGGGTGCCGGGACACTCAAATATTTGTGTGGTGCAATGTTAATTTTGTTAAAAAACTTTGATTTTTAGTAAATGCATCCGGTCTTTAAAAAATTTGTTTATAGTATTGTTTAATTTATTTAAAATATATTTGGTCAATTCGTGTCCTGGTTATGTCCTTGTGGAGTTGCGTACACCTTACCTCAGTCATACGTAGTGTATATAAGTTATGAGAAAATTTAATGTTGATGTGGAAGTTTACTAAATTGTATTAAATTAAATGCGTCGTAAGAGTTTCGGGTAAAAACTCAGATCTTGATCTGTTAGTCTGAGCGGGTGTGAAATATTCAATCACCCTGCGTGTGAAAACATATATGTACGTGTTTGTAATGTTTAACCCAACTACTTTGTACGAATACGATGGTGGCGAAAGGAGCCTACATCGACATTCATATACAATAGGGTAATGCTTTCCTCAGAGTACTTAAACAATAACTTTGATTTGTCCAAGTAATACTTAAACAATAACTTTGATTTGTCCAAGTAATAAATATTTTTGACCAGGACATTTCAAATGTGGGTGATTTAGGGCGTGTTAGTTTTATTAAGATGTTTTAGGTCTGAATCTGACTACCACATCTTACTAGTAAGAGGTGGCTAGAAAGTTTAAATATGAACGAAATAATATTGTTTGTTTTTTTATAATTGTCCAAATGATTTTAAGTGCTCGTTTCTGCAATTTATTTAAGTAACTTATGTAAATATGAAACAAGACTTTTTATCATAAATATAACATAGTTAATAAACCATCAATATATTATATTAACACGAGTCTTGAATCTCTTATCGAGTAAGAGGCAGTAAGACAAGTCACCCACCTCTTACTAAGTAAGATGTTATATGTCTAACTGGGTCTGACTCAAAAGAAAAAAAATAAGCAAAACGTCTGACCACCTCTTACTGGTGAGAGTAAGAGAGCTAGTAAGACTTTTTATAAAAACAAGCACACCCTTACATTTAGAGCACTTGGTGTAGTGACATGCTCAAATTACTCATTTGGGGCCCACGGGGTGTCATATCATTTTAACAAACCTTCACAACTAACCCCCCTCACAAACAACTAACCTCAACTTACTCATTTGAGACTCGTCACTTACAACTTTATTTTTTTTATTCAATATTTGCATACACACAAACATTACAAAACATTAAAAAAAAAAAAAATAAAAATAAAAAAAAAAAAAAATAAAATAAATTGACAAAAAGTACACAACTTACCATCGCCGTCTGCACGACGAGGTGTTGGGTGGCGAGAGAAAACGAAGGGGGTCGGTGTGGTGGGCAGCAACGGCGAGCATGCCACAGTAGAGTGGCGAAACATAACCAACTCCATAGCGTGTGCTCTTATTTATTAACATCACCATCGCAGTTTATTCCTCTTTTGACTTTCTGGTGGTAGGGGCATGCCCAGTCCTCTAATAAGAGAAGGACCAATCGACATTAATATCCCGATCGACATAAACATTAAGATATGCATATTTTCCATATGACTTAACACAACCACAATCGTAGTAGTAAATGCTTATCGTGGCATCTAGATGTATTGTATTCTTTATTATGTACATGCCTTCAGATTCATAGATGCTTTTCCTCTTGTCATTCTATGTGCACATAAATAATCACAAGAGTTAAGTTACACCTTTTTTTAACCGGTAAAATGTAATTTTATTAACGGAAAGATAAACTATCATCGAGTATACAACTAGCATAAATAGGGCGACCCAACCATAGAACAACTTTTATCGATATTCCGTAGAACTGTTAGGTTCAATTCACATTTTCTTCAGTAGGTTCAATCAAAAGTTGTTCATGTAACGAATTCATGTTAAAGCTTCTTAGTTTGACTTCCTTGAAGTTGATACACTCAAGGAAGCGAGAACGAGGAAATAGATTTCTAGCACCGAGTCTTTTAGTTCATGCACAAACGTATGGAACCACCACCTCTTGGTCTGTGATCCTGGACTTCCTATAGTATAGTATTGTTAGAAATGAAGGATTTGATGCACATATGATGATTGAAACATTCTTTTTTCATTGATAAAGAATGTAACGAGAAGATGTCCTTTTAACAAAAATAAAAATAAAAATAAAAATCTAGGACACTATTTGAATAATTACGTATATGTTACATTATATTCTTATCAGTTTGTAGCTATGTATATTCTTTTTTATGAGAGCTTCACAGCACGACCACGGAGACATTGGGAGGGAGCCAGGGGGTGCTCGGCCCCCTCCACCACGCCCAATCACTTTGTTATTTATTTTATACATTAAAATTTAAGCCTATGACCCAATTATAGGCAAATGACGCCCCAACTTTTACATGGCAAAAGATTTAAAAAAAGCTTGACACCGTTTCATGCAGAAAGGTTTTCTTCTAATATTTTTTTATTAGTTGTCAATGTGTTTTTCTTATCAAAATTTTAGCTTTGTAACCCAGCATATGTGATCGATCATTAGAACATAATATTTAAACTTATAGTTGTATATTAGTTTATTATGTTGAGAAGAAAAATTCCGGCCTCTTAATGCTAATTACTGGCTCCGTTCCTGCTTCACAACAAACAAAAAATTTCTTAAAGTGAAGCATATGTGAATAAAAATATCTTCTTAAATCGGGGCACTTGGAATATAACGGAAAATGGAAATGAAATGAAATTGATCCTACGTCGATGGAGGAGGGAAATTTTGATAAATTTATATACAAGGCTTTATATTGGTTCCCAACTGTCTTTGGTTGGTTTTACTCCAACACCGA